>CAUYUJ010020716.1:99156-116656 GCA_963575745.1 Prorocentrum cordatum
TCCTCCTCCTCCTCCTGCTCCTCCTCTCCTCCTCCTCCTCCTCCTCCTCCTCCTCCTCCTCCTCCTCCTCCTCCTCCTCCTCCTCCTCCTCCTCTCTCTCCTGCTCCTGCTCATGCTCCTGCTCCTGCTCCTCTGCTCCTGCTCCTGCTCCTGCTCCTGGCTCCTCCTGCATCCTGCTCCGGCTCCGACTCCTGCTCCCTCCTCTCCTCCTCTCCTCCTCGTCCTCCTCCTCCTCCTCCTCCTCCGCCTCCTCCTCCCCCTCCTCCTCCTCCTCTTCCTCCTGCTCCTGCTCCTAATCCAGCTCCTGCTCCTGCTCCTGCTCCTGCTCCTGCTCCTCTCCCTCCGGCCGCTCCGGCTCCGCTCCTGCTCCTGCTCCTGCTCTGCTTCCTGCTCCTGCTCCTGCTCCTCCTCCTCCTCCTCTCCTCCTCCTCCTCCTCCTCCTCCTCCTCCCTCATCATCATCATCATCATCCTCCTCATTCTCTTCCTCCTCCTGCTCCTCTCCTCCTCCTTCTCCTCCTCCTCCTCCTCTCATCCTCCTCCCTCCTCCTCCTCCTCTCTCCTCCTCCTCTTCCTCCTCCTCCTCCTCCTCCTCCTCCTCCTCCTCCTCCTCCTCCTCCTCCTCCTCCTCCTCCTCCTCCTCCTCCTCCCCTCTTTCTGTGGGAGTCGCAGGTCGGCTGTGACACGCGTCCGCTGATATGTAGAATGATACCGGAGAAAAAACCCAACCAGATGTTTGTTGGGGCAATGGGGCTGTATGGGCTATATGGCTATAGGGGTATAGTGATATAGGGCTATAGGGCTATTGGGCTATAGGGGCTATAGAACCTTAGGACTATAAGGCTATAGGGCTATGGAGCTATAGGGCTATAGGGCTATAGGGTTCTAGAGTTATAGGGCTCTAGGGCTCTAGGTCTATAGGGCCATAGTGCTATACGGCTGTAGGGCTATTGGGCTATAGGGCTATAGGGCTACTGGGCTATTGGGCTATTGGGCACACCCGGGCACCCGAGCACCCCCGGGCACCCGGGCACCCAGGCCCAGCCACCGAAATCGGCCACGCACCTCACCGGCCACCCGGGCCCCTGGGCACCGCCGGGCACCCGGGCACCCGGGCCGCCGGGCACCCTGGCACCCGGGTACCCGGGCCCGGCCACCGAAATCGGCGACAAACCTCACCTAACCCTTTAATCCGCTAGGCCCCCTACAGAGGCAAGCTCTGATTGGGGAAAAATCAGCGCCATGGGAAGGTATAGGAGGGACGGGTCGGATGGCAGATGAGACGCTAGCGCACCCAGTTTGTCCTCCTCCTCATCTCCCTCTCCCTTCTCCTCCTCCTCCTCCTCCTTCTCCTCCTCCTCCTCCTCCTCCTCCTCCTCCTAATCCTCCTCCTCCTCCTCCTCCTCCTCCTCCTCCTCCTCCTCCTCCTCCTCCTCCGCCTTCTCCTCCTCCTCCTCCTCCTCCTCTTTCTCCCTCCCTCTCTCTCTCCCTCCCTCCCTCCCTCCTCCTCCTCCTCGTCCTCCTCCTCCTCCCTGATCTACTCCTCCTCCCCAATCCTCCTCCTCTTCATCATCATCATCATCATCATCATCATCATCAACAGCATCATCATCAGCATCATCATAATCATCATCAGCAGCATCATCAGCATCACCATCATCATAATCAGCAGCATTATGATCATCATCATCACCACCACTATCATCATCAGCAGCAGCATCATCATCTTTATCAACCGCGTCATCATCAACAACAACATCAACAACAAACACAACAGCAACATCATCCTCATGATTATATTCATCCTCCTTATCCGTATCATCATCCACATCCTCCTTTATTGTTCCTCTTCCTCCACCTCATCCTCATCCTTATCGGCATGAGCATCATCAGCAGCAGCATGATCATCGCCACCACCACCAACAACAACACCATACCAATACAACATCCACCACCACCACCAACAACAACAACGACAGCAGCAACAACGACGACAAGAACAACAACAAACACAACAACATTAACAACAACCACAACAGCAGCAACGACGACGTTGACATCCCTTATCATCATCATCATCATCATCATCATCATCATCATCATCATCATCATCATCATAATCATCATCATCGTCATCATCGTCGTCGTCGTCGGTCGTCGTCGCCATCATCATCATCAGCAGCAACATCAGCAGCAGCAGCATCATCATCAGCCATCCTCATCATCGCCAGCATCTGCATCATCAGTACCACTATTATCATCATCAATATCATCAGCCCCATCGTCATCGACATCGTCAGCCTCAACAACATCAACATCAACATCATCATCAGAGCAACATCAGCATCATCATCAGCAGCATCATCTTCATCGTCAGCATCGTCAGCATCATCGTCATCATCATCGTCATCACTATCCCCATCATCATCAGCAGCAGCGTCATTGTCGTCATCCACGTCATCAGCAGCAGCAGCATCATCATACAGTAATCAGCAGCATCATCATCATCACCATCGTAATCAGCAGCAGCATCATCATCAGCAGCAGCCGCATGAGCATTATCACTATCATCGTCGTCGTCATGATCATCACTATCGTCATCATCGTCACCGCCTCCACGATCACCAGCAACATCACCATCATCAGCAATAGCACCATCATCGCCCTTCTCAGATCATCAGCATCAGCACCATCATCAGCAACATAACCATCATCGCTATCGTCATCATCATCATCATCATCATCATCAGCATCATCATCATCATCATCATCATCATCATCACCATTATAAGCGTCATCATCAGCATCATTGTCATCATCTTCATCATCGTCAAAACCAACCTCGCCATCGTCATCAGCATTATCATCAGCACCAGCATGAGCACCACCACCACCACCACTACAATCACCATCACCATCACGATCACCACCACCATCACAATCATGATCCTCATCCTCATCCTCATAATCATATTCATCCTCATCCTCTCGCCCTCCGCATCTCTTCCTCCTCCTCCTCATCCTCCATCTCCTCCTCATCATCATCCTCTTCCGTGCTCATCTTCATCCACTTTTCCGTCCTGCTCCTCCTCCTCCTGCTGCTTCTCCTCCTCCGCCCCCTCGTCCTCCTCATCCAACTCCCCCATCTCCTCCTCCATTCCTTTTCCTTATAAATAACTTCCCCCTGTCGCACCCCGAGGTCAGTTTTTCGGGCGGGCCGGGCGTTTCGCCTGGGACTTCATTTACGGCCCAACGGGCCAGGGCGTGCTAAGATCTCCGGTAACTGGTTAACAGTATTAACAGTATTTCTAGTTCGCGCGCGCGGGGCGGCCCCTGGGGGTCCCCCGGCGAAAAGTACCCCGACCAACGCCCGCCCGCCCGACCGCCGCCCGACCAAGTCTACTCAGAGATGGTTTTCCTTCTGGGTGCGGCCTCTCAGGCTCCCCAGAGCGCGCTCAGAGTGCCCCAAGAGGCCCCCAAGACTGCCCAAGAGGCCCCCGAGACGCCCAAAGAGCGCTCGAAGACGCCGAAGATGACCCCAAGACGGCCCAAAAGGCCCCCAAGACAGCCCAAGAGGCCTCCAAGACGCCCCAAGAGCCTTCCAAGAGGCCTCCGAAGAGAGCCCCAAGAGGCCAAAATCGTTGATTTTCATTGGTTTTTTCGATGTTTTTTGTGTTCTGGCTTTTTCGGCTTCCGGACGCTCCAAGACGGCCCAAGAGGCCCCCAAGACCGCTCCAAGACGGCCCACGAAGCTCCCAAGACGGCGCCGAAACGACCCAAGAGAGCCCTCAAGACGGCCCAAGTGCCGCCCAAGACGGACCAAGAGGCCCCAAGACGGGCCCAAGAGGGACTCAGGAGGGATACCGAGAACTCAAAAATGGAGCCCTCCGTCCCAGAAGGCGCCCAGGAGGTCCCAAAGAGGCCCCAAGAGGCCTCCAAGAGGCCCCAAGATGTCGCCAAGAGGCCCCAGGAGACTCCCAGGAGGCCCAAAAGAAGCCCCAGAAGGCTTCAAACATGTCTCCCAGGCGCCCCCGAACGGCCTCTCAACAGACCCCAAGAGGCCCCCCAAAGAAGCATCTTGACGACGACTCTATTTCGCCCCATCGAGAGACGACCCCCAGGGAACTGCTTCACCATCAAAACTCCCCACGCAACGCGTCCGAACGACACCCGCCCCCAAGAGCGCAACATGGGCAACGAACACACAGACAAAAACCAGCGATGCCATATCACGGGCCGGCGGAATGAGCGAAGCGATTCAATAACTTCCCCCTGTCGCACCCCGAGGTCAGTTTTTCGGGCGGGCCGGGCGTTTCGCCTGGGACTTCATTTATGATCCTGAAGCTTCAAAGTCGGCAACAGCTTGACAAATGGAGGGCGGGTCGTTTTCAACATGCGGTTCTCGCCTTAGCGCTGCGCACATTCGTTCTAGAAATTTGCAGGAATTCACGGATTGAGGGCGGGTCGTTTTCAAAATGTGGTTCTCGCCATAGCGCCGCGCACATTCTTTTGTTAAATTTGCAAGAATTTCACGAATTGAGGGCGGGTCGTTTTCAAAATGTGGCTCTCGCCATAGCGCCGCGCACATTCGTGTTAAAAACTGTAATAGTTTCACTGATTGAGGGCGGCTCCTTTTCGAAATGTGACTCCCGCCTTAGCGCCGCGAACATTCGTTTTTTAATTCACCAGATTTTCACTGGTTGAGGGCGGCTCCTTTTCAAAATGTGGCTCCTGCCTTCGCGCCGCGCACATTCGCTCATAAAATGTGCAAGAGATTCACGGGCTCTCATGATCCAAATACACGGAATGGTGTTTTGGAAGGACTCAGGCTTGTGAGGGTGCCACAGTTACATTCATTCGCACTGTTGAAGTCCCCAGAACGGCGTTCTTGAGCGGTTCCGGATCGTCAAAACGCAGCAGTCAGGTTGATCCGTGGCGTTGAAATCCCGAGAACAATTGTTTGGTATGCTTCAGGGTCTTCGAACGGTTGCCTTCCAAAGAGGCAGGTCCCTCACTGGAAATAAGCCGTTGCAGGGGCCTATGAAGAGCGAGCTTGGGGCGAGGCTATATTCCAACATCGTTGATGACTCGTGGGCTTACAGTTGTCCTCCTCCTTCTGCTCCTCATCATCATCCTCCTAATCCTCCTGATCCTCCTCCTCCTCATCGTCGTCCTCCTGATCCTCCTCCTCATCATCATCATCATCATCAGCATCAGCATCAGCATCAGCATCAGCATCAGCCTCAGCATCAGCATCAGCATCATCATCATCATCATCATCATCATCATAATCATCATAATCATCATAATCATCATCATTACCATCCTCTTCCTCCTCCTCCTCTTCCTCACCCTCCTCCTCCTCCTCCTCCTCTTCCTCCACCTCCTTTACTCCTCATCCCCCTCCTGCTCCTCCTCCTCCTCCTCCTCCTCCTCCTCCACGTCCTCCTCTCCTCCTCCTCCTCCTCATCATCCTCCCCCTCCTCCTCCTCCTCTTCCTCCTCCTCTTCCTCCTCCTCCTCCTCCCTCCTCCTCTTCCTTCTCCTCATCATCATCATCCTCCTCCTCTTCCTCCGCCTCCTCCTCCTCTTCCTCCTCCTCCTCTGCCTCATCTTCCTCCTCCTCCTCCTCCTCGGCCCCCTCCTCGTCCTCCTCCTCTTCTTCTCAGTAGTATTATTATTCGCAACATTCCTATTATTATTATTGATATGTGTCTTCTTTTTATTCTTCTGTTTATTAATAATGCGATTATTCTTAGTATCATTCTCATGCGTCTTGTCATTTTTGTTTTTCTTATGCAGAGTATGCTTCTTCGTGGGCGTCTGACTATTATTCTTAGTATTGTTACTATTATTGGCTTATCATTGTTCTTATTCATAATATCATTGCTTATTAATAATATCAGTATTATTCCTCTGAGTATTAGTATTATGCTTTTGCTTAATTGTATTATTCTTCGCATTTGTATGATTATAAGTATTATTATTATTATTATTCCTCCTCCTCCTCCTCTTATCATTGTTCCATCATTGCTCCCTCCTTTTGCTTAATTGTATTATTCTTCGCATTTGTATGATTATAAGTATTATTATTATTATTATTCCTCCTCCTCCTCCTCCTCCTCCTCCTCCTCCTCCTCCTCCTCCTCCTCCTCCTCCTCCGCCTCCGCCTCCGCCTCCTCCTCCTCCGCCTCCTCCTCCTCCTCCTCCTCCTCCTCCTCCTCATCCCCCCCCCCCAGCCTTCCATTCCTCCACCGATTCCCCCTGGCCCTGAGACGGCCAGCGAACGCCGCAATCCCCCCTCCCTGGGCACGGGGGCCGCACCGCTCTTAGGTGCTTCACCAGCGAGCGCTTGAGGCGCATCTCCAGCACCTCCGCGTGGGCAATGTCGAACTGCATCTCGAGCACGCCCCTGGCAGGAGGAGAGAGGAGGGGGAGGTGGAAGGAAACAGGAGGAAGGAGGAGAGGGAGAAGGAGGAGCAGAAGGAGGAGGAGGAGGAGGACGAGTGCAAACCCGAGGCGCATCAATGACGTTGCCACCCAAAGTTCCTTCCCTCCACAGATGAATTGTCGGAGAAGCTCCAATCGCACCAAACCGCCATTCCTGAGACTTCAGCGTCGCGAATCAACGCAACTGTTGCGTCCCGACAACCGCGAAACAACATCGCTATTGCGCCATGACAACCGCGCATACTGCCGGAACACCATTCCAGGGACTTCGACTATGCGAACCCTTCTCAACAGTTGCAAAGGTCTAGCAGCCTGAACGCGGAGTTAAAGCGAAAACCACAATTTCAAAAAGAACTGCCCTTCATCCTCGAAGCTGCTGCCAAGTTCGACGACGAATGTGCTGGGCGCGCAGGCGATATCAACATGTTGAAAACCGCCCGCCCTCCGCGACGCAACAAACTTTCAATACGAACGCACGCGGCGCTCAAGCGAGAGCCACTTTTTGAAAACGACCCGCCCTCCTTTCCTTGAGACTGCGGCAAAGGTGCAAGAAGAATGTGCGCGGCGCCTAAGCGAGAACAACACCTTGAAAACCACCCGCACTCCATCCGTGAAACTGGTGCAAATTTCAAGCCTCGGGATCACAATTGGTCAAGAAGTCTCAGGCGAAACGCCCGGCCCGCCCTTCCGACGCGCGCGTGGGGGGGACGGCGACGACACAAGGAAGAGCTGTTCACAAGGCGAAAGGATGGCGGGGTAAAGAGAGAAAGATGAGGACTCTTTGGGCCCTCTGGTAGCGCACTCTGTGCGGCCGAAAACTCTGGGCGGCGATCCGACAGGCCTCCCGCTCGCCGCCCCGGCGCCCGCGCGGCGCCACGCGCGCCTTGCCGAAGAGGAAACCAGCGGCCCTGAACCGCCGGGCGGCGCAACCCGCCACCCGCGGGGCCTCAGTTCCTGCCCACCGCGGACTGCGCGGCAACCGAAAGCCAAGCGGGGGGGAAAAGCTGGGGGCGGCAGCGCGCAGGCCAGCCTCACTCGGATGGCGAGGCGCCGAGACCCGACCCAGGGCCTCCGCCCGTCTCTGCAGGTCGGGGCCCTGGAGCAGCCTCGGCCGCACCGGCGTGCCCCCGGGCGCGAGACCTGGCGGTGCCCAGAACCACCCCCACGGGCCCCCGTTGGGGCCAGGTGGCGCGCACCCACGAGCCTCCCCCGGCCACGACGTGGCGCGAGGGGGCCCGAGTGCTGAGACTGACCCTGGGGCGGACAGGACCCCGGGCGTTGAGCGAACAGCACCCACCACCACCCGTGAAGGATGGATTTCTGCGGCCTCAAGTTCCCCCAGGACGCTGCGCGGGTGCTGCACCAGCAGGAGAGAGAGGAGGAGGAGGAGCAGGAGGAGGAGGGAAGGAGGGAGGGAGGGGAGCGCTGCGGAAATTCGCCAACAGTTTCGAAGAATGAGGGCGGGTAGCAAAACCAGGCACACCCGTTTACAGATTTGACACAGCTTCAAGACTGGAGGCCGCCTCGTGTTCAAAACGAGGCTCTCGCCTAAGCGCCGCGCATACTCGTCAACAAAGCTTGCAACAGCCACAAAGATGAAGCCCGCTCCTTTCAAGGACGGGGCTCTCGGTTCAGCGAGGCGCTTCGAAAGTAGGTGGCAACTGCGAGGACGGAGCGCGGTCTCCCATATGAGGCTCTCGCTCGAGACCTCCTCAGAATTCGAGCAGACAAGGCAAACACATTGGCTTGAACACGGGGCCTGCTCAACGCGGGTGACAAGACGCGTAAGATTGCGCTGCAGCTGCACGGGTGGGGAGGCCGCTCGTCCTCAGAACGCGGCTCTCTCGCCGCGGCGAGAAGCGAACGCCAGAGTCGTGCGGTGCTGCTCCGGGGAGCCCGCCCGTGCTCACGAAGGGCATGCCGTGGAGGCCGTCGTGGCCACGGCTCTCGCTGCACGCCCCGTCAAAGCTCCCATCCGGCGGAAGGAAGCCATCGGGCTCCGTGTCAAAACGGGGCTCTCGCCTGAGCGGCAGGCGACCAGGGTGCGAGTCTCTCGAGGGGGCGCCTCCTGCAGTGAAGAGGGAGGCTTGCAGGGAACTCTGACGGGGGGGCTCGGGACGGAAGGGAGACTTGCACCATGGTTGATGAATCCTGGGTTTACTCTGGTCCTCCTCCCTCTGCCTCCCTCCTGCTCGATCTCCTCCCTCCTCCCTGTGCCCTCCCTCCCTCCCTCCCTGCTCCACCTCCCTCCTCCTACCTTCTCCCTGGCCTCCCTCCCCCCTCCCCACGAGCACGACCACGACCACGACGACGGAGCCGACCACGACGACGACGACGACGACGACGACGACGACGACGACGACCCCGACGACGCCGCCGACCGGAGAACCTCTGCGGCGGCGGCGAGGCGGGCAACGGCGCCTCCTCGGCACGTGCGACAACCGCAGGCTGCCACTCACGGGGGATACCTCGCGGGATCCGGTTCGGTCAGTATCGCCCGCGGCGATCGGGCGCCTAAAGAGGAGAAGGAGGAGGAAGAGGATGAGGAGGAGGAGGAGGAGGAGGAGCAGGAGGAGGAGGAAAAAGAGGAGGAGGAGAAGGAGGACCTCCTCTCTCCTGTCCTCCAGGGGTACCAGGGGGAGGAGTGCGCAGCGGCCCCTCGCAGAGGATGGAGGCCCACGACGGCCGCGCGTGGCGCGTGCGGCAGCCTGACCAGACAGCATGGGCGTCCGCCTCCAGGCTGTGCCCGACCGGCATCCGCCCCGAGCCATGGCCACAGCCGTGCTGCCCCCTTCAGCACACGCTTCGTTCCGGCCCTTGGCCCCTGCGTGCCGCTGCAGCGAACTCGGCGGCAGTCCGCTGCAGCAACCGCGGCATACCAGCAGTGCGGCCCACCCCGCCGCCGCCGCCGCCGCCGCCGCCGCCACCTGCGCTCCCCGCGGAGGGGCGCGGCGCGCCTCCCCCGAGGACAGCTGCGACCCAACACAGGAAGCACCTGGGAGGCTCGAAGACAGCGAAGCTGGGCCTCTACGGTCTGTTGGGCGGTGCACTCCCAGGGCGCTCCTCCAGGGCGCTCCGAAGGCGCTCCCAAGCGTACCCACAAGCAAAATGACGTTGAACAAGATCATCATCCGAATCCTCTGCTACCTCCTCTGGTTTTCAACTTACACCGATACGCCTGCTCTTGCATGCCGTGAGAAATGGTTGAATCTCACATGGAGAACTGATTGGACAAGGCACGAATAAGAATCGGGATAATGATAAAACTAATAGTTGTGAAGGTAAAAACCATATCAGCCAGCGTTGACTCCAAATAGATAGGAGGACAGGAAGAGGACGAGATGAGGATGGGACGAGGACGAAACGGGGAGGGGAGCAGGACGGGAGGAGGACGGGAGGAGCAAAATCAAGCAAGCGCAAGCAAGCAAGCGGAAGCAAGCAAGCGCAAGCGAGCAATAACAAGCAAGCAAGAGCCAGCGGTCAAGTGCAAGCAAGTAAGGGCAAGCAAGAGCAAGCAAAAGCAAGCAAGGGAAGCAAGGGCAAGCGAGGGGTGCCATTGGAAACGAGGGTGCCATTGGAAAAAGGGGGGGAAGGGGGGGGGCATTGGAAATAAGCCAGGGTGCCATTGGGAAAAGGGGGGGGCTAAAGACGAATCACTCATGATGAGCGAGGACTTCTTAGGGCAAGCCTATGTGGAGAACAATCGTAGTAAGCACCATGCTAGCCATCAAAATAGTAAGAACGATATGATGATACAAGTAATGGAAAAAGTGATAGTTCTACTCATAGTGATACTAAGAAGATAATACTGGTGGTGATGATAACGATGGTAGTAGTAGCGGTATCAATACAATTAGCAATAGTAGTACTAGTAATAAAAATGAGACTAGTAGCAGTGAAAGAAAAATAGCGATCGCAGTAATAGTCGCAGTGGTAAGAATAGTACTGGTGGCAATAAAAGTAAGAGCAACCGAAACAATGCGAGTACAAATTACCGTGATGGTAATACGACTGAGGATTTCGACCGTAATAATGGTAATATTGAAAATAAACCGTCGACGTGATAATAATAGTTGTTCTTATATACATATATATTTATAATCGCACGACAATGTGAATTGTAAAAATAAAAATGGAAATGGTGATTGTAATAGTCATCGCGCTCACAACAATCATAGCAGTGGTGATAGCGGCGGCAAAAATAGAAATAGCGAAACGAATATCAGTAAGATGAGCAATACTTGCGATGGTAATGGTAAACAGAAATGTAAAAGTCAAAGATGATAGCACTAGTAGTCGTGATACTACTATTTCTACTAATATTAATGATGATCGCAAGGTACTAGTAGTGGTGATACGAATCCACATATGACTAGTAACTATAACCACAGACGATTGGCATTAGGGATCATGATAGTAATATACAAATAATGAAGATCATCGTAATACCCGTAAGAATAATGGCAATCACGCTAGGATAAAAATACGCCGACCCCTTGGGGTTCATCGGCGTGTGAGATGCTTCCCCCTCCCCAAACCCCCCCTTGGGACCCTGGTCCGGTCAATTTGGATAGGTGTCCCCCCGGGGACCGCCCGAACGCGCCATGGATACAGGGGGCCCCAAAAGGGGCCAAGAGGGCCCGAGGAGGGCCCCCGGAAGGTCCAAGAGGAGCACGAGTCGCCGAAAAATCGCGCCAAGACGCCCAAGATTGGCCCCAGATGACCCCAAAGGCCCCCAAGACGTTCCAAGAAGTCGCCCCGGGGCGTTCCAAGAGGCCTTCAAGGAGCAAAAATTCAAAATCGCCCCACTTCCTTAGGAAAACTTTCATGTTTGGCACGTTCGCCTCTTGTGCTTTCACGAGGCCCACCCAGGTCGAAGCGGCCTTCAAGATCGACCCAAGAAGGGCGAAGAGGCCCCCAAGAGGGCCCCCAGACGGCACACGAGGGCCCCAAACCGGCCCCAGAAGCCTGCAAGACGGGCGGGGAGGCCCCGAAGACGGCCCCACGGGGAGGCCTAGAGGGAGAATCCGAACGGAAATTCCGAGCTCCCGTCCCCAAGATGCCCCCAAAAGTCCCCAAAAAGCTTCCAACAGGCCCCCAGAGGGCGCCAAAAGGGCCCCAACAAAGACCCCAGACGCCGCCAGGAGGCCCCCAACAGGTTCAAAAACTGCCTCCGTGACGCTCCGACGCGCATCCCACGCGACCCCATCAGTCATCCGAACGGCGTCAAACCCGCAACCCAGACCCAGGAGACCCACCAGAAAGGCCCACACGAGGCTCCCACTGGCAGGCATCTGCTACACCCCCAAAGGGTCGGCGGTGCGGCGTACGCCCGAGAATAATAGCAATAGTTACACTAACATGTATGATACGAATACTACGAATAATAACAATAACAATAATAACAATAATACGAATAGTAGCAGCAAGGATAAGAATCGAAAACAATCGTAACAGTACTCGCAGTATGGTAAAAGTATGGATGATACAAAAACAAGAATGAAGATAGTGACAGCGATGACAATATCAATGACAATACTCGAAGCAATAGCGATACTAGTCGGAATGCTCCTGAGAATCCCAATAATAATAGTAATAATATAAATACTCTGGGGAATAAAAAATAGAATAGACGGAGGGATAGAAATAGTACGAGTAATAATGATAAGACTAGCAATAGTAATATGATGGTAATGGTGATAGCAATAGCAGTAATGATAGGGAAAACATAGTGACTTACGAGTACAAGTAACAGTAACAGTAAGAGTATTAGCGGTAGCGATAGCAACAACAATGGAAATAGGAAGTCTACGAGTAAGAACCTAACAAGAATAGTGATAGTAATCGTGACCCTGGTAGTGAAAACGATACGAATACAAAAAAAATAGCAATCGTCATAGTGATAGTAACTATAATCGTACGAACACCAAAAACAGCAATAGAAATACTTATGGTAATAGTACTACTAGATGTGATGGACATGATAATGTTGATAACGACAAAAGTAATACTACGAACAATAGAAACAGCACTAGTCATAAAAATAATAGTGAAAACCAACAAAGCTAGTAATAATAATACTCGTGGGAATAAGGGTGATGAGGATAGCGCTCGCAATAAGGATAACAACTATAGCAATCGTAAGAGCAACACTAATATCAACATCGACAATAATAACTGCCATGGTAATAACGCTAATCGTCGCCATAGCAACAGTAGCAGTAATGGTCGTGACGGTGATAATATGAATGGTAATGATACTAACCGTGAAACTCAGAAAAAAAAAGTAAGAGTGGTAACAACAAGCATGGTAATGATGATAGTAATAATAATCACAACGATATAGTCATAGGCAATATCGTGAACCGTGAATGCGAGTGATAGCCACAATAACAGTAACAGGTACATCAATAGTTAAACTACAAAGAACTGCAATAAGGACCATGATAATAAGACTCACGGTGGGAGATATGGATGATGATTGTTATAATGAGACCACCAACCTCAGTAATATTACGAGTGCTGGAAATAACAAAAACAATGAGGATCGCGGTAATAATGGAAACAACCAACCTTAATCATATGAATAGACGGCAGCCGTAAAAGCAGTAGCAATTGCCATAGTGATACGAATCACGATAGCGATCTTGATAAGAACAAGGCAACAGCAACAGTATTCGGAACAGCTTGCTTTGAAAACAAAAATCTAGGACTGACAAGGGGTGAGACTGCTGGTGTCAGTCAAAGTAATAATAATAAGAACAGAAATGGTAACAGTGGAAATACCATAAGTGACCTAAGAACACGAGTAAGCACCAGTAACTGTGATGATGCTAATAGTATACATAGTGAAGGAAAATACTGTCTGTGATAGTGCTGGAAACAATGAAACGCTGGGTCGTAGGGATAAGCATGAAAATGCTGCTAGTAGTAGCCATGAGAACAAGACTTGCAATAGCTAAACTAATACGGGAATTAGCGCGAGTGGTAACAATAGCAATCGGAATTGCGATAGTAGCGAGAAAACAAAAAGTGGTATGGGTAGTCATACTAGCCAAGGCAATCACGTGAAAAGACAATGATATAGTCATAGTGATACGCACAGAAAAGTAGTACTATAAGAACCAGTAGAAGAAATAATGAACATGACCAGTAATAGCAATATTGAAAGTAATTGTAAGGGTAATAGAGCGTTATACTAATAATTCGAATGGTGTTAGTCATTCTAATCGCTATAGCAACCGTACTCGTAATCGTAATGACCGTGATGCGAATGAAAGTAGCGATAGTCACCCCAACAAAAAAACAGCTAACAATAACAGCAGTGGTACTAGTCACAGTAGTGATAGACGACTACTACTACTACTACGACTACTACTACTACTACCACCATCACCATCGCCCACACCGCGACTACTACGATTACTACGATTACTACGACTACCACGACTACTACGACTACTACTACTACTACTACTACTACTACTGCTGCTGCTGCTGCTGCTACTACTACTACTACTACTACTGCTACGGCTACTACTACTACTACTACTACTACTACTACTACTACTCCTACGACAACTACTACTACTACTACTACTACTACTACTACTACTACTACTACTACTACTACTACTACTACTACTACTACTACTACTACTACTACTACTACTACTACTACTACTACTACGACTACTACTAACTACTACTACTACTACTACTACGACTACTACTACTACTACTACTATACTACTATACTAACTACTACTACTACTACTACTACACCACACCACTACCACTACCACTACCACTACCACTACTACCACTACACTACTACCACTACCACTACCACTACCACTACCACTACCACTACTACTACTACTACTACTACTACTACTACTACTACTACTACTACTATTATGACTTATAGTACTACGTGTGCTCCTTCTCATCTCCATGCTACCCCTGCCACAATTCCTCCCCACTCCTCCTCCTCCTGCGCCACTTTCTCCTCCTCCTCCTCCACCTCCTCCTACCTCTCGAACTTCCTTTTTCTCTCTCTCTCTCTCTCTTTCTATCCCTCTCTCTCTCTCTCCCTCTCTCTCTATGTATGTATGCCCTTCTCTCTCTCTCTCTCTCTCCCTCTCTCGTCCTCTTACTATATATATATACATACATACATACATACATACAGGTCCCTCTCTCTCTCTTTCTCTCTCTCTCTCTCTCTCTCTCTCTCTCTCTCTCTCTAAAACACACAAACACACACACACACACACACACACACACACACACACACACACGCACCTCGCCTGACCAAACCCTCCTCCTCCTTCCCGCTTTCGGCGGAAGCGCACCACGTACGCGGCGCCGTCGAGGGTCCTGCAGCCAACCTCGGCCATGCGGAAGCCCAGCCTGGCGGCTGGCGACCACCCCAGCGCCGCGCGGAGCAGCGAGGGGGGATGAGGGAGGAGGGAGGAGGAGAGTAGAAGGAGAAACAAGAGAAGGAGGAGAAGGATCTGGGATGCCTCAACAGTGCTCCAATACGCCCTCCCGTGCTCAGCTCCCTCATATCAGTCCCTACAGGAAGCCCTCCTCACTGCAGGAAGCGCCCCCTGAAAAAAGACGAGCGCGCTTAAAAGACGAACGCACTGTGTCCCTTTGCCTCTGGACTCGGCCGCCAGTCTGCAGCCTACCCAATTCAAAAGCGGTTCCGGTCGGTCCAAACAATCGACGGGAAACCAGTTGGCAAGTCGGACAACTGTCGCAATGAGACGCTCCCAGAGGAGATGCTCCACCAGGCATGACGCGAAGTTCGCTCACAACGACGCGGCCAGCCTGCTCGCCACCTCGTCGTGGCCTGACAGCTGGACCTGTAACGAGCTATGCGCGGGCTCCTGCTGGGCTCTCTGGTGGTCCTTCCGTTCTGCTGGTGCGCGGCGCGCTTCGGGCAGAGCTCCTCGACCGCGGAGCCGAGGAGGCCCCCGAAGCGAGCAGACACCCCACAGCATGCCGCCCAGCGCTGCGCGGCGCGTCACCTGCGCAACGACGATCGACAGGCGCTTGTCCAGAGCTGGGGCTGGCCCGATTGCGAAAGACACTCATCAAATTAGGAGGAAGGAGTTGGGAAGATACTAGGCACGACTGGGTAATAAACGCCTTCAACATACGCGATAATATGCAGGACCTGATCGTTTCTCACACCAACCCCATCCTCTCAACCCGATAGTTACCTTCTGACCGATGGGAAACTCGAACGCCCTCCTGCTCTTCACGACGACCGCGCCCTCGAAGGCCCGGAGATGCTCGAAGGCCTCGAAGGCCTGGAAGGCTGGCCAGACCGTCGCACAGCTGGACAGCGCCGCCCTAACGCTCAGGCCGAGCTCGGCCCACGGGCTTCTGGACCCGGCGCGGCCAAGGCACCCTTCCCGATCCCGAGAGCAGGGCAAGACGGTTGAGCTTATGCAGAGGTGTGCACACGGACCTCGCCCCCACCTCTGCCGAACGGTTTTTTTTGCACATTGAGCTCAGAGCTCTGTCTGTTTGTGATCGCGGGCATGACCAATAGCTTCGCTCTGCCACCTCCAGAGACCTGAGCTCGGTCTGCTTCTCGAGCTATGATCGAAGAACCAGTATGGCTCCGCCACTGTGCTGCTTCGCGCGGCTGTTCTGCTAAATTTCGGGATGTTAGAGCAGCTACACAGCTCCCAATTGCACGAAGCGGTTCAGCAACATAAGAAGCTTTCATCAGCAGCCTCCGTTGCGCACAGGCCGCAGGGCGGTGAAAAGGTCCGGGCCGCGGCCAGGGCACCACCCGACCTCGAGAGCAGGGCCGCCAGGCTGTTGAGGCGTGCGCACGGATCTCGCTCTCGCCGGCCCACTCGCCTTCAAGGATGGCCTCCGTTATCCACGGGCCTCGGGCCGATGCAGGCGACGGCCTCATCCTCCCGGGACCGAGCCAGGGGAGGGGGCTCGTCGAGGCGTGCACACGGATCTCGCCCTCGCCGGCCCACTCGCCTCCAAGGGTGGCCTCCGTTATCCACAGGCCGCAGGGCGACGCAGGCGCCAGGGCCTCATCCTGGCCCAGACCTCGAGCGAGGGGGGGGGCCTCGTCGAACGGCAGGCGCGGGAGGACGTGCTCGCCCAGCTTGCTTGACGTCGGACGAGGGCCACGGTCGAGTTGTGACGTGAGGGTCTCCCGCTGCCGTGCCCGGCAGACTTCGCACCCAAGTTGGGCAGGGTAAATGACGGTGTTGCAACGGGAGTTGGAGTCGAAGGATCGGCGCTTTGCTCCCGTCGTTCAAATGGGATCTCTGGCCAACGCGCGAGTTCCTTTTCTACATTCGTGTCCTTCCTCGTTGTTGTCGCCCCACTTTTACGCCTCCTCCGCCTTTCTGTGCTCCTTCAGCTTCTCCCGCTCCTCTCTCCTGCTCCTGTTGCTGCTATTTCTCCTCCTCCTCCTCCTCCTCCTCCTCCTCGTCCTCCTCCTCCTCCTCCTCCTCCTCCCCCTCCTCCTCGTCTCCTCCTCCTCCTCCTCCTCCTCCTCCTCCTCCTCCTCCTCCTCCTCCTCTCCCTCCCTCCTCCCTCCCTCCCTCCCTCCCTCCCTCCCTCCCTCCCTCCCTCCCTCCCTCCCTTCTCCTCTCTCTCTTCCTACCTCTTCCTCCCTCCTCATCCCTCCTACTTCCTCCTCCCTCCTCATCCTCCCTCCTCCTCCTCCTCCTCCTCCTCCTCCTCCTCCTCCTCCTCCTCCTCCTCCTCCTCCTCCTCCTCCTCCTCCTCCCCCCCTCCCTCTCCTCCTCCCCTCCTCCCCCTCATTCCCCTCCTACCTCCTCCCCATCCTCCTCCTACCACCTCCTACCTCATCCTACATCCTCCTACCTCCTCCTATATCCTCCTACCTCCCCCTACTTCCTCCTCCTTCTCCTCCTCCTCCTCGTCAGCATCAGCATCATCAGCATCAACAACATAATCATCATCATCATCATCATCATCATCATCATCATCATCATCATCATCATCATCATCATCATCATCATCATCATCATCATCATC
>CAUYUJ010020716.1:119156-151719 GCA_963575745.1 Prorocentrum cordatum
TGGCCAGCACATGCATCGCTGTCCGCAGGCGGAGCCCACCGCTTAGAGTACAGCTGGACATGCACTGAGCCAGCACCCATGCTGTGTCTGCGCCCTCTCCCGTTCCGTACGTGCGCACTCTGAGGTGAGCTCCTCGACCGCGGGGTCGGGCTCCTCGGTGCCGCCGAGGAGGCCTCCGAAGCGAGCGGACCCCCCCTAGCCTGCCGAGGCGTGTTGCCTGCACGTCCAGCGCCGCGCGGCGCGTCATCTGCGCAACGACGATCGACGGGCGCTTTTCCGGAGCGGGGGCCAGCCCGATGAGGAACTCGAACGTCCTCCTGCTCTTCACAGCACCCGCGCCCTGGAAGACCTGGAAGGTTGGCCAGACCGTCACGTAGCTGGACAGCGCCACCTCGACGTCCTTGCCGAACTCGGCCCACGGCTTCCACCCTTGCGCGGCCCGACCCCGAGAGCCAGGCGAAACGGTCGAGCTTATCCTCGGTGGACGCCGCTGTCGAGGCGTGCACACGGATCTCGGCCTCGCCAACCCACTCGCCTCGAAGGATAACCTCCGCTATGCACAGGCCGCAGGGCGATGCAGGCGCCTGCCTCATCATGGCCCGGACCTCGAGCTGGGGGGGAGGGCCTCGTCGACCAGCAAACGCACGAGGATGTGCTCGCCCGGCTGAAAGACGTCGAACGAAGCCCCGATCAAGTTCGTGACGTGGGGCTCTCCCATTGCCGTGCTCGGTAGACTTGGCGCCCCAGTCGGGCTCGGTGTTGAAGGTGGTGAAGGCGCTGGGGTCGGGCTCGGCGTTGGCGCTGGCGTTGGCGCCTTCGCAACGCGGGCGAGCATCACCTTGACGTGTCCGACATCCCAAACAGAATTCGCCTGCCCAACGGGCCACAGGCGTGATGACGACATTAAGGTGGCTTCAACATTGCCTCAGGCTGGTCGAGGACGGTCCGAGCTAACATGACGAAGTTCGAAGACGGCCCATGGTGACTGGATAACCCCTCCTCGGAAGCTCCCAAGATGGCCAGAATAATCGGAACACAATGGCCAGAACCATCGGGACTAACAACACGAGTGATGCTGTGTTTGCTGCCTTCTTTCCTCTGCGAGATCAGTTGCGCTTCTCGGGCCTCGCGGCGTGCGCAAGAAGGCCCCAAGAGAGCCCTGAGATGGCCCCGAGACTCCACAAGATGGCCCACAAGGCCAAAAGAGGGGCCCAAGGGGGCCCAAGAGCGGCGCGACAGCGCGGGTCGATCAGCGCCACGCCTGAAGGTGGCCTCATGATGGTCCCAAGACGCCCCAGGGATGGTGCCGAGGTGGCCCAGGATGGTCCGCCACAGCCAGATGGACGTCAAACGTGGCCCCGCATGGCCGAATCCGCCACCGTGGCTTCCTGGCACACTGAGGCCTGGCAGAATGTGATCGGACAAGAGCGGAGAGCGCCAATGCTGTCCACTGGGCTCGTAGGGGCGATGGCGCGGCAAGGCGGCGGACGACGAGGACGACAGCGTGGATGACGGGGAGGGCAGCGGTGGGAGCAGGAGGACAGGAAGGCAAGCACGAGGACGAGAAGGAAGAGATGGAGGAAGACGGCGAAGGAGGAGGAGGAGGAGGAAGAGCAGGAGGAGGAGGAGGACGACGACGAAGGAGGACAGTAAGGTTCCCAAGGAAAAGGACGTCGAAGAAGGGGGCGGGCTCATGATCTTTTGAAGCTATCCTGGGGGCTGTTGGGGCCATCTGGGGCTGTCTTGGGGCATCCTGGGGGCCCCTTGGGGGCCTGTCGGGGCCCTCTTGGGAGCTACTGGGGTCTTCTTGGGTTGTTTGGGCGTGGCTTAGGGCTCTGTGGGGGCTCTCTCAGGCCGTCTTGGCGCCATCTTGGGCCGTCTGGGGGCCTCCTGGCGCTCTCTGGGGGCCCTCGTTGGATCCTCTGGGAAACCTTTTGGAAGCTTCTCGGGGCCACGGTTGGGCCCCCTCCAAGGGCGATTCCAAGACGATGTTGATCCAGAACACCTTCAAGAGCCGTTCGCTTGAGGGTACAGTCGGGGCGTTGACCTAAGGAACCCTAAATAAGGAACGAGGCCCCTTTTTTCCATAGGTTAAACTTCGATTTACCATTGAAAACCAAAGGAAAACCATGGCAAACTGTAAAACAATCAAGGAACACCGAGCCCCTCCCCAACGAACAGGGTTCCTTCTTCAGCGCCCCGACTGTACCTCAAACGAAATTACCATTTCTCTGGAACCTGACCGGACGAGAACGGGAAGCGCCACTCTGGCCCACGAAGCTTGTCGGGAGCCCTCAAGTCCCCCAAGGAAAGGCCCCCCAGGGCGACTTCCGAACGCGCCCAGACGGCCCAAGAACGCTCCCAGACGGCCCGAGGAGCCCCCGAGAGCCTCCGGGGCGCCCCGGAGACGCTGCCAGAAGGCCCCAGGAGGTCCCAAAGAGGCCCCGAAGAGGCCCCTAAGAGGCACGCACAGGCCCCAAGGGGCCTTCGAGGGGCCCGAAATGTCAGACGTGACGGACTCCCGTGCCCGCTCGATGCTGCGTCGGCACGGTGGCGGAATCGACGGAGGCAGCTGGACATGCCCTCCTCGGAAGCCCCCAAGACGGCCAGACAACGCGAGTGTTCTGCCATCCGAGCGCGTCTCGCACCCGTCGGATCCATTGGACTTCCAGGGCGCCACGGTGGCCTCGAGAGGGCCCCAAGAGAGCCCTCAGAAGGCCCGAGACTCCACCGTAGGGCCCCAAGGGTGCCCAGGGACAGTCCCGAGAGGCCTGCGAGTGGCCCGAGAACGAGGGCCATCGGGTGTCAGGCCTCAAAAAGGCCCCAAGATGACAACAAGATGATGAGATGACTTCCAGACTGCCTCAGGATGGCCCACGACGGCCGACGCTGACATCATGGACAACAACGGCAGCCCAAATAATACTGGTAACAAAACCTCCTCGAGGGCCCCCCAGATGGCCAGAATCGCTGAGAAAAAAGTTGTTGTTCTGGCTTTTCTGCCCATGCGGGATCCTATACGCTTCTCGGGCCCGGCGGCGTGCTCAGGAAGGCCCCAACAGAGCCCTAAAAAGGACAGGAGGACTCCAAGAGTCCCAGACTTAAGCCGGCCCGAAGAACCCTCGAGAGGGTCTTAGCAGACAAGATACCAAGCTACTACGTAGCAGGGCTCCAGGAGGGCTCCAGGCCAGGATCTTAGCACCCTTAGTAGGGCTCCAGAAGGAGCCAAGCTACCAAGCGACTGCTTCTGACCATTGGAGCTACACACGACCGATTGGGGAAACTACTGGCTCCCAACAACATCCCAACGCCCACGAACACAAGGGCAAGTGGCAAGCATGATGCAGTATGGGCTGGCGGAATGCGCGAAGCAGCTGAATAAAATCCATTCGTACGTGGTTCACTGCCAGGTCCGCAACTGTGCCCTTGGTACCCCAAGTGAACAATCCCCAAACCCAAGTCTCTTTGCCACTCGCTTTGACTCCTTGTTCGAAATCATCTGGGAAGCTATAAAACCCACCTTGATAAAACTGCGCACTACCTTGCCCCACCACGACCCAGCCATCAAGGCTATAACCTTTCGAACTGGATTCAACGAAGCCAGATCATCGCATGTAGCGGCAGTCCCGGTGAGAATCAACCGCGACGCGTTGACACAATGCACCACACATGCTGGAAACTCAACAATGCAGACTTGGGCAAGGCCAGTGTCAGTCCGCAGCATGCCAAATTGATCCAGCCCGATGAAGTAAGGGGTCTGCGAATCCGATGTGAATCCTCTTATGTGTGCCTCACTGGATCTTTTGGAGGCCATCCGCGCTTGGGTCGTCCTGGTAAACAAGGATCATCATATGTCAAAGGATCGTACAATGCTGGGCAATACACCTTTGCTGACGCAACTGTGGGAACAGTTCGTCGCACACTGGATGTCTGTGGAGCTTCCAGGGACGTCACCAAAACACTTCCGCCAAGCTGCCTTCGTGGCTGGACCAATGCACGGCCAAACACGAGCTGCTATGCAGGTGCGGTAAGCTGGCGCGGTGTGCGATCGTCCTCGTCGGACCTCTTCGCTCAAAGTCGGTTGAGCCAACATGGCTGCGGAGTGACTCCGACGACATGCAAACTTCCTCCTCCTGGGGGAAGAGGAGAAGGAGGAGGAGGATGAGGAGGAGGAAGAAGAGGAGGAGGAGGAGGAGGAGGAGGAGGAGGAGGGGGGGAGAGGAAGGAGGGAAGTGGGAGAGGGAGAGGAGGAGGAGGAGCGAGGAGGGAGGAGGGAGGAGGGAGGAGGGAGGGAGGGGAAGGAGGGAGGAGGAGAGGAGGAGAGGAGGAGGAAGGAGGAGGAGGACGAGGACGACGATCTTGGGGCCACTTTGGCTATCTTGGGGCCACCGGGGCCCGCTAGGGGCCCTCGCGGGGCCCACCTTGGCAATGCTCGGGATCCTCGCGGGCCGGCTCGGAGGGCCCGTGGGCCCGCCAAGGGGGACCACAGGGGCAGAGTTCCTCAAGTTGTCGCATCGGTCGCCAGAGCGTCCAAGATGGCCCCAGACCCCCCAAAGACCAGCCCAAGAGGGCCCGAGGGGCCTCCAAGAGGGGCCCTAGAGGACCGAAGAGGAGCCCGATTAGGCACCCCACGGTGCCACCGCTGGAAGCCAGCCCCTCCAGCATGGCCCAATGACCTCCAAGAGGCCCCCAAGAGGCCCCCAAGACACACCCAAGAGGGCCACAGAGGCCCCAGGGAGCCCCCCAAGAAGTCCCCCAGGATCCCCCCAAATGTCCCCAAGGCCTTTGGAACACCACCCAGATGCAGTGGCGGGATTTGCCGAGGACCATGAGATTTTCGCCCTCGCCTTGAAGCCGCCACTACCCCTTACCCCCGCCCCCCTTTGCTCCACTGGCGCCAAAGCTGTTCACTTCGCAGGGTCGAACTGACCGTAAGGCCTTTCCAAGATGTACGCGACGTGTGCGCGGCGCTACGGAAAGGTCTATACTCTGCACGCGTCCCGCCCTCCGCCCCTCCGCAAAATTGGTGGACGAGTCGAACTTCAGGATCACAAGCGGTTAGAAAGTCGCAAGCGAAATGCCTGGTTCGCCCTACTGACGAACCTGGTGGCACGACGAGGGGGAGTTCTATTTCAGGACTGGGGATGGAGGCTCCCCCCTCCTCCTCATCCTCATCCTTCTCTTCACCCTCCTCATCATCACAGCCATAAATCACCTGTCTTCCCCACCCTCTGCCCTCCTCCTCCTCCTCGAACAGCCATGCTGGAGCGAAGAGAGGAAGAGGGAGAAGGCGAGGGGAGCAGGAGGGGTGACGAGGAGGAGGAGGAGGAGGAGGCGAGGAGAAGAAGAAGAACAAGAAGAAGAATGAGGATGGGGACAGGGAAAAGGGGGAGGAGGACCGAGAAGCAGGTGGGACGTGGGAGGAGGAGGAGGAGGAGGAGGAGGAGGAGGGCGGAGGGCGGAGGAGAAGGAGGAGACAGAGGAGGAGGAGGAGGAGGAGGAGGAGGAGGAGGAGAAGGAAGAGGAGGAGGAGGAGGAGGAGGAGGAAAAGGAGAAGAAGGCTCCTGCGCTTGGGCGGAGAATTGCTATAGGGACTGGTCGGCTGGCCCTGCCTTACGGGTGCTACAAAGAAGTGAAAAAAATAGCATCTACTGTCCCTGCGGAAAGGTGACAGTGCCCATCGCTGCCACGATCTCCGCCACTTTGGCCGACGCCGTGCAGCGCCACTCGAACTCGCTCGTGGGACCGTTGTGCTTCTCGCCGCCCATGTGGATCGGCGGCTCAGGGCGGTAGCGCATGCCGCTGCGCACCCCGTCGCGCGCGGACCCGTGCAGCTCCGGCGCTCCTGTCTGCTGCAGTAACGCCGCCGCGCTCGCCCCGGTGACGCCGCCGCCCGCGGCGACGACGATCGCGTAGCCCTCTGCGGCGGCGGTGGCGACGAGGCGGCGCACCATCGCCGCGCCCTGCATCGCCGTCGGCTGGCCGCCGGAGGTGAGCACTCGCGCCACGCCGCAGCGCGCGCACGCGTGCAGGGCCTCCACCTGGTCTGGGGTCACGTCGATCGCGCGGTGGAAGGTGAGGGTCGACGATCCTCAGGACGTGCGTCAGCGCTAACGCGTGTGCTTGCCCACCGAAGCCCTCCAGTGCGACACAGGCAACCCAATGAGCACCGACACAGGCTGCCTGCTATCGGTGGAGCTGAACCTGGCAAACACACACTCGCGCTTTTTTGGGCATCGCGGCCCCACTCGCGGCGACAGGGCCTAGAAGGTTGGAAAACAGCTAAGCGCGCGCGTCTAGGCCCGCCCGAGCACTCAGTGGCCACTTAGGGCCACGCAGCTGCCACGCATACATACATGCATGCATGCATGCATGCATGCATACATACATACATACATTCATTCATACATACATACATGCATACATACATACATACATACATACATGCATACATGCATGCATGCATGCATGCATACATGCGTGCATACATACATACATACATACATACATACATACATACATACATACATACATACATACATGCATACATACATACATACACACACATATACATACATACATACATGCATACATACATACATACATACATACACACACACATACATACATACATACATACATACATACATACATACATACATACATACTACACATGCATACATGCATGCATGCATCATGCTACATACATACATACATACATGCATGCATGCATACATACATACATACATACATACATACACACACAGCACAAGCATGCATACTTACACACCTACATACATACATATACATACTATACATACATCATGCACCATGGCATACATGCATGCATGCATGCATGCATGCATGCATGCATGCAGACAGCCACACATACCTACCTACATACATGCATACATACATACATGCATGCATACATGCATACATGCATGCATGCATGCATGCATACATACATACATACATGCACACATACATACATACGTACATGCATGCATGCGTACATACATACATGCATGCCTACATACAGATGTACACACATGCCTACACACATATATATATACATACATATATATACACAGACATATATATACACATACATGCATACATATATACATGCATGCATGCATACATACATACGTAAGTGCATACATACATGCACGTGTGCATACATGCAAACATACATGCATACATACATACATGCATACAGACGTATAGGCGTACATACGTACATGCATGCATGCGTACATACATGCATGCATGCATGCATGCATGCATACATACGTGCATGCATACATACATACATGCATGCATCCATACATGCATATATACATACAAACTGTCACGTTTACATATAGCTATACATAAACACATGCATGCATGCATGCATGCATGCATACATACAAACATGCATACATGCATGCATGCATACATACATGCATGCATGCATGTATACATACATTCATGCATACACATACATACACACACACACACACGCACGCATCAAGCTGACACGCGTCCTGAGGGTCATCGAGAGGGGCAGCGGCGCCGCGAGGCGGACCAGCCGGCGAAGCCTCGCCTCGTCCACCCTGCCGTCCTCACGGAGCACGCCGACCACCACTCCGTCCGCACCGGCAGCCTTGAGCGCCCGCAGGTCGGCCTCGATGACCTCCATCTCGGCGGCGCTGTAGAGGAAGTCGCCGCCCCGCGGCCTCAGCATCACGTGCACCGGCAGCGCGCAGCGGCGCCGGCAGCAGATCAGCTGGCCGACGCTCGGCGTCGTGCCACCCTCCAGCAGGTTGCCGCACAGCTCGACCCTGTGCGCTCCGCCCACCTCTGCCGCCACGGCCGCAGCGACGCTGTCGGCGCAGACCTCGAGCCTCGGCCGCGGGGCGCGAATGGAGCGCCGCACGAGCGGGCGGCTGCGGCGGCGCCAGGCGAGGACGCCGCCAAGAAGAACGGCGCCTCCGACGAGGAGGACGAGCAGGGAAGTGGTGTTGGGCGTCATGAGATCGGCTCCGAGGATGAGCGCGAGCAGTGGGGTGGTGCATGGCAGGGCCGTGCTACGGGCGGAGGTGAGGTGGCCTGCGCGCCTGAGCGACGTGACGCAGCGGGTATCGCTGCACTGCACACCACTCTGCGCACCCCCCTGCCGACCCCTCGACGACGCGCCTTTGCTCACAACGTGCCTCAACCCCTTCCCTGGGTCCGGCTTCTCGTCCTGAGCAGCTTTAGGACAGCCCCAGCGCCCTGCAGTGGCCCCTGGAGGCCGAAAATCACCGAAAAAGACTTCGGCTGTATTTAGGGGACGAACAATGACATAAACATAAAAACTCGGAGGTCCGCGCGGATTTCTCGGATCGGCGCTGGACACCCCCCTTCCTGGCACGCGGAGCGCGCCAGGGGCGGCCCCGGAGGCGCCGCTAGGGGGGTCCAGCGCCGATGCGAGAAATTAGCGCGGATCTCCGAGCTTGTATGTTTATGTCACTGCTCGTTCCCCTGAGTGGGTGCCAACACCAACACAGGGGGTCGTCTCCACAGGGGCAAGAAAATCCTGGATTCGAATGTTGGTGGCAATCGTTCGGCCACCCTGGAGGCCCGAATATGACCACCACAACCGAGATCGGGAGCATTTCTTCCCTCGGTGGAAGCTGCACGGCTTCCATCGGAGCCGTAAGCGACCCGAGGAGGAGAAGGAGGAGGAGGAGGAGGAGGAGGAGGAGGAGGAGGAGAGGAGGGGGGGAGGACGGGGATGGGAGGAGGAGATGGAGGAGGAATAGGAGGAGGAGGAGGAGGGGAGGAGAGGAAGGAGGAGATGGAGGAGGAGGCGGAGGAGGGGGGGGGGACGGGAGGGGAGGGAGATGGAGGAGGAGATGGAGGAGGAGAAGGAAGGAAGGAGGAGGAGGAGGAGGAGGAGGAGGCAGAGGCAGAGGAGGAGGAGGAGGAAGAGGAGGAGGAGGAGGAGGAGGACGGGTCACCTAAGCCCTTCGGAGAAACCCTCCAGTGGAGGCACACCGCCGATCCTGGTCTTGGTGTCAACCTCCAGGCCTCCGACCCTGGATGCGGACGCCCGGGATGGATGCAGGCGCAGTGGGCACCGCTCGGCGGCGAGCGAGCGGGGGGGGGGGAAGGGAGACAGAGCGAAGGCCTTCTCAGATCGACGGCGGGCGAGGGGGCACGGGCGCGAGGCTCCAGGCTGTCGGTCCTCGTCGCGGGTCCCCGGCGGCGTTCCCGCCTCGGGGTGCGTCCCGGCAGCGTCGCCCCGCCGAGGGCGCGTTCTGGGGGTGCCCCGGGATCGTCCCGACCGGCCGCCGGAGACCCGAGTCAGGACCCGAGATCCAAACTCGGCGGCGCGCCGAGGGGGAAGTGACAAAGGGAAGGCCCTCTCCGAGGGCGGCGGAGCTTCTCGGAGGCCCTCCCGCCTCCTGAAATGTTGTCGGCGCCTTCGGGGGAGGCTCGGCAAAACTTCTCGGGAGGCCGGAGGACTTCCGAGTCTGCTGAGAAGGCCTTCTCCTTCTCACTTCCCGCCTCGCTCGCCGCCGAACCATGCCCAGCAACAACTGTGGCCAAGAACCGACCGCAGCCGCTGTTGGACAGACGGCCTCCTGTCTCGAATGGGCAGCGTCCGCGGCGATGCCGACAGCGAGCCCTGCTCAAAATGGGCAGGAACTGCCACCGTGATTTTGTTATCTCTATCTCTGCTTCTCTATCTCACGACGAATCGCCTACGGTCAGGCACGGGTGCGTCACGCGTCGCGGCGGCGGCCCCTGCGCCACGCTGCGTCTTGCAAGCGGATCGCGTGTCGGCTCTGCTCCGCTCCGCCAGGCGGGGAGGCTCGGAAAGCCTCGGGCCGCGGAGCTTAGCGTGTCGCGCCTGGTGGGCCAGAAGCGGCGGCGCGACACGCTGGGCGAAAACTCCCGACCAGAAGCCCTCTAACTGAGCTAGCGAAGCCGGCACCTCGAGACCGCACAAGAGCATCACTCTGCACGATGCCACAGCGACGAACTGCTGCTCCTCCTGCTCCTCCTCACCCCGCCTCCTCCGAGCGACTCTTTTAGGCAATCGCCCAAGGCAGTCTGGGTAAGCGACGCCCTCACGGTGAGGCTGTCGTGTCCAGATCCATGCATGCCGCGGAATACTGGCAAGGGTCCTGCTCAGTGGGCCCCTACACTCCTGAAAACCCTTTGACACGAGCGGTACAGAATCTGGTTTACAATGTGAATATGCACCTATGTTGAAATTACAGACTGCAACTCAACGGGATGCCAGGAGCGGCAGGAAAAAGAAATGCGACTCGTTCTCCTTCCCCTCCCAATAAGATTATGTGAAGACTGTGTTAACTCAATCAAGACGGGGGGGGTGGACCGGAAGGCGAGATTCTGGTCAGGCTTGCACGTAGTCGTACGCGGGAAGCAGAGCTCCTGAGAATGGCGCTCGACAAAACAAATGCCGGCATGCGTGACTTTGCGTCAGGCACATTCTGATTGGACCTTGCAACCGTCTACGACAACACCAATGATGCATTTCTGGTTGGTGAAGCGACAGAGCACGACTATCCCTGGGTTGAGCTGTGCATGTGCGTCATTCAAGTGCCCTTGCGTGGTGTCCACACACACACTTCGTGCGAGGCTTACGTTGACGTCGTCGTACCCACGGGCAGTAATATTGCAGGCTGCGGTTGTGCAAACCAGAGGGTGAGGGCGCTCTTATACGACGTCTTAGATCTATCGACGGGGCTAATGAAATACACGATGGATTGAAAGCTCGTCCACGTTTCGAAGAATGCCAAGTCGGAGGCTTGGAGAAGCGAGAAGCAATGAGAAAAGCAAGCACATGTTTGAAACTAGCGATTTACTTGCAGGCAACTGGCAGGAGAGCTAGAGGCGAGCTCAAGGGCAAGTATACACCTGAGCTAGAAGCAAGCTGAAGCCCAGCGAAAGGGCAAACCGATGGTAAGCGTAAGACAAGCGAATGGCACGGCAAGGAAGGCGGAAAGCAAGGTTGAAGCATGCCATGTGGGGGATGATTCAAACACAAGGGATATCCCAAGTACAAGCCGAATGGCAAAAGCGGGCTACTGGCAGGCTGAGGGCAAGAAACAGGTGGAAACAACCGGAGCATCCTTCAGGATCGCTATCCTGAACTTATGCTTTTCCCCTTGGGGGCCTCCCCCCGCTGGTACTTCGAGAAACCTCCAGAAACCAAGATCTGGGTTTCTCGCAAAAAACAAATCAAAATAAATGCGGGCGGTCGCTGCTCCGTTTCGGGCCCCGGTGCCCTCACGGATCTGTCCTGCTCGAGAGATGGTGCCGCGCAGAGCTGGGGTCTGGAGGTGTCCTGTCGCGTTTCTGCACACGACGCCCTGATCTGGTCACAGCCCGTTGTTCATCTGCAAAGCTTGGCTGCCAGCGACGGCCCAAAAAAGGCGGCCACTTTCTTTGCCGAGCCGTGGGGGCGGTCCGCCTGAAGGCGTAAGTGGGCCCGCCCGCGGCTTGTGCCGCACCAACCGCAGGAGACTTCGCGCAGGCTGGCAAGGCAGATCCCTGGCGAGGAACGCTGGGGGTGTAGTCGCCAGCCGTCCGCCAGTCGGCACGACAGTCACGGGCAAGGGTGGCAACGATAACAACAATAACAACAACGATAACAACGATAACGATCACAACGATCACAACGGCAACGATAACAACGATCGTTTGTATCGTTGCTATCGTTATCGCTGTGATCGTTGCGATTGTTGTGGTTGGTATCGTTATCGTGGTTGTCGTTGTTATCGTTGTAGCTGTTATCGTTGATGTCGTTGCAAGAGGCCTCCCCCTCCTCCTCCTCCTCCTCCTCCTCCTCCTTCGCCTGTGCCCCCGCGGGGCGAGGTAAACCGAGGGCCCCAGCCACCACCCCAGGTTCGGAAGTGGAGCTGGGGAGCCTCTCGATGGTCGACGGGTTCGACGGATAACCGTAAGGCGATCAACGTGCAACGATGAGCATGCGGCCACGTCGCCCCGGGGGGGCCTCCCCCTTCTCCTTCCCCTCCTCCTCCTGCTCCTACTCCTCCTCCTCCTCGTCGTCCTCCTCCCCCTCCCCCTCCCCGTCCCCCTCCTCCTCCTCCTCCTCCTCTATCCTCCTCTTCTTCCTCCTTAGCCTCCTCCTTCTTCCTCCTCCTCCTCCTCCTCCTCCTCCTCCTCCTCCTCCTCCACCTCCACCCCCTCCTCCTCCTCCTTCTCCTCCTCCTCCTCCTCCTCCTTCTCCTCCTCCCCCACCCCCCCGTTGTGCACGTAGGCAGCTGGGCTGCCCGCGGCGGCAGACAGAGGCATCCTCCTCCTCGATGGTCGATCGATTGGCTCGATGGACTACCGCCAACCATCGACCACCATGAATCGGCGGTTGATGATCGTCGATCGCCCATGTTGTCATCGCTCAGACGCCCCTTCCCCAGACCTCTTGCGGTTTCGTGCGTGGCTGCTTCGCAAAAGGATCCAGGATGCTCCTCGATGCCCCTCGCCGAGAAAGCACGCACACGTCCGAGCGATGCCGAGCCATCGTCGATAGTTCCGCACCCGCGGGACGAGGCTGCTCGATGGGCCCAGCCGTCGCCAGGCCAGAGGAGCGGGGCCCCGCGAGAGCGGGGCCCCGCGAGAGCGGGAGGGCGGCGGCGGCGGCGGCGGACGCCTTCGCAGCTGCAGGAGCTTGTACAGCGAGCTGTCCGACGTGGCCGCCTCCTGCTGAGGCGACACCTGGCTGGTCCCGAAGGCCCTGCACCGAAAAAGACGCCTTTAGCTCTCGGGGGCGCAGTGTTTGACTTCCGCCACCTTCCGCCGCCCTTCCGCCGGCGGAGGCGGCCCCGTGTTACTTCCACCGCCCTTCCGCCGCCCTCCGCCGAGGAAGGGATGACATCTCTGTGTGTCCTCGAAGGCAAGGCCCTTTTTGGAAAGCTCCACCAGGCGGGCCTGGGCTGGGTCGGATGGCGAGGTCGGACCGCGTCGGAGACCGATCCCAAACGTGCTCGCGCTGCGAGAAACAAACACACACGACGGAGGGTTTTTGCTGCAGCTTTCGGCCTCCAGGAGCTCTCGATGGGCCCTGGGACCGTCAAAAAACAACTCGGAAGGATAAACAAGCCGTGGGGGAAGGGCTAGGACTTCCGAAAACCCCACGTTGAAAAAAAAGAAGCGCCGGATGTCTGGGACAGGGTCACGCCCGTATCAGCGCGGAGCCGGATCGGGACGGGGTCGCTTGGGGGCGGGAATCGGACTCGGCCCGCGTCGGATCGGACCGGATCGGATCGGATGGGACCAGATCGGATCCGATCGGACCAGAGCGGGACTCGGCTCGCGTCGGATCGGACCGGATCGGAATCGAAACCCAGGTAAGGGCATCGGAGTAGGCGGAATCGGACTGCGAGCAGCCCTGCCTGCTCCTCCGTCTGCTCTGGCTGCCCCTCCGTCTCCTCCTCCTCACCCTCCTCATCCTCCTCCGCCTCCTCATCCTGCTCCTCCTCCTCCTCCTCCTGCTCCTCCTCATCCTCCTCCTCCTCGTCCTCCTCACGCTCCTCCTCACCCTCCTCCTCCTCCTCCTCCTCCTCCTCCTCCTCCTCCTCCTCCTCCTTATTCCTCCCTCCTGCTCCCTTCTCCTCCTCCTCCTCCTGCTCCTCCTCCCTCCTCCCTCCTCCTCCCTCTCCGCCTCCTCCTCCTCCTCCTCCTCCTCCTCCTCCTCCTCCTCCTCCTCCTCCTCCTCCTCCTCCTCCTCCTCCTCATCCTCCTCCGTCTCCTCCTTTTCCCAAAGATCGGGGGTCGAAGTTATCAGGGTTCCTAGACGCGTCTCGATCTTCTCGGGCCTCCTTAGACGTCCAGGGGAAGCTGGAGGCCTTCTCTGTATCGTCCTCCTGTCCCTCCCTCCCTACCTCCCTCCCTTCCATCATTCATTCCTTCCGAACTCCATTCCCTCCCTCACTCACTCATCACCTCATTCGTTCGTCCTGCTACTGCTGCTGCTGCTGCTGCTGCTGCTGCTGCTGCTGCTGCTGCTGCTGCTGCTGGTACTTTTTCTGATCTCACTTCTCCTCCTCCTCCTCCTCCTCCTCCCTCTCCTCCTCCTCCTCCTCCTGCTTCCTCCTCCTCCTCCTCCTCATCCTCCTCCTCCTCCTCCTCCCTCTCCTCCTCCCTCCTCCTCCTCCTCCTCCTCCTCCTCCTCCTCCTCCTCCTCCTCCCTCCTCCTCCTCCTCCTCCTCCTCTCCTCCTCCTCCTCCTCCTCCTCCTCCTCCTCCTCCTCCTCCTCCTCCTCCTTCCTCCTCCTCCTCCTCTCCTCCTCCTCCTCCTCTCCTCCTCCTTCCTCCTCCTCCTCCTCCTCCTCCTCCCCTCCTCCTCCTCCTCCTCCTCCTACCTCCTCCTCTCTCCTCCTCCTCCTCCTCACTCCTCCTCCTCCTCCTCCTCCGGCCTCCTCTCCTCCCCTCCTCCTCCCTCCTCCTCTCCTCTCCTCCTCATCCTCCTCCTCCTCCTCCATCCTCCTCCTCCTCCGCCTCCCCCCCCTCCCTCCTCCTCCTCCTCCTCCTCCTCCTCCTCCTCAGGTGGCTCTGTAGTGCGGCCCAGCCATTTCGGGAGGGCCCGCCGAGCGGATGCCCCCAGCGCCGCCGGCGCGACGGGAGCCTTTGCGGGGCGTCGCAGGCTCGCGCGCATCTGCAGACAGGCTGGTGCAGCGACTTCGGAGGGAAGTCGAGGAATAGAAGCAGAAAGCAGAGCTTCGGCAGCGGCAGGCGGCAGAGGCGAAGGCGATGCCGGAACTCGACTGTGAGAAGGGGGGGGGCGAAGCTGGAGCCAAATGCGAGGCCAGAGCCCGACTGTGAGAAGATGGAGGTGCACGAGAAATGGGAGGAGAAGATAGAGCCCGACACGATCAGCTACGGCGCTGAGATCAGGGCGTGCGAGAAGGGGAAGGCGAAGCTGGAACCCGACCTTACCAGCCAGAAGCTCCCCACAACGTTCGGCGAGAGGTGCGAGAAGCGGGAGGCGAAGATAGAGCCCGGCATCATCAGCTACAGAGCTGGGAACAGGGCTCGCGAGAACGGGAAGGCGAAGCTGGAGCCCGATCTCGCTCGTCTGAAGCTTCCCAAGAAGTACGAGAAAAGGTCGGCGAAGACGAAGCCAGACACCATCAGCTGCAGCGCTGGGACCAGGGCGTGCGAGAAGGGGGCAGCGAAGCTGGAGCCCGACATCGCTAGCCACAGCACCGGGAACAGCGCGTGCGAGAAGTGGGAGGCGAAGATAGAGTCCGACACCATCAGCTACAGCGCTGAGACCTGGGCGTGCGAGAAGAGGCAGTGGCAGCGGCTGGCGGCTTTCGAGTGGAACCGCGAGGCGCTCGTGTTCGTGCCTGGCCGCCGCCAGCACGCGCAGGCGGGCACAACTTGCCGCTGCGGGACGACAGTATGCACGGCAGCCGTCGGAGACCAGGTGCTGGACGTGATCGCCGTCGTCAGCAAGAAGTGGGAGGCAAAGATAGAGCCCGACACCATCAGCTACAACGCTGGGACCAGGGCTTGTGAGAAGGAAAAGGCGAAGCTGGAGCCCGATATCGCGTGCGAGAAGCGGGAGGCGAAGATAGAGCCCGATACCTACAGTGCTGGGATTAGGGCGTGCGAGAATGGGCAGCGGCTGGAGGCAGAACGGCAGTGGCAGCCTCAAGAAGACGGACAGCGGCAGCTTCAAGGGGGTGGGCAGTGGCAGCCTCAAGAAGCCGAGCCAGACGTCCTCAGCTACAGCGGGGCTTGCGAGAAGGGCGGCGACAGCGCTTGCGAGAAGGGCGTACAGAGCCACGCGGCTCTGGCTACAACATGCGAGAAGCTGGAGGCGAAGCGCGAGCCCGATATTTTCAGCAACCACAGGAAGTGGGCGGTGAAGAACGAGCCCAACGTCATCAGCTGCAGCGCTGGGAATAGGGCGTGCGGAGAGGACGGCACGAGCAGGGCCACGTGGAAGGCTCGAGCAGTGATTGCCTCGACGTGGCCAGCGGGAGGCGAAGGGAGGGAGCCCGACGGCGGGCAGCGGCGGCAGAGGGCGAAGGATGAGCCTGGGAACAGCGCGTGCGAGAAGCGGGAGGCGAAGGCAGAGCCCGACACCATCAGCTACAGCCTTGGGATCGGGACGTGCGAGAAGGGGCAGGCGAAGCTGGAGCCCAACATCGGCAGCTACAGCGCTGGGAGCAGCGCGTGCGAGAAGTGGGAGGCGAAGCTTGAGCCCAATATCGTCAGCTGCAGCGCTAGAGTGGAGACCGAGCAGGCGGTCGAGGGCTGGCTCACCCAGCTATGCGGCGAGGACGGGGTGCACATGCGCGACGTGGTGGTCCAGCTCGAGAGCGACGGTGTCGCCTTAGAGCTAGTTCAGGATGGCCTTCCGCATGCAGGACGAGACGGTCGTCCTTCGAGAAGCTCCCGGAGGGAGCGGGTCCGAGGGTGTGGCTCCTTCTGGGCAGCACGACGGACGGACAGCTGCCAGTACCACAGCACCAGCAGCACGACGACCACCAGCAGCAACAGGAGAGCTGGAAAGAGATCAGTTCAGCAGTACTCCACTCGCCTCAGCCAGACGCGAGTGGAGAGGGGGTGGGCCCCAGGGCCGCGACCCCCCGAGAGGAGGCCGCCGCGACGACGGCGGCGGGCGCGGCCTAGGCAGGCCGTGCGACTCGCGTGGAGCGAGAGGCGAAACAGCTGAAACAGCTACTCCTCCTTCTCCTCCTCCTCCCCCTCCTCCTCCTCCTCCTCCGCCTCCTCCGCCTCCTCCTCCTCCTCCTCCATTCCATTCCATTCCATTCCATTCCATTCCATTCCATTCCATTCCATTCCATTCCATTCCTCTCCATCCCATCCCATCCCATCCCATCCCATCCCATTCCATTTCCTTGTGAACAACTCCTCCCTGTCGCACCTCGAGGCCAGTCGGAAAGGCGGGCCGGGCATTTCGCTTGAGAATTCCTCGCCTATTATGAGCCGCAAGCTGTAAAACTGACAACAGCTTCACAGATGGAGGGCGGGTCGCTTCCTCAATGCGGCTCTCGCCTCAGCGCCGCGCACTTTCGTTGCCAACATGTGCAAAGTTTGTGCACGGATTGAGGGCGGTTTCTTTTCAAAATGTGGCTCTCGCCTCAGCGCCGCGCACATTCGTTTTTTCCCCAGATTTCCACGAGCTTCACGCGCTGAAGACGGCTCCTTTTGTTTTTTATTTAAACAAAAAAAAAGTTCTGGCCTCAGCGCCCCGCACAGTCGTTCCAAATGGTCGCGAGAGCCTCCCGGATGAAGGTCGGTTCCTTTCCGCATTGTGGCTCTCGCTCGCCTTAGCACCGTATGCATTGGCTGGATTCTAGGTTACGCAAGCGATGCACGCATTGAGGGCGGTTCCTTTCCAACCAAAAATGTGGCTCTCGCCTCAGTGCCGCGCACATTCGTATCAAACATTTGCAGGAATTCATTGCTTCTGCTGGTGCGCATACCAGACACGGTTTTGGAGCGTTTCGGGACTGTCAGGGCGCAGCAGCTACGTTGATTAACCGTTTTGAGTTCCCGGGAAAGGCTTTCTGGCACGATTCAGGTCGTCAAGACGCAACAGTCAAATTGACTCGTGGCATTGAAGTCCTGAAAACGGTGTTTTGGCGCACGCTTCAGGGGCTTCACACGGTTGTCCCCCAACGGGGTACTCCCCTCAGTAGACATGAAGCATTGTAGGGGCCGAAGACGAGGGGACTTGGAGGGACGGTTTATTCCAACATCGTTGATGAGTCTTCGGTTTACACTGGTCCTGCTCCGCCTCCTCCTCCTCCTCTTCCTCCTCCTCCTACCCATCCTCCTCCTCCTCCTCCTCCTCCTCCCCCTGCCCATCCTCCTATTTACCCCTCCTCCTCTTCCTCCTCCTGCTCCTCCTCATCCTCACCCTTATCCTCATCCGCATCATCATCATCAGCATCAACATCATCATCATCATCATCATCATCATCAGCATCAACATCATCATCATCATCATCATCATCATCATCATCATCATCATCATCATCAGCAGCAGCAGCAGCAGCAGCAGCATCAGCATCAGCATCCGCTTCCTTCTCCTCATCTGTACCCAGCTTATTACCCCTTCTCCTCTGCGTCCTCCTCATCCTCACCCTCCGGTCTCCTTTCGCCAGAGGAACGACAGCACAACAACGTCAAGGCCCCCGCGACTACCGCGATGGGCGATGGCCATGACCACGCCGACAGCACAGCAAAGACGGCGACCAGCCAGGAGCACGATCCACGACAGCAGGAGCAACGGCCGCAGCGGCAACCGTGGCTGCAACATCGAGGGCGCCAAAGCCGCACGCAGACCAGAAGCGGCGATGACGGCGCCAGAAGCGGTGGCAGAGATGAGCACAGCAGCCACGACGGCAGCAGCCCCACGAAGACGCCGAGGCGCTGCGGGTGGCGACGGCCGCAGCAGCAGAAGCAGCCGCGGCGGCGGCACAAAGGCGGCGGCGGCACGACAGCTGCCCGCGGCACGACAGCAACGGCGGCAGCTGCCCGCAGCCCGCGGCAATCCGCGGCCGCCTGTCCGAAGTCGGCGTCGGTGGAGGCCACGCTGAACCCCTCGAGCTCCACCCCGCAGGCGAAGCCCTCGTCGAAGTTGGACGAGTACGACGCAGACATGTCCTCTCGCCCCTCGCCTCTTTCTCCTGCTTTGTCGGGCGCTCGCTAACATAGATTACGGAACTGTGGATCTGGCGCGCGGGCCCCAGATCCACGGATCGGGGAAGTGCCACCGAAACATATGAGGCCGGTGCCGCCTGATTTGGCGGCGGAGCGTGCCGATTCTGCTGTATGGAAGCACGGCCCGTCGCCAGTCCACGCGCCTTAATTCGTGCTTGCGTCTCTCGCTTTCTCTCTCTCTCTCTCTCTCTCACAGCGCTGCCCAAACGCGCCTCGGGCGCCTGCAGGTGAGCGCGCCTACATAACAAAAAACAGCAAAATTCGCCAGCCCAACGGGCCAGGGCGTGCTAAGATCTCCGGTAACAGGTAAACAGTATTTACAGTATTTCTAGTTCGCGCGCGCGGGGCGGCCCTAGGAGTCCCCGGGCGAAAAGTACCCCGGCAGGTCCCCGGCAGGGCGGGGGCCAAAGATGCCAGACTTCCTGGGCGCGGCCCTGGAGGCCTCTGGAGCGCTCCAGGAGCGCCCCAAGGAGACGCCAAATATGTGGCAGGCCCAGCAGCCTGAAGCCAAGAGCGCCCCAAGACGGCCCAGATGGCCTCAAGACGGCCCAAGATGCTCCCAAGACGCCCCAAGATGCGTCCAAGAGACCTCCCAAGAGGCCCCCAAGAAGCCACAATTTATGATTTTCATTGGTTTTTTGAGGATTTTGGCGTTCTCGCCTCTTCGGCTTCCTAGCGCTCCAAGACGGCCCAAAAAGCTTTCAATATCGCCCCCATACGGTCTACGAGGGTTCAAGACCGTTCCGAAACGACCCCAGAGGGCCCTAAGAGACCCCCAGAAACCTCCAAGATGGCCCAAGATGCCCCCAAGACGGCTGCAAGACCGGGCCCCGACGGGGGACCGGAACGGACATTTCGCGCTCTAAGCCGCAAGACGTCCCCAGGAACCCTCAAAACGCCCCCAAGAGGCCTCAAGACGGCCCAAGATGCTCCCAAGACGCCCCAAGATGCGTCCAAGAGACCTCCCAAGAGGCCCCCAACAAGCCAAAATTGATAATTTTCATTAGTTTTTTGCAGATTTTGGCGTTCTCGCCTCTTCGGCTTACTAGCGCTCCAAGAAGGCCCACAAAGCCCTCAATATCGCCCCAATACGGCCTACGAGTGTTCAAGACCGTTCCGAAACGACCCCAGAGAGCCCTAAGAGACCCCCAAAAACCTCCAAGATGGCCCAAGATGCCTCCAAGACGGCTTCAAGACCGGGCCCCGACGGGGGACCGGAACGGACATTTCGCGCTCTAAGCCGCAAGACGTCCCCAGGAGACCTCATAACGCCCCCAAGAGGCCTCAAGACGGCCCAAGATGCTCCCAAGACGCCCCAAGATGCGTCCAAGAGACCTCCCAAGAGGCCCCCAAGAAGCCACAATTTATGATTTTCATTGGTTTTTTGAGGATTTTGGCGTTCTCGCCTCTTCGGCTTACTAGCGCTCCAAGACGGCCCACAAAGCCCTCAATATCGCCCCAATACGGCCTACGAGGGTTCAAGACCGTTCCGAAACGACCCCAGAGAGCCCTAAGAGACCCCCAGAAACCTCCACCAAGATGGCCCATGATGCCTCCAAGACGGCTCCAAGACCGGGCCCCGACGGGGTACCGGAACGGACATTTCGCGCTCTAAGCCGCAAGACGTCCCCAGGAGACCTCATGACGCCCCCAAGAGGCCCCCGAGAGGCCCCAAGAGGCCCCCAACAGGCCTCAAGAGGCCCCCAGGAGGCCCCATCAGCGCAGCATGGCTCACGGACGCGCAGCCAAACCCCAGCGATTACGCATTATGGGCCGGCGGAATGAGCGAAGCGGTTAAATAAATGCATAAGAAAAGAATGCGAGCTGTCCGCCCCCTGCGCTCGTTCTCGGAGGCGGAGGAGAGAAGGAAGAGGCGAAAGGAGGGGAGGCAGGTAGGAGGGAAAAGGGGAGAGAAGAGGGCGGGAGAAGCGAGGGGGGTGAGGGGGGACGGCGGAGGAGGCAGGAGAGAGGGGGGGGAAAAGACAAGAGATGGGAGGAGCAGGAGCAGGAGGAGGAGGAGGAGGAGGAGGAGGAGGAGGAGGAGGAGGAGGGGGCGACGAAGGTAAAGAAGGGAGGGTCCTGGACATCGATGTTGATGTTCTGCACTATCCTCCGCGCCTGCAGCCAGTCGCGAAAGACTCGCGCGGCTCCCTCTCGACGCGAGCCGCCCGGGCGACGTGGGTCGACCGGGCGGGGGGGGAAGGGAAGAGCAGAGAGCGAGGACGACGAGGGGGAGGAGGAGGAGGAGGAGGAGGAGGAGGAGGAGGAGGAGGAGGAGGAGGAGGAGGAGGAAGAGGATAGATGAGAGGATTGGGAGGCGGAGTAGGAGGATGAGAGTAGGAGGGGATGAGAAGGAAGGAGGAGGAGAAGGGGGGGAGGGGCGAAGGAGGAGGAGGAGGAGGAGCAGGAGCAGGAGCAGGCAGGAGCAGGAGCAGGAGCGACAGCGACAGCTGCAAACTCTCACCCCAGATCTGCTTGCTAACGGCCCAGGAGCCAAACAAAAGCAACCCCCAAATTAGAGGGCTCGACTTTTGGCACGCAACCCCACAAGCAAGCTTATGTGGCACAAGACCGCGGAGCGAGTGTCGTACACAAAAACGGCATCCCCCAGAGGCACGATGTTTGTACACCAACCCCGCAAACAAGCGTGTCCCTCATAAGGTACGCGGGTAGGGGCGGTGGCCAAAAAAAGGCCCCCGATGGATGACAAAGCTGAGACCCAAAAAACTCCGTGCCCACTTGCTAAAGACATTAGAGGCCTGGGCCATCCTCTTTCGAAATCCGGCACCCGACCTCTCCAGGAGCGCCGTCTGACCAGAATCTCGGGGGGGGGGGAATCCAGCCGTGGTTACGGGAGGCTCCCGAGAGGCCCACGCGTGCCGAGACCATCCGAAGACCTCGATCCTCTCTCGTCGAACCTCCTGGATCTTCCCCCGATCCTTGGGCCTCGATCCTCGACGATCGGATCCGGCCCCCGCAGCTCGCGCGCCGGCCCCCTGGAGAGTCCCGAGCCGCCAGAGCCGCCCGTGGAGCCAGGCGTGGGGACACCGTAAGACCGATGATGTCCAGCGCAGCGGCCGAGGTCATCACGCGCAGGTGATAGATGCGCCTGCGTGCTGCACACAGCCGTCGGCTCTCCGACGATGCTGCTCTGACCAAGGTGGCGAGCGTTCGCTTCGCGGGTGACCTCGTAGAGCCTGCCACGTCTCTCCCTGGGACCAGCTACCCCTCCTGAGTGACTGTTGGACGGCCCCGGAGTCTGGCCAGGCGCCCCTGGAGGCCGAAGGTAGTCAAGATGACGCAGGGAAGCTGCCCTGCGGGCGATAGCTCGGCTCCCCGGCGGCCGTCCGGGACGGCACGGGCACCTCGGCGAGGCGCAGCTGCTGGAGAGCGTCCGGAGGCTGGAAAACCTCAGGGAATCTGCGAAACCGTCCGAGGCATTCGTCGAGCCTCGAGCCCCAGACATCCAATGTCTTGAGTTTGATACATGCGAGGTCCTCGGAAATCTCGGACCTTTTCCCAGGACCCGCTTCTTACCCTCGGTCTCTATTGTAAACAACAATCCTCTGTGCAAAGCCTATGCCTTAACTTTTCGTTGTCCTATGCATGGGCTATACCAAGGTCTACGGCGCATGAGCCAGCAGGCCATACAAAAGCCGATCGATTGACCTACTATAAGCCTATAAGCAGGCCACGCATAGGCCTTCAATGAGCCTTTCGATTGACTATGCAGAGGTCTGAAACTAGGCCAATCGATAGGTTTTGATCACCAGAGGCCCACCACAGGCCTGTGCATAGCCCATACACAAGACTATCGCAGGTCGATGCGCAGGCTGTGCATAGGCCAATCGAGGGGCGCTGGCCCCTCCGCAGGCCAACCAGAGGCTTACCACAGCCCTGTGCACAGCCTACGCACAGGCCGATGCGCAGGCTGTGCACAGGCCTATCGCGGGGTGCCGGCCCGTCCGCAGGTCCTCCAGAGGGCCACTAGAAGCCTTTGCACAGCACATGCACATGTCTATTGTTGGTCCATGCGCAAGCTGTGCATCACCCTATCTCGGGCCACCAGCCCCTCCATGGGCCAACCAGAGGCCTTCCACAGACGTGTGCACAGCCTATGCAGAAGCCTGTCGCGAGGCGCCGGCCCCTCCGTAGGCCCCGCGTAGGCCTGCAATAAACCTGTGCGTGACCTACGCACAGGCCTAAGGCGCAGGTTGTGCTGAAAGCTATCGCTGAGCGCCAGCCCCTCCATAGGCCCACCAGAGGCCTACCACAGGACTGCGCGCAGCCTTTGCACAGGCCTACGCACAGGCTTATGCGCAGGCTGTGCATAGGCCTATCGCAGGGCGCCAGCCTCTTCATAGGCCCTCCAGAGGGCTACTATAGGCCTGTGCGTAGCCCATGCACAGGCCTGTGGTAGGCCTCTGCGAAGGCTGTTCGAAGGCCTATCGCGGAGCGCCAGCCCCTGAAGAGGCTCACCAGAAGCAGCAGATGTACAGGCCTTTACTCACACTGTGCGAAGGCCTATAGCGGAGCGCCTGCACCTCAAGAGCCCCACCAGAGACCTACCACAGGCCTGAAATAATCCAATCGGCAGACTACGCATAGGCTTGCAAGAAGCTTCGCGATAGACTTTGCCCAGGCCTGAAATAGGCCCATCGATAGGCTATGCTTAAGCCTATACGTAGCCTGTGCACAGGCCTGTCGTAGGCCTATGCGTAGGCTGTGCTTAGGCCCATCGCGGAGCATAGGTCCTGCATAGGCCTACTACAGGTCTGCGTGTAGCCTCTGCACAGGCCTATGATAAATCGATGCGCAGACTGTGCATCGGCCTATCAAGGAGCGCCAGTCTCCCTTGAGGCCCACCCGAGGCCTACCACAGGTCTGTACATAGCCGATGTGTAAGTCTACGAGCAGGCTGTACATAAGCCAACAGCGAGGCACCGCCCTCTCTGGAAGCGAACTTGAGTCTACGCACAGCCTGCGCACAGGCCTGTAGCAAGCCTATGCGCAGGCTGCGCATCGGCCTGTTGTCGGGCTTGTTTACAGACGGCGCATAGACCGATTGTAGGCCTGTGCGTAGGCCACAGAAGGCCCCAGGACGCATGGGCCAGCAGGCTCTGTGAAAGACTGCCGATAAACCTATAACAGGCCTAAAAGGCAAGCTATGTGCAGGCCCGTCGTAGGCCCATCGATACGAAACGCATAGGCCTATGATAGCCCTGTGCACAGAATGTAGTGGGGCCTTGGCGCGTGAGATTGTAGACCTATGCACAGCCCGCCTACGAGGCTTACTACAGGACCACCTATAAGCTATTCGGAGACCTTTCGTAGGCCTCCAGGTAGGCTGCGCGTAGACCTCTAATACGCCTATGGCCAGGGTATACATAGACCAACAAGGGCCCATACTAGGCTATACGTAGACTTTCGCCGGGATTGTGTAGGGGACTCCTGACCGTCCCTGGGCCTGGTGAGGGCCCCGAGAGGCCGGAAATTGCCAAACCTTCCGTCGACGTCGAAGGTGTGGGCCGCGCACGTCGCCTCCTGGGCCTGAGGAGGGCCCACCGAAATCGAAAATAGCCGAAAACCTCCCGTCGCAGTTGTTTCACGATTCGATAAGGTCTGGGTCCCCACCCCCACCCCCCGAGGAGCGGTCCCCGGAAGTCCCGACCCTTTCGCCGTGGCAGGCTTTTCACCCTGAGTCCTATGTGTGACGGTCCCCAGGCCCAGAGAGGGCCCCTGAAGACCGGAAAAAGCGAAGAACCTCCGAATCGAATATGTTCAATATTTTGCTGAAGTCGGAGAGCCTTCCCAACTGGAAAGGGGGCATTCGAGGGACTACAAGATACCGACACCGCCACTCCCCAGACCTCTCCAGAGGTTCGTTCTTACCAGAATTTCTAGGAGAATCCAGCCGTAGTAACGAGGAGTCCCCAGGACGAGCAGCGCTACGGCGGATTCGTGTCATTTTCCTACACTCTGGCGGGGGCGCGCTCTGGCGTGGCGTACTTTCGTGTCGTGTCTACTCTGGCGCCGATTCCAGACATCGCGGGGATCGCTCAACCTTGAACGATCGGCCGTCTCCGAAACGTCAGATCGTTGGCAATCATCCGAGGCATCCAACGTTGAACGCCGGCGGCGGGGTCGCCGCCCGTCCGACTCCTCTTCCACCGATTTCTTCGTCCTCTCCCTCCTTCTCCTCCCTTCCTCCTCCTCCCCCTCCTCCTCCTCCTCCTCCCCTCCCCTCCTTTTTTCGCTCCTCCTCCTCCTCCTCTGCTCCTCCTCTCCTACCTCCTCCTCCTCCTCCTCCTCCTCCTCCTCCTCCTCCTCTCCTCTCCTCCTCCTCCTCCTCCTCCTCCTCCTCCTCCTCCTCCTCCTCCTCCTCCTCCTCCTCCTCATACTCCTCCTCCCGAGGAGCGCGCACAGCGCGAGGGGGGCGCGCTGCCAGCGGCGGACGCTGGGCCCCGCACAAGCCGGGCGCCCCAGCCCGGGCGGGCGGAGGAGGAGCCACCACGGCTCGCCTTGGGGCACGATCCAGAACGAGGACGAGGACGACGACGACGACGACGACGATGACGACGACGACGACGACGACGACGACGACGACGACGACGACGACGACGACGACGACGACGACGACGACGGGGAGGAGGGGGGAGGGAGGAGGAAGAAGGGATGAGGAGGCGGAGGAGGCGGGAGGCAGCTGATCTGCTCCGATCTGAAGCAGCTGCACGAGCAGGTGGTCCAGAATTCGAGGCATATACTTCCGGAGCCACACGAAAAGTCGAGGGCTTCTTTGGGATAGTTTATCCGTGAGTGCGGCTTCGTGTGGAACCCGCTGGTCCAGAAACTGGTTGTCTTACTCCGATTCGGTGGCCGACGCGGCCCCTACGAGGACCTCCGACCCCGCTCCTTCGCGTCCTTGCGTGCATGAGACAGGTGTGTGTGTGTGTGTGTGCTGGTGCGGGTGTCGCCTCCCCCCGCGTTCGCCACCTCTCGAGCGCGGCACTCCGGGTGGTCGGCGCGGAGACACGCGGGCGCCGACGCCCTGTGCCCTGCCTGCGGGACGGAGTTTGGCCCCGTTCACTCGAAGAAGTATCCCCTCGGCGCCGACCCTCGCAGAGTGCCGTGCGGTTCTAAATTCGAGGACTGGCCCCCCAGACTAGACGAGGTGTAGCGACTTGACGCTGGGATGCGCGAGGAACGGAAGATAGCCTACAACGACGGGCATTGCCAGCCGATCACGAAAAGACCCGCAAATCGACGCGGTGACTCGTGAGGCTGACTTGCAATGCATCATCCGATCATGTTGAGACTCCTTCTCCGGGAACCTGGGAAGCAACGGGAGGAGGCGGTCCCCCGTTCCCCCCTCGCCTTGGCGCTCCCTCCTGGTTCTGCTTGATCGCTGACTCTCTTCCGCCCCCGCCTTGGGGGGGGGGGCCTTCGGAGATGCGTTGGACACTTTGGCCCCGCGCAGCGCGCAGAGGAGAAGAGAGAAAGGGAGGGGAGGCAACCAAGTGCCGAGCCCAGGCGCCTTCAGCCCAAGCTGGAGAGCAGCCCCGACCCTCCACCCCCTCCAAAAGCGGAGGGCGGGGAGGAAAGCCCACCTGCGGCTTGGTGGGCGTCGGGCCATTTGCAACACAACACACATGATATGCTTGAGGTGATCCAACAAGGCGGCAGTGCCACGAACACGGTACTACGCCTAGTCCGAACAAAAAAAAAAACTCCTCCCTGCCGCACGAAGACCTACATCGGCGCAGGCAACAGAAGCTATGGCCCATGAAGCGGGATTTGAACTTTTTCCTCATCCCGAGTCGCACCGAAAGGCACTTAAAGGAGGAGGGAGGGGGAGGAGAAGAGGAGGCCGAGAAGGGAGGGAGGGCAGCGTAACCGCGAAGCCGAGAGACGTGCGCGACCACACTCAGCGCAGCCAGTGAAACAGCGCAGTGCCGACCTAAGTGAAGAAGCAAGAGGAGACAGAGAGAGAGAGAGAAAGAAAGAAAGAAAGAAAGAAACGCGAAGGGAAGGGGAAGGGGCGCCCAAGGAACAATATGTAATGGACGCCAGGTCACAGCCAAGGGCTCCACTGGCGGGCCATCCACGCTCGGACAGTGGAGGGGAGGGGGGAGGAGGGGGGAGGGAGGAAGGAGGGGAAAAAGGAGAGGGAGAGAGGGAAGCGCAGGGAGGGAGGAAGGGGGGGGAGAATGTTTTTGCACTCAACCACGCAAACACGCACTCACACCAGGCCCGTGGTCAGCTGCTGCACGCTGAGACAAGCGAAAACAAAGCACACACACAGACTGGGAGCCCGCTGTGCTATACTGCTGGTACCACACGTAGCAGCAGTTCGACCTCGTGGTACAGGGCAGAGCACAAAGTGGCGAGGCAGCAGAGCAGACAGCCGCAGCCTGCGCGTAAAAAGAGCACCGACCAACACAAGTGGGCCGCAAGGCCCGACAAGTATGATCACGAGGGTAAAGGCTGCTGAAATTTGATGGTACTCTGGGAGCGAGCCCAGACAAACACGGAACAGAGCACCTGCAGAACAGACCGCAGCGTGACTAGCGCTGCGTCAGCCACCGAGGGCAACCTCACTGGGCGGCCCTGGGACGCCGCAGGCGACAGGGGCACAGGGATCAAGACAAGGCAGCAAAGATCCCGCAAGAAAAACAACAAAAAAACACTCGAGAGTGCCATCCGCGGTGGCAGACACGAGGGACCCACCAGAGGCCAGGCACGAACGGAGCCGCGAATACGACCAATCGCGAGCAGATTGCGGGACCCGCGGAGGGCGCCGAAGCCGACGAGCTCGGGACATCACAACAAGTTGGAAGGAAGCGGCGCGGCCTGCACCGTGCCGGTCTCACCACTCGCAAGGCCACACGGGCCTGTGCGGCCAGCCCAAAAGCCAGCAAGCTATGCAATACTACCCGCGGGTGAGACACCACGAGCAGGACGAGCCCCCCTGCCGAGAGGGGCACGGAGGATATCTGAGAGCGAGCATGGCAAGGCCTCAAGAGAAACTCCAGGCGTGCCGAATCGGACCGCTGCGCCAAACCTAAGATTGCACACATATCGCCGCGTGCAGAGAAAGACGGGACATTGTTAATCAGATCCCGACCCGCCCTCAACCCCACCCACTAACCTACCCACCCAATCGATACGTGGTGGTAGTGATGGCGCCGACTCCTCCCTGCGGAGTCTGGCAGCCACCTGGTAGAGCTGAGCAGCGCTGGCCAGGGCATCTCCTGCCACCTCCAAGCGACGATCCTCGTCGGCGGGGGTTGAGCTAGCAGCACAGGCAGTAGGATCTAGCCAAGATCCCGAGAGGACCTCGACACCTGACTTTGGGTGCTTCCCTGACACAATCTGGAACCAAGCATGACGGCGGCCGTGGTCACGCCTTTCGTTGGTGGGAGGGGCCTTGATGATTCTGCCGCCGCTAGCGTAAGACCTACAACTCAAACAAACAAGGAGGAATCCCTCCCCGTCGCTACGGTCCAGAATCATGGGCTGATGCCGACTGGCCTTCGAAGTGTCCCTGGTGAGGCCCCTGATGACTGGCTCCCCTCAGCACCTGGCCTGGGCGGGCTCCACCGCCGACGCATACGTCCGCCGGCAGGGTGCGCCAGAACCAAAACCTCCCCTCCTGGTGCCACTCGCGCTCGTGCCCTGGGGGGGTGGTTTTAGGGGCAGGCGGAGGCCTACGTCTGTGGATGATTTTGTTTGGACTCGGCTTGACCGCAAAGGCCGCCCCCCCGCACATCTCTTCAGTCCCTGCCGATGGAGCCTCGCTCAATGCAGATACCTGTAGCACACATTACGCCTGAAAATTGGGATTCCGAGCCGAGAAAGATCGCCTGTCCCCATGCAGGGCAGCGAACACAGCCAGTGCCAGCTGGAGACCAAACACTTCGGCGGAAAAAGAATCGGTTGCATTGGGTTCCCACGTCCCCCCGAAAGCCGCGACCTCCCAGTCGCCGCTCCCTTGGGAGACACGCAGAGTGAAGCCGTGGCAACAGCACCATCACATGAGCACAGAACTGGCAAACAAGGATGGACATGAGCTCCGGGCGGGCCCGCCGATCTCTCTCGGCAGCACATGCCCGAGGGCGTCGCGCTGCTGCTAGACGGGCGGCGGAGACGGCGATGCCATTGCCATGATTTTCCGGTTTTTGCCAAAAAAGAATGATGAACAAAAATGGCCTCCTCTTCAACGAGGTCAGGTCCATCATGCTGGTGCCCTCTGCATTTCCGAGTATCCCTGTGGGGCCTGATCCAGCGTCGAGAACAGAAACCCAGCGCACGGCCGACGATGGGAGATCCTGGAACGCAACGGCTGAAAGGCTTGGCGAACTGCATTCAGATAAGGATTAATTCGCGAACCTGCACACCTCAAAGAGACAGGGACGAAGCGGCACTGAAGGCCTGCCGCCTCGCCAACTAACAGTTAGGCCGCCTCGCAGGGCGGGGTCTCAAACGCCCGCGCGCCCCCAACGCTCCGGCCGCGTGGCGTAGCGCGCCCACGCGCTCCCGCGCAGCGGCACGGCAGGGAGGAGAAGGGAGGAGAAGGGAGGAAGAAGGGAGGAGGAGGAGGGGAGGAAGAGGAGGGGAGGAGGGCAGGCGCGCGTCACAGCTCACATGTGCTGCGCGGGCGCCGCCTCCCCAGGGAGCGACAGCCAGAGGGAGGAGGGAGGAGCGGGAGGAGGGAGGACGGAAGAGGGAGGGAAGAGAGAGGCTCTCTGCTCGACGACGGCTTCGCGCGGAGCGTGCTCGATGGAGAAAGAGGGAGGAAGAGGGAGGGGGAGGGGGAGGAGGAGGAGGAGGAGGAGGAGGAGGAGGAGGAGGAGGAGGAGGAGGAGGAGGAGGAGGAGGAGGAGGGCCAAGTAAAGAGGGGAGGAGTCTGCAATCTGGCATACACCCTCTCGCTCCGCGGGCCCCCAGCAGAAGTCCCCCACGAGCGCGCCCTTTCTCCTCTGCGCGATACGGGCACCCCCCCCCCCCCCCCCCCCCCCCTGAAGAGACGGGCGCCCCATGGGCCAGCCGTTCCAGCGGGAGCGCGCCGCGCTACAAGAGACCACCCCCCCGTCCTCCAGTTCGAAAGGAGCCGTCCCTCCAGGGGAAACTCGACGAGGCGTGGCTCTCAAAGCTCACGGAAGTGCCCAGGGACACCCCTGCCTTGAGAACGAGTCGCCCTCCCCGTCCTCCAGTTCGAAAGAGGCCGTCCCTCCGAAGGAAATCCGACGAAGCGTGGCTATCAAGCTCACGGAAGTGCCCAGGGACACCCCTGCGAGTCGCCCTCCCCGCCCTCCAGTTCGAAAGGAGCCGTCCCTCCAGGGGAAATCCGACGAAGCGTGGCTATCAAGCTCACGGAAGTGCCCAGGGACACCCCTGCCTTGAGAACGAGTCGCCCTCCCCGTCCTCCAGTTCGAAAGAGGCCGTCCCTCCAGGGGAAGCTCGACGAGGCGTGGCTCGCAAGCTCACGGAAGTGCCCAGGGACACCCCTGCCTCGAGAACGAGCCGCCCTCCGCACGCGCAGCTGCGGCGTCACACTCTGCCTCTGAGCATCTGATGTGGCAACGTCTGACACCCAGGTCTAAACGAACCGCTCTCTGTCACCCTGGTTCTCAACCTCACACGTGTTGCAATCTGGCTGAGGAAGTCTCACGCGGACGTCCCTTGCCGAAAACAGACAGCCTCCATCCGTGAAGCTGTTGGGACATCTTATTACGAACGCGCTCGGCGCTCCGACGAGAGCCGCATTCCAAAAAACGACCGGCCCTCCATCCGTGCAACTGTTAGCAAGTTTACTTGTCAGAGGCCGTACATCGTCAAGAAGCTTCACGCCTGGCGGCGCACACAAGGAGTTCATCCTAAGGGCGAGGGGTGGGAGAGGGGAAAGAGGAAGCAGAGAGGAGGGAGACGAGCGCAGGGAGGAGTCCTCGGATCCCTTCTGGGGCGCCCCGCGACCCGTCGGCCTGCGGAGCCGGGGGCGGCGGCGGGCGGCGCTCCTGCCTCGAGGAAGCCGCTGGTGGGGGCCGTGTCGACGGCGTCGGGGGGAGGAAGAGCAGCAGAGGAGGAGGAGGAGGAGGAGGAGGAGGAGGAGGAGGAGAAGGAGGAGGAGGAGGAGGAGGAGGAGGAGGAGGAGGAGAGGGAAAGAATCGAGGATCGAACATCGAGAGCCGAGGGCACCGGGCATGTCTCGCCCTCCCTGGCCGGGCCCGCGTCTCGTCGCCACGGGCGGATCCGCCTCGAGGTTCTGGCCCAAACGCGCCCCTGAGCAGGTCTGGGCTTCGAGTTCTGAGAGGAGGGGCGGAAGGGAGGAGGAGGAGGAGGAGGAGGAGGAGGAGGAGGAGGAGGTAAGGGGGGAGGAAGGGAGGAGAAGGAAGAGAAGGGGTAGAGGCGGAGGAGGAGAAACAGCAGCAGCAGCAGCAGGAGGGCGGAGCAGGAGGAGCAAGAGGAGCAAGAGAAGCAGGAGGAGGAGGAGGAGGAGGAGGTTAGAGGGTATAAGTTGCTGGGCGTTTGGGATCGTTTTTGGGCCTCTACAGGCTGGTCTCTGGGGCTTCCAGACTCCTCTGGGACTCATCGTCCTCGGCGATGAGGGAGGAGGGAAGAGGATGGACGAGGAGGGAAGAGGAGGGAAAAGGAGGGAAGATGAGGAGGAGGAGGAGGAGGAGGAGGAGGAGGAGGAGGAGGAGGACGAGGAGAATGAGGGCGAGGAGGACGAGGAGCAGCAGGATAATGATGAGGAGGTGGTGAGGGAAGGGGCAAACGGCGACGCTTCCCGACTTGCCACGAAGCTGGGCGAATCATGCTCGCGCCGTCTGACGCAATCGACTCCTCTCACACTTAAAAAGTTAGGCCGCCATGTGAGCGACGGTGAAAAAATGGTCTTACGCGAGATGGCATAGCGACCTTACGCCGCGGTTTACGCGGGCCGCCAGCGCGGCACGCCTCAGTGGAGACCAGGGCGCTTACGCGCGACCTTGCGCGAACAGCTTACGCGCCAATGTCGGCTCTCTTGCGTCGCTCATGTGGCGCAAAACGTGCACACCAGTGCACACCGTACGCCTCTGTGCTGCTGCGGCGTCGTGATGCTGCGCTGGTGCACGTGTGCGCGCGGGCCTGGATCTCCTCGACCTCTCGGCGCTGCTCGCGGGAACGAGAGGCGCGGGGAACGCGAGGGGCTCGGGGGATCCTTCGGGGCCCCCAGCCTGGCCGAGACCGGAGAGCGTCCCACCGAGACACCCTCCGCGGCGGCTCGCTCCGGGTGGGTTCCAGCGACGCTTCCGCCGGCCCCGGTGGATTTGCATGTCTGCTGTGAGCCCAGACCCCCTCGGGCCATGGAGAAATCATGGCGGGAGGTGCTTCTGTAGTTTCGGCCTCTGGAGGCCCTTGCCGGGCCTCGGGACGTCAAAAAACAGCTCAGGAAGAAAAGCCGAGCCAGGGAATGGGTCTAGCCCTCTCAGGGTCGACGTCCTCAAAAAATCATAACGTTGGGAACCTGGGAGTGTGGCACACCGTCCTGATTTCTCAAGACGGGGCCCCAGGAGCTCTGGACCGCTGCCCAGGGACTGGATTTTTGGCGGCGCGCACCAGGGGGTAGGGGAAGGGGGGAGGGCTTCTTAGAGGCACCCTGCTTCTTAGAAGGCGCCGCCCCTGCATCTACAGACAAGGCCCGCGCCTTCTGAGAAGAGGGATATTTCTAAGAAGACCTCCCCCCCCCTGCTACCCTCCCTCTGCGCGTGGCCAAGGATGTTCGCCCCCGATCGTTCCTGCACGGTCCTGGGGGCCCGTTGAGGAGGAGGAGGGGGAGGAGGAGGAGGAGGAGG
>CAUYUJ010020717.1:0-65000 GCA_963575745.1 Prorocentrum cordatum
ATGCATCGGCGACGCTGGCGATGCATCGGCGCCGTCGACGATGGGACAATCGAGCCCCACCTCAGGCAGCATCGCCGATGCGTCGCCGATGCGGCGCGCTCCTGCGACCCCAGCTGCTCCGACCCCACCTGAGAGGCCCAAGACTCTGGACCTCGCGAGCGGCGCCCGCGAGGGCCGCGGGGGCGCACCTGGAGGCCCTGGGGGCGGGGGCACCCTGAGCCAGGAGCACACCTGACCACACCAGGCTCCTGTGGGACCTGGGGCTCTCGGACGACCTCTGGGAAGTCCCCCGGAGGCACTCGCGGGGGACCTCCCAGGGCCTTCCATGGGAGGAGGAAGGACGAACACTGCCGCCCCCCCCGCTGCAGTTCTCTCCCTGCGGTGGCGGTGTCCACGCCGACGTGGCCGAGATACGAGGAGAACTGCAGGGAAGGCAGAAGAAGAAATGCTGGCTCTTCGCCTCCTCCTCCTCCTCCTCCTCCTCCTCCTCCTCCTCCTCCTCCTCCTCCCCCTCCCACTCCCCCTCCCCCTCGCCCTCCTCCCCCTCCTCCCCCTTCCTCCCCCTTCCGCCCCCTCCTCCTGCACCTCCTCCTCATCCTGCCCCCTCCTTCATCCTCACCCTCATCCTCCACCCTATGGGGCGCTGTGCCGCCCCACACACTTTGAGCAGGGACCGGCCATCCCAACATTCCTGTAGGCCGACCTCGAAATGTCTGTAGAACTAGGACATCGTTCTAAGAACAAAAAACAGTGTCCTTAGAGCATGAAGCCGATGTATCAAAACAAGACAGTCTCGGTCAGACATGTTCTAATACCATGTCGTGCAAACCTAAATGGGCCCATCGGCATGCCAGAACGCTTCGCCACTGCTTGAACACAGCTCGCGTTCGGAAGCCAGTAACTATGCACAACCACTGGTTCAGGCCGGGGATGACGGCTGCGAGTAGCAACAGGTTTCCAAGGCATACCCAACGTCCCCGTCTGCGAGACCCAGAGGCATGGGCAACCCGTCGCCCTCCAGCGTGAAGCGCCCCGCGCAGGTCTGCGAGTGACAGTGACTACCCATTGGGGCAGATAGAGGAGGACAGAGTGGAGGAGGATGCGGAGGAGAGGGAGACGGCAGAGGAGGATGGGGAGGAGGAGGAGGTGGAGGAGGAGGAGGAGGCCAGACGGAGGAGGAGGGGGGGGACGACGACGACGACGACGACGACGACGACGAGAATGGAGGAGCCCGGCGATGACGCCTCGCATCGAGTGGAAGACAATTTTGCGCTGGGCGAGGCTGGCCGCTCACCAGCCCTTGCCGTACGGCGCGTAGCCGCCCTTGCCGCCCTTGTCCTTGCCCTTCCCCTTCCCCTTGCCGCCGCCGCCTCCGCCGCCGGAATTCACGTTCACGGCCTTGTACTTGCCCTTGCGGTCGTCGTACTCCGCGTCGTAGGACACGGAGTCGCCCTGCTGGCAGTCGTTCAGCGCGGGGTTCTCCTTCACGTGCGCGAACACGTCCTCGCTGCCGTCGTCGGGGGTGATGAAGCCGAAGCCCTTCTCCTCGAAGAAGTTCTTGAGGGTGCCGCGGCTCGACATGGCTCCAGCGAGTGCCTGCACTGGGGGCTTGAGGCCAAAAATACGCGAGCCAAACTGACTGCACTGAGGAGCGGGATATCGGTCTGCAGACCCAGGTCTTGGGGGACGCCCCACTCCGCGCAGCGACACAATCCTCCTCCTCCTCCTCCGCCTCCTCCTCTTCTTATTATTCTGAGTTTTATTCACACGACTACTATTATTATAAGTGTTATTCTTCTCAATACGCATATGATGAGTATTACTATTCGTAATATTGTTCTCATTATACGTCATAGTACGATTCGTCTTATTCGTATGATTATTAACACTCTTATTCGTATCATCGTCATTGTCAGTGACATGATTATTGCTATGAATATTCGTCGCATTCGCATTCTTATCTGTAGCATTACTATTCGTATCAGTACTCGTCTTCTTATTCCTCTATTTGTATCATTCATATTCGTCTTCTTCGCCGTTTTCGTACTTTTGTTTTCCGTATGATTATTCGAATTTGTTTTCTTACTCCTCCTGCTTCTCCTCCTCCTCCTGGCCCTCTTCCTGCTCCTCCTCCTCCTCCTCCTCCTCCTCCTCCTCCCCCTCCCCTTCCCCCATCCACCTCCTACTCTCCCTCCTCCTCCCTCCCTCCTCCTCCTCCTCCTCCCTCTCTCCTCCTCCTCCCCCTCGACCTCCTCCTCTCCCTCCTCCTCCTCTTCCACATCCTCCTCCACATCCTCCTCCCTTTCCTCCTCCTCCTCCTCCTTCTCTTCCTCCTCCGCCTCCTCCTCCTCCTCCTCCTCCATTCTTTTCCCTTCTAAATAACTTCTCCCTGTCGCACCCCGAGGCATTTTTTTAGGACGGGCTGGGCGCTTCGCCTGAGATTTCCTCGCCATGTATGACTGCCAAGCTTAAAAACGGGCAAAAGTTTCACAGATGGAGGGCGGGTAGTTTTCAAAATGTGGCTCCCGCCTTAGATCCGCGCACATTCGTCTTAAAATGTTGCGAGGGCTTCACAGATTGAGGGTGACCCGTTCGCGCCGCGCACATTCGTTCTAAACATGCGCAAGAGCTTCACGGATTGAGGGCGGTTCCATTTCAAAATGTGACTCTCGCCGTAGCGCCGCGCACATTCGTTCATACAATCTGAAAGAATGTTACGGCTTCCCACGATCAGCGTACCAAAAAAGGTGTTTTGGAAGGATTCCGGACTTTGCGGACGCAACAGTTACGTTGATTCGTGGTGTTGAAATTCCAAGAATGACGTTATGGCACGATCCAGGATCGTCAAGACGCAGCAGGCAGGTTGATCCGTTGCGTTGGAATCCCGAGAACCATGTTTTGGCATGCTTCTGGGTCTTCAAACGATTGTCTTCCAACGAGGCAGATCCCTCAATGAAAATGGCCGTTGTAGGAGCCTATGAAGAGGGAGCTTGGAGGGAGGGTGTATTCCAACATCGTTGATGGCTCTTGGGTTTACACTGGTCCTCCTCCTCCTCCTCCTGCTCCTCCTCCTCCTCTTCCTGGTCCTCCTCCTCCTCCTCCGGATCATCCTCTTTTACCTCGTTTCGTGCTCCTTCTGTTCATCGTAAACGGTTATCCTCACCATTCTCCCCCTCATCCATCCTCCACTCCCCCTCTCTCTCATCTGCATACATGCTATTATTCCTACTCCTCCTCATCATCATCATCAGCAGCATCATCATCAGCATCATCAGCATCATCACCATCACTACCATCAGCAGCAGCAGCAGCATCATCATCACCACCATCATCATCATCATCATCAGCATCATCATCATCATCATCATCAGCAGCAGCAGCAGCAGCATCAGCATCATCAGCATCATCGTATTCATCATCCTCATGAGCATGACCATCACCAGCATCATCATCAGCATCATCATTACCACCATCACCATCACCATGGCCATCACTGTCATCATCATAAGCAGCAGCATCATCAGCATCATCAACATCATCATCAGCATCAGCATCAGCATCAGCATCAGCATCATCAGCATCATCAGCATCGGCATCATGATCGTCATGATGATCATCCTCTACATCCTCATCCTCCTCTTTCTCGTGCTCCGTCACCCGTCCCTCCTCGTCCTCCTCAGACGTACCACTTACCCAGTTCCCGTCCCCTCTCTGCCTCCCTCGTCCCTCTTCAGCTCCCCCACCGCTTCGAGAGGGGCTTGGAGGAGCAGAAAAAGGCTCGCCACACAGATCCTACCCTGGGCGCCAGGTGCCCCCGCTGAACGATGCCCCCCCCCGTCTCGGGGGCGTGACGACGCACACGGGCCAGCCGCGCCCCCCGGACCCCTTTTTGACATACTTACCAGCTCATCACACACGGTGGAAGACTATTGTGCGGCCAGGCGCGGCTGCCTGCGCGCGCTGGTCAGAGCGGCAAGGCCCATGAATTACAGCGCCCCGAACCCGTCCTGCTCGCCGGGCCGCTCACCAGCCCTTGCCGTACGGCGCGTAGCCGCCCTTGCCGCCCTTGTCCTTGCCCTTCCCCTTCCCCTTGCCGCCGCCGCCGCCTCCACCGCCGGAGTTCAGGTTCACGGCCTTGTACTTGCCCTTGCGGTCGTCGTACTCCGCGTCGTAGGACACGGAGTCGCCCTGCTGGCAGTCGTTCAGCGCGGGGTTCTCCTTCACGTGCGCGAACACGTCCTCGCTGCCGTCGTCGGGGGTGATGAAGCCGAAGCCCTTCTCTTCGAAGAAGTTCTTGAGGGTGCCGCGGCTCGACATGGCTCCAGCGAGTGCCTGGGCGAAGGGCTTGAGACCAAAAATGCTTGAGCCAAAATGGCTGCCAGGCGGCAGATGAATGTGCTGACCCAGAACACGGGGGGGCGCCTTCGAAAGAATCCAGCCGTCGGAGGTCCACATGCTCCTCATCGTCTCGACCTACCTCAGGAGACCCAGAGCTCGAGGCGGTCGCGAAGAAATCGCAAGCCCGAAACCAAGACGTAAAGATGTCAATATCATCCCGTTTTGGGTGCCAAATGACCCCACCGTTCCGCCTGAATCCGTGAGACTGGCATCAATAGGCGTCTGGCGCTGCGGGTGCCCGCTGGCGTTCAGGCCCCCACAAGTCAGACGGAAACTTAGCAAACGAGTGCACGTCGGTCGGAAGAAGTAGGTATAAACATGAGGTTGAAGGACCGCATTTCAAGTAAGCTTTCCATAGACAGCTTGTCTGCAAGGGTTCTATTTTAAATGGTCCAAGAAACTAGTACGTGCTTTGCCAAATGCGGGATCGGGCGGGCGACATTACCTCCCGTTGCCTCTCGTGGCCTCATGTAGCTTACCCTTGCCTCCCGCTGCCTCCCGTGGCCTCCCGTGGCCTTCTGTGGCCTCCCATAGCCTCCCATTGCATCCTGTGGCCTCTCAGTGCCGTCCCTATGCATATCCCTATCCCTCTATGTCCCTATATCCCTATCCCTATCTCTCTGTCCCTATGCTGTTGGCATGCTCCAAGAAACTGATAGGTGCGCTGCCGAATCTGGGATCGGACGGGCGATACTGCCTCCCGCGGCCGCCCGGTGCCTCTCGTTGCCCCCCTGTGGCCTCCCGTGGCCTCCCATGGCATCCCATTGTCGTCCCTATCCCTATTCCTCCATCCCTGTCCCTCGAACCTTATCCCTTGTATCACTATCCCTTTCCCTCTTCTCCCCATCCCATCCCCATCTCGATCCCTACCTCTAGATCCTATCAACACTAAATTGTGATTCCAGTAACCCTAAATCACTGTTCCTTATGGGCACACACACCCTCCCCCACCCGACTGGCGACTAACCCGAATGCCAACACCCCCCCTCCCAACCATCCCTGTAAAGCACACTACAAGCTGCACTTTTCACCAAAATCTGGATCATGCGCGAACGCCCCACGATCACATAAGCACATGACACATTGCATGTTTCACCACAAAATGGATCATGCGCGAACGCCCCGCGATCACGCTGCATCGGTTTTTGGTAGGGACGGGAGGGGCTGGCGTATTGCAAGCTGTGTGCGATGTCAGCACCCCCCACCATCACTTTCAAAAAAAAAAACACGTTGCACCAACATCTGGATCATACGCGGACGCCACGCGATTATTCTTGGCATTTGACAGGGACGGCGGGTGGGACGGCATGTTGCCTGCTGCGCGCAGGCCCACCATCAGTTTCAACAGAAAGTGCAGCAAATGCGCTTTGCAAGGGAAGGCGAGCGGCTGGGCGGCATCGTGCTTGCTGTGCGCAGGCCCACCATCCCTGTCAGAAACAATTGTACAGTGATTGCGGCCGCACAGCCACACACACCATGCTGGCACACCATTCTATCAAACACAATTCCACAACACCCAGCACTGACAAACCCGCCGTCACGTTGCATTGGCTTTTGACAAGGATGGTGGAGAGCCGGCATATTGCCCAAATTGGCGCACCCGGTGTGCGTGGCGCACCTGGCATGTGCGGCGCACCTCGCGGGCTTCGCGCACCTGGCTGGAGTCTGCATTGGTTCCCGATGGTTGTCGATGGCGGCCCCTGCCTATGCTTAGGTCCCGGTGTTGCGTGTGAAGTGGGAGGACGGTGTAGAGAGAGCGAGACAGCTTGCAGCGTTCTTGCTGGGAACTAGATCACTGCTCATTATTACGATTAGTATGCACCCCCTCCCCCTCCCGACTGGCGACAAACCCGAAACAAATGCGACCCCCCGTCACCCCTTATCTAAAAACAGTGGAAAGTGCACTCTGCGTCCAAATCTTGGGCACTGCTCGGGGAGCCCGCGAGCACGCTGTATTGTGTTTGTTGACGGGGACGGCGGGGGTGCCAGCATATGGCCTGCTGTGCGCAGGGCCACCACCCCCGTCAACAAAAATACAAAATGCACTTCGCGGCTCAATCTGGATCATGCGCGGGCACCCGGCGATCACTTTGCAGTGGTGTTTGGCCGCGACGGCAGGGGATGCTGGCAGATTGCCTGCTGTGCAGGCCCACCAGGCACCATGATGGCCACCCCGCCGCGATTGCGCAGTGGTGCTCGACAACGATGGTGGAAGCCGACATGTTTCCGATGTGTGTTGTCACGTGCGCAGGCGCACCTGGCACACTCTGCGCGTGCCCCGAACGTGGCGCACCTGGCCCAGCTGGAGCACGCGGCACACATGGCGCACGTGGAGCACGTGACACATCTGGCGCACCATGCGTGCCTGGCACGCTTGGGCCCCAGGGGTGCCTGGCACACCTGGCGCGCCTCGTGGCGCACCTCGCCCCAGCATCACGCACATGGGGTCACGCCATCCAAAGACGAGCGCTGAACATACTGCAGCTCGGGTGCTACTTCTGTGTTGGAAGGGCGGGGGTGAGCAAGACGGCTTGCGGGCGGGGAGCGTGCCTTGCTCCTTTCGCTACTCCTATCTCTATCGCTATCCCGATCCCCACACCGTGGCCATGCATCGTGGCCCCCTATCGTGACCCCCCATCGTGGCCCTCACCTTAGCTGCGCAAAGCTGCTTAAGCTCGTCTACCGCAAGGGCGCAAAGGATATCACGCTATCGCCCAGCCCCCAGAAAAGGAGGGAAAAAGGACAGCCGTTCGATTTGGATCTAGGAAGGCTCTTTAAGTAGATGATTCGACCTGCCATGCCAGGAGCACCTATACTTCCACCGACCGACGAGTAATGGAGAGGGGCTCGGAGGAGTGGAAGGGTTCGCCCCTGGGCTGCAAAGTCTACTTGGGGCGCCAGTGACCTCATTTGTCGACAATCCAGTCTCCGAGGGATCGAGGCGTGGGCCAGGCACGCCCACTGAACACCGTAGTTTTTTTTACCAACTCCGCACACAGGGTGGAAGACTATTGTACTATTGTGCGGCCAGGCGCGGCTGCCTGCGCGCGCCTGGCAAGGCGGCAAGGCCAATGAATTACAGCACAGTCCCGAACTGTCCTGTTCGAGGCCAGCACTCGCACGGGTCGCCCGCGCACACGCGGCTGGCCGCTCACCAGCCCTTGCCGTACGGCGCGTAGCCGCCCTTGCCGCCCTTGTCCTTGCCCTTCCCCTTCCCCTTGCCGCCGCCGCCGCCTCCGCCGCCGGAGTTCACGTTCACGGCCTTGTACTTGCCCTTGCGGTCGTCGTACTCCGCGTCGTAGGACACGGAGTCGCCCTGTTGGCAGTCGTTCAGCGCGGGGTTCTCCTTCACGTGCGCGAACACGTCCTCGCTGCCGTCGTCGGGGGTGATGAAGCCGAAGCCCTTCTCTTCGAAGAAGTTCTTGAGGGTGCCGCGGCTCGACATGGCTCCAGCGAGTGCCTGGGCGAAGGGCTTGAGACCAAAAATGCTTGAGCCAAAATGGCTGCCGGGCGGCAGGCGAATGTGCTGACCCAGCTCACGGGAACAAGCAATGACATAAACGAAAAAAAACCGGAGGTCCGCGCGGAGGAGGAGGAGGAGGAGGAGGAGGAGGAGGAGGAGGAGGAGGAGGAGGAGGAGGAGGAGGAGGAGGAGGAGGAGGAGGGGAGGGGAGGAGGAGGAGGAGGAGGAGGAGGAGGAGGAGGAGGAGGAGGAGGAGGAGGGAGAGGAGGAGGAGGAGGAGGAGGAGGAGGAGGGGGCGTCATCGAAAGAATCGAGCAGTCGAATGTGCACGTCATCCTTGTCGCCCCGACCTGGGGCATCTGCAGGTCTCCGGGGACCTCGGGAGACGCCCCCCGGACCTCTGGGCGGTCGCGAGCAAGTCGCGGGGCCCCAGGCCGAGACGTAAAGATGCAAAGGGACCCAGAAATGTTCGAATGACAAAAACAATGTTCTCAGAATGAAGACCGGATGTGTTAAAACAAAACAGTCCCAGCCAGAAAAGTTCTAAGAACATTTCGTGCAGACCACAAAAGGTTCTTAGAACAGTGCTTGGTGGTCCTATAGGAAAGCCTGGACGCTTCGCCACTGCTCGATTGGTTGTCGCTAGTATGTCCTGTAACGATTCATTGCACCAACCTTGCAGACGTGCTGCAGCGGATTATTGTGTGGACTTATGTCCGTGCAAACCCCGAATCGGCGAGTGAAAAACGAAGTGAGCTTCGCGTGGGTTTCTTTCAGTCTTCATCCCTGGCCACAAAAAAAACGCACGCCATTCACCTCGAAGTCCGGAGGGAAACTCTCCAGGACGCTCTGGGCCCATCCGATCGTCTTCCAAACGAAATCCGCTCTGCGATGTTGGCGCCATGAAGCGGTCGTTACCCGGGAAGGGGGGGAGGCCCGGGCAACGGTCAAGTCTGGGCGGGATGGGGCACGTCGGGGCGGGGGCGCGCTGCGCTCGCCATCGTGTGCGCGCGGGCACCGGCATGTCTGACAGGGTTCAGCCCCTCCCCCCCCCCCCCTATGTTAAGGTCGGGCTTGTCCCCCTACAAGCAGATTTGGGACGAAGAATAAAACAGACCCCAAAAATATCCAAAACATCTTCTCAAATAGTCCAAAAATATCGTCCCCAGACTATTTTCGGACTATTTCTGAATTTTCCTCCTGTAGAGGGACACGCCCGACTTACGCCTACGCACGATCGTTACAGGTACCCAGTGGGTGGGGCGCTTGTAACGGACATTAAGCGACAGAGGATAAAAAACAATATCAAAGCTATGTGGCGCTGACGGCGCCAGCAATTGGAGGGTTCGCCCCCCCTGCTGCAGATTCTATGTGGGGGCGCCAGGCGCCCCCACTGGTCGATGCCCCCCGCTTCTGGAGAGCAACGAGGCATGGGCCAGCCCCGCTGCCTTTAGGTCGAGCATGTCGCCCTACAGGCGGATCTTCGACGAAAAAAAAAAAAAATACTCGATAATGGACAAAGAGAAATCGAAAATTCGCCCCCCTGACTAATTCTGGACTCTCTTTGAATATTCCTCGCGTAGGTGGACGCGCCCGATTGAACGCCACCTGGACAATGTGCACCCAGGAGGACGGCCCAAGGCACGGGAAAGGTCTGCCCGGGTCTCTGGGCGGGGGCCCGGCCGGTGGGCGCCAACTGGGCGCCCCGCGCTGGGGGGCGGGATGCCGAGGTCCCGCCTGGTGCCCGCCCTTTGCCGCCCGTGGGCGCCTCGTGGGCGCCCTGTGGGCGGCTGCACAGCCTGCACCACACAAAGACTGGGCCACACAGCCTGCACCGCAGAGATTTTGCAGCACAGCGTTCACAGCATAGCTCGGGCACGCAGACTGCACCACACAGCCTGCACCACACTGCTTGCACCGCGTATCGTTCAGCGTACAGCCTGCACCGCATAGAAGTCACCGCATAGCTCGCACCACACAGTGTACACTACCTAGCTTGCACCGCATGGCTTGCACCGCATCTCCTGCACCTTCCACCGCACAGCTTGCACCACACGTCGTGCAACACACGACTCGCGCCACAAATCTTGCCCCACATATCCTGCACCACACAGCTTGCATACACCACACGTCTTGCACCACATCGCTTGCACCACGTGGCTTGCACAATGCACAATGCAAAGACTTTCTGCTGGCGGCCCACGCCGAGGCACACATTTTATACAAATTCATCACACACGGTCGAAGACTATTGGGCTGCCAGGCGCGGCTGCCTGCGCGCGCCTGGCAAGGCGGCAAGGCCAATGAATTACAGCACAATCCTGGACTGTACTGTTCGAGGGCATCACGCGCGCGGGTCGCCCGCGCGCACGCGGCTGGCCGCTCACCAGCCCTTGCCGTACGGCGCGTAGCCGCCCTTGCCGCCCTTGTCCTTGCCCTTCCCCTTCCCCTTGCCGCCGCCGCCTCCGCCGCCGGAGTTCAGGTTCACGGCCTTGTACTTGCCCTTGCGGTCGTCGTACTCCGCGTCGTAGGACACGGAGTCGCCCTGCTGGCAGTCGTTCAGCGCGGGGTTCTCCTTCACGTGCGCGAACACGTCCTCGCTGCCGTCGTCGGGGGTGATGAAGCCGAAGCCCTTCTCTTCGAAGAAGTTCTTGAGGGTGCCGCGGCTCGACATGGCTCCAGCGAGTGCCTGGGCGAAGGGCTTGAGACCAAAAATGCTTGAGCCAAAATGGCTGCCGGGCGGCAGGTGAATGTGCTGACCCAGCTCACGGGGGGAGGCCTTCGAAAGAATGCAGCCGTCGGAGGTCCACATGCTCCTCATCGTCTCGACCTACCTCAGGAGACCCAGAGCTCGAGGCGGTCGCGAAGAAATCGCGGGCCCGAAACCAAGACGTAAAGATGTCAACCTCATCCCGTTTTGGGTGCCAAGTGACCCCACCGTTCCTCCTGAATCCGTGAGACTGGCATCAATAGGCGTCTGGCGCTGCGGGTGCCCGCTGGCGTTCAGGCCCCCACAGGTCAGACGGAAACTTAGCAAACGAGTGCACGTCGGTCGGAAGAAGTAGGTAGAAACATGAGGATGAAGGACCGCGTTTCAAGTAAGCTTTCCCTAGACAGCTTGTCTGCAAGGGTTCTATGTTAAATGGTCCAAGGAACTAGTAGGTGCACTGCCAAATGCGGGATCGGGCGGACGGCATCACCTCCCGTTGCCTCCCGTGGCCTCATGTAGCTGCCCGTTGCCTCCCGTTGCCTCCCGTGGCCTCCCGTGGCCTTCTGTGGCCTCCCATGGCCTCCCATTGCATCCTGTGGCCTCTCACTGCCGTCCCTGTGCATGTCCCTATCCCTCTATGTCCCTATATCCCTATCCCTATCTCCCTGTCCCTATGCTGTTGGCATGCTCCAAGAAACTGATAGGTGCGCTGCCGAATCTGGGATCGGGCGGGCGGCACTGCCTCCCGCGGCCTCCCGGTGCCTCTCGTTGCCCCCCATGTGGCCTCCCGTGGCCTCCCATGGCATCCCATTGTCGTCCCTATCCCTGTTCCTCCATCCCTGTCCCTCGAACCTTATCCCTTGTATCACTATCCCTATCCCTCTTCTCCCCATCCCCATTCCCATGTCGATCCCGATCTCTAGATCCTTTCAACACTAAATTGCGATCCCCGTAACCCTAAATCACTGTTCCTTATGGGCACACACACACCCTCCCCCACCCGACTGGCGACAAGCCCGGGCCAATGCCAACACCCCCCCCCTCCCAACCATCCCTGTAAAGCACAGTACAAGCTGCACTTTTCACCACAATCTGGGTCACGCGCGAACGCCCCGCGATCACGTAAGCACATGACACGTTGCATGTTTCACCACAATCTGGATCATGCGCGAACGCCCCGCGATCACACTGCATCGGTTTTTGGTAGGGACGGGGGGGGCTGGCGTATTGCAAGCTGTGTGCGATGCCAGCACCCCCCACCATCACTTCCAAAAAAAAAAATACACGTTGCACCAGCATCTGGATCATACGCGGACGCCACGCGATTATTCTTGGCATTTGACAGGGACGGCGGGTGGAACGGCATGTTGCCTGCTGCGCGCAGGCCCACCATTAGTTTCAACAGAAAGTGCAGTAAGTGCACTTTGCAAGGGAAGGCGAGCGGCTGGGCGGCATAGTGCCTGCTGCGCGCAGGCCCACCATCCCTGTCAGAAACAATTGCACAGTGGTTGCGGCCGCACAGCCACACACACACACACACACACCATGCTGGCACACCATTCTGTCAAACACAATTCCACAACACCCAACACTGACAAACCCGCCGTCACTTTGCATTGGCTTTTGACAAGGAGGGTGGAAGGTCGGCATATTGCCCAAAGTGGCGCACCCGGTGTGCGTGGCGCATCTGGCATGTGCGGAGCACCTCGCGGGCTTCGCTCACCTGGCTGGAGTCTGCATTGGTTCCCGATGGTTGCCGATGGCGGCCCCTGCCTATGCTCAGGTCCCGGTGTTGCGTATGAAGTGGGAGGGCGGTTTAGAGAGAGCGAGACAGCCTGCAGCGTTCTTGCTGGGAACTAGATCACTGCTCATTATTACGATTAGTATGCACCCTCTCCCCCTCCCGACTGGCGACAAACCCGAAACAAATGCGACCCCCCGTCACCCATTACCAAAAAACCATGGAAAGTGCACTCTGCGTCCAAAGCTTGGGCAATGCTCGAGGAGCCCGCGAGCACGTTGTATTGTTTTTGTTGACGGGGACGGCGGGGGTGCCAGCATATGGCCTGCTGTGCGCAGGGCCACCACCCCCGTCAACAAAAATACAAAGCGCATTTCGCGGATCAATCTGGATATTGCGCGGGCACCTGGCGATCACTTTGCAGTGTTTTTTGGCCGCGACCGCGGTGGTGCTGGCAGATTGCCTGCTGCGCAGGCCCACCAGACACCATGATGGCCACCCCGCCGCGATTGCGCAATGGTGTTCGACAACGATGGTGGGAGCCGACATGTTTCCGACGTGTGTTGTCACGTGCGCAGGCGCACCTGGCACACTCTGCGCGTGCCCCGAACGTGGCGCACCTGGCCCAGCTGGAGCACGCGGCACACATGGCGCACGTGGAGCACGTGACACATCTGGCGCACCATGCGTGCCTGGCACGCTTGGGCCCCAGGGGTGCCTGGCACACCTGGCGCGCCTCGTGGCGCACCTCGCCCCAGCGTCACGCACATGGGGTCACGCCATCCAAAGACGAGCGCTGAACATACTGCAGCTCGGGTGCTACTTCTGTGTTGGAAGGGCGGGGGTGAGCAAGACGGCTTGCGGGCGGGGAGCGTGCCTTGCTCCTTTCCCTACTCCTATCTCTATCGCTATCCCGATCCCCACACCGTGGCCATGCATCGTGGCCCCCTATCGTGACCCCCCATCGTGGCCCTCATCTTAGCTGTGCAAAGCTGTTTAAGCTCGTCTGCCGCAAGGGCGCAAAGGATATCATGCTATCGCCCAGCCCCCAGAAAAGGAGGGAAAAAGGACAGCCGTTCGATGTGGATCTAGGAAGGCTCTTGAAGTAGATGATTCGACCTGCCATGCCAGGAGCACCTATATTTTCACCGACCGACGAGTAATGGAGAGGGGCTCGGAGGAGTGGAAGGGTTCGCCCCTGGGCTGCAAAGTCTACTTGGGGCGCCAGTGACCTCATTTGTCGACAATCCAGTCTCCGAGGGATCGAGGCGTGGGCCAGGCACGCCCACTGAACACCGTAGTGTTTTACCAACTCCTCACACAGGGTGGAAGACTATTGTGCGGCCAGGCGCGGCTGCCTGCGCACGCCTGGCAAGGCGGCAAGGCCAATGAATTACAATACAGTCCCGGACTGTACTGTTCGAGGGCATCACGCGCGCGGGTCGCCCGCGCGCACGCGGCTGGCCGCTCACCAGCCCTTGCCGTACGGCGCGTAGCCGCCCTTGCCGCCCTTGTCCTTGCCCTTCCCCTTCCCCTTGCCGCCGCCGCCTCCGCCGCCGGAGTTCAGGTTCACGGCCTTGTACTTGCCCTTGCGGTCGTCGTACTCCGCATCGTAGGACACGGAGTCGCCCTGTTGGCAGTCGTTCAGCGCGGGGTTCTCCTTCACGTGCGCGAACACGTCCTCGCTGCCGTCGTCAGGGGTGATGAAGCCGAAGCCCTTCTCTTCGAAGAAGTTCTTGAGGGTGCCGCGGCTCGACATGGCTCCAGCGAGTGCCTGGGCGAAGGGCGTGAGACCAAAAATGCTTGAGCCAAAATGGCTGCCGGGCGGCAGGCGAATGTGCTGACCCAGCTCACGGGGGGGGGAGTCTTCGAAAGAATCGAGACGTCGGAGGTCCACGTGCTCCTCATCGTCTCGACCTACCTCAGGAGACCCAGAGCTCGAGGCGGTCGCGAAGAAATCGCGGGCCCGAAACCAAGACGTAAAGATGTCAACCTCATCCCGTTTTGGGTGCCAAGTGACCCCACCGTTCCTCCTGAATCCGTGAGACTGGCATCAATAGGCGTCTGGCGCTGCGGGTGCCCGCTGGCGTTCAGGACCCCACAGGTCAGACGGAAACTTCGCAAACGAGTGCACGTCGGTCGGAAGAAGTAGGTAGAAACATGAGGATGAAGGACCGCGTTTCAAGTAAGCTTTCCCTAGACAGCTTGTCTGCAAGGGTTCTATGTTAAATGGTCCAAGGAACTAGTAGGTGCACTGCCAAATGCGGGATCGGGCGGACGGCATCACCTCCCGTTGCCTCCCGTGGCCTCATGTAGCTGCCCGTTGCCTCCCGTTGCCTCCCGTGGCCTCCCGTGGCCTTCTGTGGCCTCCCATGGCCTCCCATTGCATCCTGTGGCCTCTCACTGCCGTCCCTGTGCATGTCCCTATCCCTCTATGTCCCTATATCCCTATCCCTATCTCCCTGTCCCTATGCTGTTGGCATGCTCCAAGAAACTGATAGGTGCGCTGCCGAATCTGGGATCGGGCGGGCGGCACTGCCTCCCGCGGCCTCCCGGTGCCTCTCGTTGCCCCCCATGTGGCCTCCCGTGGCCTCCCATGGCATCCCATTGTCGTCCCTATCCCTGTTCCTCCATCCCTGTCCCTCGAACCTTATCCCTTGTATCACTATCCCTATCCCTCTTCTCCCCATCCCCATTCCCATGTCGATCCCGATCTCTAGATCCTTTCAACACTAAATTGCGATCCCCGTAACCCTAAATCACTGTTCCTTATGGGCACACACACACCCTCCCCCACCCGACTGGCGACAAGCCCGGGCCAATGCCAACACCCCCCCCCTCCCAACCATCCCTGTAAAGCACAGTACAAGCTGCACTTTTCACCACAATCTGGGTCACGCGCGAACGCCCCGCGATCACGTAAGCACATGACACGTTGCATGTTTCACCACAATCTGGATCATGCGCGAACGCCCCGCGATCACACTGCATCGGTTTTTGGTAGGGACGGGGGGGGCTGGCGTATTGCAAGCTGTGTGCGATGCCAGCACCCCCCACCATCACTTCCAAAAAAAAAAATACACGTTGCACCAGCATCTGGATCATACGCGGACGCCACGCGATTATTCTTGGCATTTGACAGGGACGGCGGGTGGAACGGCATGTTGCCTGCTGCGCGCAGGCCCACCATTAGTTTCAACAGAAAGTGCAGTAAGTGCACTTTGCAAGGGAAGGCGAGCGGCTGGGCGGCATAGTGCCTGCTGCGCGCAGGCCCACCATCCCTGTCAGAAACAATTGCACAGTGGTTGCGGCCGCACAGCCACACACACACACACACACCATGCTGGCACACCATTCTGTCAAACACAATTCCACAACACCCAACACTGACAAACCCGCCGTCACTTTGCATTGGCTTTTGACAAGGAGGGTGGAAGGTCGGCATATTGCCCAAAGTGGCGCACCCGGTGTGCGTGGCGCATCTGGCATGTGCGGAGCACCTCGCGGGCTTCGCTCACCTGGCTGGAGTCTGCATTGGTTCCCGATGGTTGCCGATGGCGGCCCCTGCCTATGCTCAGGTCCCGGTGTTGCGTATGAAGTGGGAGGGCGGTTTAGAGAGAGCGAGACAGCCTGCAGCGTTCTTGCTGGGAACTAGATCACTGCTCATTATTACGATTAGTATGCACCCTCTCCCCCTCCCGACTGGCGACAAACCCGAAACAAATGCGACCCCCCGTCACCCATTACCAAAAAACCATGGAAAGTGCACTCTGCGTCCAAAGCTTGGGCAATGCTCGAGGAGCCCGCGAGCACGTTGTATTGTTTTTGTTGACGGGGACGGCGGGGGTGCCAGCATATGGCCTGCTGTGCGCAGGGCCACCACCCCCGTCAACAAAAATACAAAGCGCATTTCGCGGCTCAATCTGGATATTGCGCGGGCACCTGGCGATCACTTTGCAGTGTTTTTTGGCCGCGACCGCGGTGGTGCTGGCAGATTGCCTGCTGCGCAGGCCCACCAGACACCATGATGGCCACCCCGCCGCGATTGCGCAATGGTGTTCGACAACGATGGTGGGAGCCGACATGTTTCCGACGTGTGTTGTCACGTGCGCAGGCGCACCTGGCACACTCTGCGCGTGCCCCGAACGTGGCGCACCTGGCCCAGCTGGAGCACGCGGCACACATGGCGCACGTGGAGCACGTGACACATCTGGCGCACCATGCGTGCCTGGCACGCTTGGGCCCCAGGGGTGCCTGGCACACCTGGCGCGCCTCGTGGCGCACCTCGCCCCAGCGTCACGCACATGGGGTCACGCCATCCAAAGACGAGCGCTGAACATACTGCAGCTCGGGTGCTACTTCTGTGTTGGAAGGGCGGGGGTGAGCAAGACGGCTTGCGGGCGGGGAGCGTGCCTTGCTCCTTTCCCTACTCCTATCTCTATCGCTATCCCGATCCCCACACCGTGGCCATGCATCGTGGCCCCCTATCGTGACCCCCCATCGTGGCCCTCATCTTAGCTGTGCAAAGCTGTTTAAGCTCGTCTGCCGCAAGGGCGCAAAGGATATCATGCTATCGCCCAGCCCCCAGAAAAGGAGGGAAAAAGGACAGCCGTTCGATGTGGATCTAGGAAGGCTCTTGAAGTAGATGATTCGACCTGCCATGCCAGGAGCACCTATATTTTCACCGACCGACGAGTAATGGAGAGGGGCTCGGAGGAGTGGAAGGGTTCGCCCCTGGGCTGCAAAGTCTACTTGGGGCGCCAGTGACCTCATTTGTCGACAATCCAGTCTCCGAGGGATCGAGGCGTGGGCCAGGCACGCCCACTGAACACCGTAGTGTTTTACCAACTCCTCACACAGGGTGGAAGACTATTGTGCGGCCAGGCGCGGCTGCCTGCGCACGCCTGGCAAGGCGGCAAGGCCAATGAATTACAGCACAATCCTGGACTGTACTGTTCGAGGGCATCACGCGCGCGGGTCGCCCGCGCGCACGCGGCTGGCCGCTCACCAGCCCTTGCCGTACGGCGCGTAGCCGCCCTTGCCGCCCTTGTCCTTGCCCTTCCCCTTCCCCTTGCCGCCGCCGCCTCCGCCGCCGGAGTTCAGGTTCACGGCCTTGTACTTGCCCTTGCGGTCGTCGTACTCCGCATCGTAGGACACGGAGTCGCCCTGTTGGCAGTCGTTCAGCGCGGGGTTCTCCTTCACGTGCGCGAACACGTCCTCGCTGCCGTCGTCAGGGGTGATGAAGCCGAAGCCCTTCTCTTCGAAGAAGTTCTTGAGGGTGCCGCGGCTCGACATGGCTCCAGCGAGTGCCTGGGCGAAGGGCGTGAGACCAAAAATGCTTGAGCCAAAATGGCTGCCGGGCGGCAGGCGAATGTGCTGACCCAGCTCACGGGGGGGGGAGTCTTCGAAAGAATCGAGACGTCGGAGGTCCACGTGCTCCTCATCGTCTCGACCTACCTCAGGAGACCCAGAGCTCGAGGCGGTCGCGAAGAAATCGCGGGCCCGAAACCAAGACGTAAAGATGTCAACCTCATCCCGTTTTGGGTGCCAAGTGACCCCACCGTTCCTCCTGAATCCGTGAGACTGGCATCAATAGGCGTCTGGCGCTGCGGGTGCCCGCTGGCGTTCAGGACCCCACAGGTCAGACGGAAACTTCGCAAACGAGTGCACGTCGGTCGGAAGAAGTAGGTAGAAACATGAGGATGAAGGACCGCGTTTCAAGTAAGCTTTCCCTAGACAGCTTGTCTGCAAGGGTTCTATGTTAAATGGTCCAAGGAACTAGTAGGTGCACTGCCAAATGCGGGATCGGGCGGACGGCATCACCTCCCGTTGCCTCCCGTGGCCTCATGTAGCTGCCCGTTGCCTCCCGTTGCCTCCCGTGGCCTCCCGTGGCCTTCTGTGGCCTCCCATGGCCTCCCATTGCATCCTGTGGCCTCTCACTGCCGTCCCTGTGCATGTCCCTATCCCTCTATGTCCCTATATCCCTATCCCTATCTCCCTGTCCCTATGCTGTTGGCATGCTCCAAGAAACTGATAGGTGCGCTGCCGAATCTGGGATCGGGCGGGCGGCACTGCCTCCCGCGGCCTCCCGGTGCCTCTCGTTGCCCCCCATGTGGCCTCCCGTGGCCTCCCATGGCATCCCATTGTCGTCCCTATCCCTGTTCCTCCATCCCTGTCCCTCGAACCTTATCCCTTGTATCACTATCCCTATCCCTCTTCTCCCCATCCCCATTCCCATGTCGATCCCGATCTCTAGATCCTTTCAACACTAAATTGCGATCCCCGTAACCCTAAATCACTGTTCCTTATGGGCACACACACACCCTCCCCCACCCGACTGGCGACAAGCCCGGGCCAATGCCAACACCCCCCCCCTCCCAACCATCCCTGTAAAGCACAGTACAAGCTGCACTTTTCACCACAATCTGGGTCACGCGCGAACGCCCCGCGATCACGTAAGCACATGACACGTTGCATGTTTCACCACAATCTGGATCATGCGCGAACGCCCCGCGATCACACTGCATCGGTTTTTGGTAGGGACGGGGGGGGCTGGCGTATTGCAAGCTGTGTGCGATGCCAGCACCCCCCACCATCACTTCCAAAAAAAAAAATACACGTTGCACCAGCATCTGGATCATACGCGGACGCCACGCGATTATTCTTGGCATTTGACAGGGACGGCGGGTGGAACGGCATGTTGCCTGCTGCGCGCAGGCCCACCATTAGTTTCAACAGAAAGTGCAGTAAGTGCACTTTGCAAGGGAAGGCGAGCGGCTGGGCGGCATAGTGCCTGCTGCGCGCAGGCCCACCATCCCTGTCAGAAACAATTGCACAGTGGTTGCGGCCGCACAGCCACACACACACACACACACCATGCTGGCACACCATTCTGTCAAACACAATTCCACAACACCCAACACTGACAAACCCGCCGTCACTTTGCATTGGCTTTTGACAAGGAGGGTGGAAGGTCGGCATATTGCCCAAAGTGGCGCACCCGGTGTGCGTGGCGCATCTGGCATGTGCGGAGCACCTCGCGGGCTTCGCTCACCTGGCTGGAGTCTGCATTGGTTCCCGATGGTTGCCGATGGCGGCCCCTGCCTATGCTCAGGTCCCGGTGTTGCGTATGAAGTGGGAGGGCGGTGTAGAGAGAGCGAGACAGCTTGCAGCGTTCTTGCTGGGAACTAGATCACTGCTCATTATTACGATTAGTATGCACCCCCTCCCCCTCCCGACTGGCGACAAACCCGAAACAAATGCGACCCCCCGTCACCCATTACCAAAAAACCATGGAAAGTGCACTCTGCGTCCAAAGCTTGGGCAATGCTCGAGGAGCCCGCGAGCACGTTGTATTGTTTTTGTTGACGGGGACGGCGGGGGTGCCAGCATATGGCCTGCTGTGCGCAGGGCCACCACCCCCGTCAACAAAAATACAAAGCGCATTTCGCGGCTCAATCTGGATCATGCGCGGGCACCTGGCGATCACTTTGCAGTGTTTTTTGGCCGCGACCGCGGTGGTGCTGGCAGATTGCCTGCTGTGCAGGCCCACCAGACACCATGATGACCACCCCGCCGCGACTGCGCAATGGTGTTCGACAACGATGGTGGGAGCCGACATGTTTCCGATGTGTGTTGTCACGTGCGTAGGCGCACCTAGCACACTCTGCGCGTGCCCCGAACGTGGCGCACCTGGCCCAGCTGGAGCACGCGGCACACATGGCGCACGTGGAGCACGTGACACATCTGGCACACCATGCGTGCCTGGCACGCTTGGGCCCCAGGGGTGCCTGGCACACCTGGCGCGCCTCGTGGCGCACCTCGCCCCAGCGTCACGCACATGTGGTCACGCCATCCAAAGACGAGCGCTGAACATACTGCAGCTCGGGTGCTACTTCTGTCTTGGAAGGGCGGGGGTGAGCAAGACGGCTTGCGGGCGGGGAGCGTGCCTTGCTCCTTTCCCTACTCCTCTCTCTATCGCTATCACGATCCCCACACCGTGGCCATGCATCGTGGCCCCCTATCGTGACCCCCCATCGTGGCCCTCACCTTAGCTGCGCAAGGCTGCTTAAGCTCGTCTACCGCAAGGGCGCAAAGGATATCATGTTATCGCTCAGCCCCCAGAAAAGGAGGGAAAAAGGACAGCCGTTCGATGTGGATCTAGGAAGGCTCTTGAAGTAGATGATTCGACCTGCCATGCCAGGAGCACCTATATTTTCACCGACCGACGAGTAATGGAGAGGGGCTCGGAGGAGTGGAAGGGTTCGCCCCTGGGCTGCAAAGTCTACTTGGGGCGCCAGTGACCTCATTTGTCGACAATCCAGTCTCCGAGGGATCGAGGCGTGGGCCAGGCACGCCCACTGAACACCGTAGTTGTTTTACCAACTCCTCACACAGGGTGGAAGACTATTGTGCGGCCAGGCGCGGCTGCCTGCGCGCGCCTGGCAAGGCGGCAAGGCCAATGAATTACAGCACAGTCCCGGACTGTACCGTTCGAGGGCATCACGCGCGCGGGTCGCCCGCGCGCACGCGGCTGGCCGCTCACCAGCCCTTGCCGTACGGCGCGTAGCCGCCCTTGCCGCCCTTGTCCTTGCCCTTGCCCTTCCCCTTGCCGCCGCCGCCTCCGCCGCCGGAGTTCACGTTCACTGCCTTGTACTTGCCCTTGCGGTCGTCGTACTCCGCGTCGTAGGACACGGAGTCGCCCTGCTGGCAGTCGTTCAGCGCGGGGTTCTCCTTCACGTGCGCGAACACGTCCTCGCTGCCGTCGTCGGGGGTGATGAAGCCGAAGCCCTTCTCCTCGAAGAAGTTCTTGAGGGTGCCGCGGCTCGACATGGCTCCAGCGAGTGCCTGGGCGAAGGGCTTGAGACCAAAAATGCTTGAGCCAAAATGGCTGCCGGGCGGCAGGCGAATGTGCTGACCCAGCTCACGGGGGGGGGGGGGGCTTCGAAAGAATCCAGCCGTCGGAGGTCCACGTGCTCCTCATCGTCTCGACCTACCTCAGGAGACCCAGACCTCGAGGCGGTCGCGAAGAAATCGCGGGCCCGAAACCAAGACGTAAAGATGTCAACCTCATCCCGTTTTGGGTGCCAAGTGACCCCACCGTTCCTCGGTGCACGCCGGTCGGAAGAAGTAGGTAGGAACATGAGGGTGAAGGACCGCGGTTCAAGTAAGCTTTCCCTAGACAGCTTTTCTGAAAGGGTTCTAGGTACATGGTCCAAAGAACTAGTAGGTGCGCTGCCAAATGCGGGATCGGGCGGGCGACATTACCTCCCGTTGCCTCCCATGGCCTCATGTAGCTGCCCGTTGCCTCCCGTTGCCTCCCGTGGCCTCCCGTGGCCTTCTGTGGCCTCCCATGGCCTCCCATTGTATCCTGTGGCCTCTCATTGCCGTCCCTATGCATATCCCTATCCCTCTATGTTCCTATATCACTATCCCTATCTCCCTGTCCCTATGCTGTTGGCATGCTCCAAGAAACTGATAGGTGCGCTGCCGAATCTGGGATCGGGCGGGCGACATTGCCTCCCGCGGCCTACCGTTGCCTTTCGTTGCCTCTCGGTGTTCCCTGTGGCCTCCCGTGGCCTCCCGTTGCCTCCCATGGCATCCCATTGCCGTCCCCATCCCATTGCCGTCCCTATCCCCCAGGATGCAGCCACACATAAGTCGTATAAGCAGATTTCTGACAGGACTGCGCTGCTAAAGATCAAGACTGGTAAAACAACACTCGACTTATTTACGATCTACGCCCCGCACAATCGAAAGCCGCTGCAAGAACGGCTCGAGTTCGATATCTCTTTGGACGCCGAATATAAGCGTTGCTCTGGGAACCAGGGGAAGCTTCTCGCTGGAGATTTCAACGCTGGACTGGGAATCCGGGGCCCTGGCGAAGACCACATCATAGGGGAGCACAGCTGGGGAAATCAAGCACTACACGAAGTGGAAATACCGAACAGAGATATATTTCTGGAGTTCTGCAAAGGCGCCAGGCTTATCGCAGCGAACACTTTCATGAACGCCCCCCTGGAGGAGAAAGTAACCTACATGCAAGCTAGTGCAATTCCAAACGGCATCATCACAGACAAGATGTACAACATTCTAGATGTTGTGTTATGTGAGCCATGTGCTTTGGACTGCATTCAACACTTACGGAGCCGTAGATCAGAAGCGCTGGCGACGGATCACTACTTGGTAGCATGCCGCATGGAAGTGCCTGCCGCTGACCACCGACAAGCGCCGGCAAGCAAGCAGCGCGCCCATGCCCTACGAGACGATTCCTCCAAAAAGCTATATGGAGATGTTTTCGTTGAGCATGTTCAGCAACAAGATGCTCAAGCATATTCTATTGATAATAACTTGTGGGAGAAGGACATCGAGCAGCTGTAGCAGCAACACCGGTGCTATCGGAGCCGCCACGAGAAGCAAAACGGCCATGGATCACCCAAACAACTTTGGAACAGATTGAGACAAGAAGTGAAGCCCGACTACGTGACGACAAAACGACTGAGAGACAATTGTTTAGAGAAGTGCGTAAGTCTTCAAAGCAAGACAAAACGAAATTGGTTGATGAGCAAATCGCCAGCGGCAAATGAACATGCTGAAAAGATGTTGCCGGGCCAAGCCGCGCAAACAGGGGGAGCTGCGGAATCTGGCAGGGGAGCTTGTTGATAGCGAAACCAGGGCTGATTGTATGGCAGAGTACCTGGAACAAGTTCAATGGAAAGTCTGGGCCGCGGAATTGACGGATGACGAAGTATGGGGCCCTACTCTCCAAGTTATCGACACGCCTTTCTTGCAGGCTGAGGTCGAAGCCGCAGTCAAGAAACTAAAGTGGGGAAAATCAGCAGGACCAGATGACATACCAGCTGAATCTTGGAAGGCTGTTTCACGTATTCCTGGAGGGTTGTGCTGGCTTACGGATCTCTGCAACGCGTGTTGGGAAGAAAAGGGCATCCCTACAGAATGGCAGTTATCGGCAGTCACCTCAATAAACAAGAACAAAGGCACAGTGGACAAATGCGAAAATCATAAACCCATCAGCTTGCTGTGAGTAGCACACAAATTATTGGCAAGTCTGCTGCTCCAACGCCTTCAAGATACAAGAGCTGAAGAACGCCTCACTCCTCCGCAATTTGGGTTCCGGCGCGGGCGCGGTACCTCAGATGCTGTACACGCAGTCCGGCGACATATCGAACCAGCTCACACACACGAATCAAATGGAGTGGCATTCCTTGCGCTGGGTTGGAAAAGGGCTTTCGACTCGATCAACCCGGAGGCCCTCCTAGACGCATTACGGATATCTGGTGTCCCGCAAAGCTGTCTGACGATTATTGGTAGCATTTACCAGGCGAGGCAGTTCTACGTGACCGAGGGGGCGCACAAATCCCAGCAACGACGCCAACTATCGGGAATCGCCCAGGGTTGCCTTCTCTCCCCGTTCTTATTTGTTATGCTGATGACAGTGGTCATGAAAGACGCCACCAGCAGATTGGAACAGCATACCAAAGACGTATTTTCGGCGGGAGAGTTGTCCGTATTGCTAAATGCAGACGACACGCTATTATTGGTGGGCCGTTGCCAACACAGACTGCAACAACTGCTGGGAGAAATCGCGGCTGCAGGCGCCAGGGTTGGTATGGAGCTGCACTGGGACAAGTTCCAGCTGATGCAAATTAATTGCGACATGCACTTACGACCCCCAGATGGAAAAGACATCGCTCCCAAAAGTGGCATGGTTTATTTGGGCGCCACTCTGAACAGCAACGGTCAATGGCATCGGAACTAAACAAAAAGCTTGGGGCGGCTCGGGGGGAATGTTGCAGATATTCTCGTGCATGGAAGCACACGTCAATTACTACAAACAGGAAGATGCAGATTTTTCAGGCTCTGATAACCACCAAGATCATGTGTTCCTTCAACTTTGCCTGGCTAAACAGATCTGAAAGACGAGGAATGGATGCGTTCCAAGCCCAGTGCCTCAGGAAGATCATGAACATACCTCATTCATATTGGTCGCATGTGTCAAACCAGACGGCTTTGGAAAAAACACATCAAATACCTTACAGCTCGCAGCTGCTACGACATCAACTTCTTTTGTGTGGTAAAATGGGGATAACTTGCGACGAAGACGTATTTAGAAAAATCACATTCGTGCCAGGCTCGGTCCAATCAACTACTACCGCATTGCGCAGGAAACCTGGGAGACCAGGGAACGAATGGGCGAAGTGCTTGCATGATCGAATTGTGACCGACTTCAGCACGGAAGGGGAATTATTGGAGTGCCTGCGCAATGCTACAACATGGAGAGATTACTCGTTGAACTTTCCAGGCCAGTGACAGCTTGCGCGAGCCGCCCTGTTTGAGCAAGCCCCCTGCCCGCCCTTCCCCGCCTCTCCTCTTCTCCACCCGCACATGATGCAGCTGAACAATCGGTGGGCGCGGCGCTGCTCCAGCAGAGCGGAGAGTACAGGCCTGCATCGTCTCGTTTCGCCCACGCACTCCAGCGTATGGCTTGACCGACTGACTGACGGATACCTATTCCTCCATCACTGTCCCTCGAACCTTCTCCCTCTCCCTTGTATCACTATCCCTATCCCTCTTCTCCCCATCCCCATCCCCATCTCGATCCCGATCTCTAGATCCTTTCAGCACTGAGTTACTATTCCCGTAACCCTACACCACTGGTCCGTATAGAGACAAACCCCCTCCCCCACCCGACTGGCGACAAACCCAGGCCAATGCCAACACACACACACACACACACAAACACGCACACACACACACACACAACCATCCCTGTAAAGCACATGGCAAGCTGCACGTTTCGCCACAATCTAGATCATGCGCGAACCTTCCGCGATCACGTAAGCACAGGACAAATTGCACTTGTCACCACAATCTGGATCATGCGCGAACGCCCCGCGATCACGCTGCATCGGTTTGTCGTAGGGACGGGAGGGGGGCTGGCGTATTGCCTGCTGTGTGCGATGCCAACACCCCCAGCCATCCCCCAAAACAATACACGTTGCACCAACATCTGGATCATGCGCGGACGCCACGCGATTACTCCTGTTTTTTGACAGGGTCCGATTACTGTTGGTTTTTGGCAAGGTCGGCGGGAGAGGGGGAGAGACGGCATGTTGCCTGCTGCGCGCAGGCCCACCATCAGTTTCAACAAAAAGTACAGAAAGTGCACTTTGCAAGGGAAGGCGAGCGGCTGGGCGGCGTAGTGCCTGCTATGCGCAGGCCCACCATCCCTGTCAAAAACAATTGCACATTGATTGCGGCCGCACAGCCACACACACACACACCATGCTGGCACACCATACTGCAGCTCGGGTGCGACTTCTGTGTTGGAAAGGCGGGAGTGAGTAAGACGGCTTGCGGGCGGGGAGCGTGCCTTGTTCCTTTCCCTACCCCTATCTCTATCGCTATCCCGATCCCCACACCGTGGCCTTGCATCGTGGCCCTCATCGTGTCCCCCCATCGTGGCCCTCATCTTAGCTGTGCAAAGCTGTTTAAGCTTGTCTGCCGCAAGGGCGCAAAGGATATCATGCTATCGCCCAGCCCCCAGAAAAGGAGGGAAAAAGAACAGCCGTTCGATTTTGGAGGCAGGAAGGCTCTTGAAGTAGATGATTCGACCTGCCATGCCCAGAGCACCTATACTTTCACCGACCGACGAGTAATGGAGAGGGGCTCGGAGGAGTGGAAGGGTTCGCCCCTGGGCTGCAAAGTCTACTTGGGGCGCCAGTGACCTCATTTGTAGACAATCCAGTCTCCGAGGGATCGAGGCGTGGGCCAGGCCCGCCCACTGAACACATTAGTTGTTTTACCAACTCCTCACACAGGGTGGAAGACTATTGTGCAGCCAGGCGCGGCTGCCTGCGCGCGCCTGGCAAGGCGGCAAGGCCAATGAATTACAATACAGTCCCGGACTGTACTGTTCGAGGCCAGCACGCGCGCGGGTCGCCCGCGCGCACGCGGCTGGCTGCTCACCAGCCCTTGCCGTACGGCGCGTAGCCGCCCTTGCCGCCCTTGTCCTTGCCCTTCCCCTTCCCCTTGCCGCCGCCGCCGCCGCATCCGCCGCCGGAGTTCACGTTCACGGCCTTGTACTTGCCCTTGCGGTCGTCGTACTCCGCGTCGTAGGACACGGAGTCGCCCTGCTGGCAGTCGTTCAGCGCGGGGTTCTCCTTCACGTGCGCGAACACGTCCTCGCTGCCGTCGTCGGGGGTGATGAAGCCGAAGCCCTTCTCTTCGAAGAAGTTCTTGAGGGTGCCGCGGCTCGACATGGCTCCAGCGAGTGCCTGGGCGAAGGGCTTGAGACCAAAAATGCTTGAGCCAAAATGGCTGCCGGGCGGCAGGTGAATGTGCTGACCCAGCTCACGGGGGGAGGCCTTCGAAAGAATGCAGCCGTCGGAGGTCCACATGCTCCTCATCGTCTCGACCTACCTCAGGAGACCCAGAGCTCGAGGCGGTCGCGAAGAAATCGCGGGCCCGAAACCAAGACGTAAAGATGTCAACCTCATCCCGTTTTGGGTGCCAAGTGACCCCACCGTTCCTCCTGAATCCGTGAGACTGGCATCAATAGGCGTCTGGCGCTGCGGGTGCCCGCTGGCGTTCAGGACCCCACAGGTCAGACGGAAACTTCGCAAACGAGTGCACGTCGGTCGGAAGAAGTAGGTAGAAACATGAGGATGAAGGACCGCGTTTCAAGTAAGCTTTCCCTAGACAGCTTGTCTGCAAGGGTTCTATGTTAAATGGTCCAAGGAACTAGTAGGTGCACTGCCAAATGCGGGATCGGGCGGACGGCATCACCTCCCGTTGCCTCCCGTGGCCTCATGTAGCTGCCCGTTGCCTCCCGTTGCCTCCCGTGGCCTCCCGTGGCCTTCTGTGGCCTCCCATGGCCTCCCATTGCATCCTGTGGCCTCTCACTGCCGTCCCTGTGCATGTCCCTATCCCTCTATGTCCCTATATCCCTATCCCTATCTCCCTGTCCCTATGCTGTTGGCATGCTCCAAGAAACTGATAGGTGCGCTGCCGAATCTGGGATCGGGCGGGCGGCACTGCCTCCCGCGGCCTCCCGGTGCCTCTCGTTGCCCCCCATGTGGCCTCCCGTGGCCTCCCATGGCATCCCATTGTCGTCCCTATCCCTGTTCCTCCATCCCTGTCCCTCGAACCTTATCCCTTGTATCACTATCCCTATCATCCCGCCCATCCCAATCCTCCCTCTCTCTCCACCAGTCCCTATCCCCCCATCCCCCCCCCGAATCCGCCATCCTTCCCCCCTCCCCTCCACCTATCCCCTCCATCTCCCCCTCATCATCCATCCTCACCCCTCCCTCCCCCTATCCCCCACCACCCTCTCCCCTCCCCCCCGTATCCCCCCTCCATCCACCCCGATCCCCTCTCCTCCCCCCCATCTCCCATCCTCTCCCCCTCCCCCCCCCCCAACCCTCCTCCCATCCCCTCCTCGCTCCTTCCTCCTCTCCTCCCTCCCTCATCCCTCCATCCCCTCCCCCCCCCTTCCCTCTCCCCCCCTCCCCCCATCCCATCCTCCCTCCCCCCCCACCCCCCTCCCCCTATCCCCTCCATCCGTCACTTTCTAGCCTCCCCATCCCCATTCCCATGTCGATCCCGATCTCTAGATCCTTTCAACACTAAATTGCGATCCCCGTAACCCTAAATCACTGTTCCTTATGGGCACACACACACCCTCCCCCACCCGACTGGCGACAAGCCCGGGCCAATGCCAACACCCCCCCCCTCCCAACCATCCCTGTAAAGCACAGTACAAGCTGCACTTTTCACCACAATCTGGGTCACGCGCGAACGCCCCGCGATCACGTAAGCACATGACACGTTGCATGTTTCACCACAATCTGGATCATGCGCGAACGCCCCGCGATCACACTGCATCGGTTTTTGGTAGGGACGGGGGGGGCTGGCGTATTGCAAGCTGTGTGCGATGCCAGCACCCCCCACCATCACTTCCAAAAAAAAAAATACACGTTGCACCAGCATCTGGATCATACGCGGACGCCACGCGATTATTCTTGGCATTTGACAGGGACGGCGGGTGGAACGGCATGTTGCCTGCTGCGCGCAGGCCCACCATTAGTTTCAACAGAAAGTGCAGTAAGTGCACTTTGCAAGGGAAGGCGAGCGGCTGGGCGGCATAGTGCCTGCTGCGCGCAGGCCCACCATCCCTGTCAGAAACAATTGCACAGTGGTTGCGGCCGCACAGCCACACACACACACACACACCATGCTGGCACACCATTCTGTCAAACACAATTCCACAACACCCAACACTGACAAACCCGCCGTCACTTTGCATTGGCTTTTGACAAGGAGGGTGGAAGGTCGGCATATTGCCCAAAGTGGCGCACCCGGTGTGCGTGGCGCATCTGGCATGTGCGGAGCACCTCGCGGGCTTCGCTCACCTGGCTGGAGTCTGCATTGGTTCCCGATGGTTGTCGATGGCGGCCCCTGCCTATGCTCAGGTCCCGGTGTTGCGTATGAAGTGGGAGGACGGTGTAGAGAGAGCGAGACAGCCTGCAGCGTTCTTGCTGGGAACTAGATCACTGCTCATTATTACGATTAGTATGCACCCTCTCCCCCTCCCGACTGGCGACAAACCCGAAACAAATGCGACCCCCCGTCACCCATTACCAAAAAACCATGGAAAGTGCACTCTGCGTCCAAAGCTTGGGCAATGCTCGAGGAGCCCGCGAGCACGTTGTATTGTTTTTGTTGACGGGGACGGCGGGGGTGCCAGCATATGGCCTGCTGTGCGCAGGGCCACCACCCCCGTCAACAAAAATACAAAGCGCATTTCGCGGCTCAATCTGGATCATGCGCGGGCACCTGGCGATCACTTTGCAGTGTTTTTTGGCCGCGACCGCGGTGGTGCTGGCAGATTGCCTGCTGTGCAGGCCCACCAGACACCATGATGGCCACCCCGCCGCGATTGCGCAATGGTGATCGACAACGATGGTGGGAGCCGACATGTTTCCGACGTGTGTTGTCACGTGCGCAGGCGCACCTGGCACACTCTGCGCGTGCCCCGAACGTGGCGCACCTGGCCCAGCTGGAGCACGCGGCACACATGGCGCACGTGGAGCACGTGACACATCTGGCGCACCATGCGTGCCTGGCACGCTTGGGCCCCAGGGGTGCCTGGCACACCTGGCGCGCCTCGTGGCGCACCTCGCCCCAGCGTCACGCACATGGGGTCACGCCATCCAAAGACGAGCGCTGAACATACTGCAGCTCGGGTGCTACTTCTGGCTTGGAAGGGCGGGGGTGAGCAAGACGGCTTGCGGGCGGGGAGCGTGCCTTGCTCCTTTCCCTACTCCTATCTCTATCGCTATCCCGATCCCCACACCGTGGCCATGCATCGTGGCCCCCTATCGTGACCCCTCATCGTGGCCCTCACCTTAGCTGCGCAAGGCTGCTTAAGCTCGTCTACCGCAAGGGCGCAAAGGATATCATGCTATCGCTCAGCCCCCAGAAAAGGAAGGAAAAGGACAGCCGTTCGATGTGGATCTAGGAAGGCTCTTGAAGTAGATGATTCGACCTGCCATGCCAGGAGCACCTATATTTTCACCGACCGACGAGTAATGGAGAGGGGCTCGGAGGAGAGGAAGGGTTCGCCCCTGGGCTGCAAAGTCTACTTGGGGCGCCAGTGACCTCATTTGTCGACAATCCAGTCTCCGAGGGATCGAGGCGTGGGCCAGGCCCGCCCACTGAACACCGTAGTTTTTGTTCACCAACTCCGCACACAGGGTGGAAGACTATTGTGCGGCCAGGCGCGGCTGCCTGCGAGCGCCTGGCAAGGCGGCAAGGCCAATGAATTACAGCACAGTCCCAGACTGTACCGTTCGAGGGCATCACGCGCGCGAGTCGCCCGCGCGCACGCGGCTGGCCGCTCACCAGCCCTTGCCGTACGGCGCGTAGCCGCCCTTGCCGCCCTTGTCCTTGCCCTTCCCCTTCCCCTTGCCGGGGGGGGGGGGGGGGGGGGGGGGGGACCGCCGCCTCCGCCGCCGGAGTTCAGGTTCACGGCCTTGTACTTGCCCTTGCGGTCGTCGTACTCCGCGTCGTAGGACACGGAGTCGCCCTGCTGGCAGTCGTTCAGCGCGGGGTTCTCCTTCACGTGTGCGAACACGTCCTCGCTGCCGTCGTCGGGGGTGATGAAGCCGAAGCCCTTCTCCTCGAAGAAGTTCTTGAGGGTGCCGCGGCTCGACATGGCTCCAGCGAGTGCCTGGGCGAAGGGCTTGAGACCAAAAATGCTTGAGCCAAAATGGCTGCCAGGCCGGCAGGTGAATGTGCTGACCCAGAACACAGGGGGGGAGGCGTGTCTCTCTGGGGTCCGAGACACCGGCTGCCTTGGCCCCCCGCCCCCACGCACCTTACAATTTCTGGGAATCCGGGGGGGGGGAACCACATTGGGTCCCAGAATCCCCTTGAAGACATCTTCGCCAGCGTGGGCCCCGAATTGCGTTTTTACTGCACTCCCGAAACGCACTCGATGTGGTGCCATCTACGCGGTGCGACCCACGTGGTGCCAACTACGAGGTGGAAGCTAAACCAGGAATAACTGATAGACCACCCGACGGGTGACAACTAGCATCTTTGACTTGCATTGGCGAGTAGATACAGGTTCCATCTACCTGTCGATCTGTCCGTCTGTCCAGAGGTCGATCGACCGTTGTACAGCTGCATGGACATACATACAAGACTCTCCCCATACATATCCATAGACATACGCTGGCCAAAACTGATTGCACACGTGTATACGCATGTAGGTACGACGCATCTAGATACACATTGTTTGGTTGAATGGTTACCCCCCCAAGGACCATCCACTTTTCCCCACTCATGGATGTTCCATAGTCTCCGCATTGTACAAGCGATGAACTCGATGAACTCTCACCGCGATGTACGCTTGAATGGTTTGCGTTGGCGGCCGTTGGAGGCTCTAAATCGAACGCAGCAGCGGAGCGGATATCTTTGTAGTGTTGATTGTTGCTGCCCGAGAGCACGACTTACGAAAAGCATGGCAGTTCTCCGTCGCCGAACCCTCGCTGATGCGGCAGAGGGAAAGTGATGTACAATACCAGGTTGCCTATGTTTCCAATTCTCTGGAGCCGAACCATCGTTGATGCGGCATAAGGGACATGCTGTAGACTCTGATTTCCAATGTTTCCGATTCTCTGGAGCGAGACCCTCGTCGATACGGCAGAGTGGAAAAGCTGTAAGATCCGATGCTTCCCATATGTCCCATCCTTTGGCGCCGAACCGCCTGCAGCATCGACGAGGCTTCGGCGCCAGGGGATTGGAGGTGGTCTAGGGAGGCTCCTCTTCCGACCCCCTTCTTCCCCTTCGGGGAGGGGTTGAGAACTGTTCTTTATTAATATACACCCCCTCCCCCACCAGGCCGGCGGCCAACCTGGAACCATGCCGAATCCATGCGGGCCCGCCCCCCACCACCCCTGCGAACAAAAACAATACAAATCACACGCTGCCTCCACATGTGGAGCATGCGCGGACAACCCGATGCGGCCCCCCCCACACTCCTTGTCAAAAAACAATGCGAAGCACACTTTGGGGCAAAGTCTTGAATCGTGTTCGTGAGGCCCGCGAGCACTTTGTATTGTTTTGACAGGGGCGGCGGGGGTGTCAGCATAGTCCCTGCTGTGCGCAGGGCTACCATCCCTGACGAAAAAGACGATACACCATGCACCTCGCAGCTAAATCTGGACCATGCGCGGCCATCCCGCGATTACTGTCAAGTGGTTTTTACAGGGACGGCGGGGGTGCTGGCGTATGGCCTCCAGGGCGCCTGATGCTGTTATACTGAACTGCTTGCACCACTGGAGTGTTCGGTGTGACTTCGACATGTGCGCGCATGTGGACGCTGTTAGTGCTGTCTCGTGGGATGTGGCATTTTGACACAAACCCGTGCACGTGCATAGTACGATAGGGACGAAGGGGAGGATACCGTTCGCCCTCCTGGCACGGTCTTGAATTCATATGGACAAGGAGCGGCGAGGCAGAACCATATGTCATGAGCAATGTCCCAGGGGGGGGAGCGACAAGTATGGTCTTGGGGGGCATAGATCTTCCTTTGTTTGAAAAGGAAGTTGATTCCTTATGAAGAACCCGAAGTCGCCAACTCCACTGCTCGCAACAACGATGATGAGTAATAATAGCGATGCCGCTGGCGACGATGACGATGACGACGGCAAGGCCAACGACGGCGCCGATACTGGTGACGACGGTGACGACGATGATGTCCATGTCTCGGAGATGAAAGCGATTGTGCTCATGTCTCGGAGATGAAAGCGATTGTGCTTATGGTAGCGGCAGTGGCGGCGATTGACGATGACGATGACGGCGGTGATGCGATGGCGCTGATGAAGGTGATGAGGGAGTGCACGCGCACAGAAATTCAACAATTACGGCAGTCGTTTCATTCAAAAACTCTTGGTTGTTATACGTGTTTAAAAAGATGTTCCTGATTGGCTTCGGAAACGTAATTCTGGACGGACCTTGACACGCGCGCGCGCGTGGTGGCGGGCGCTCGTCTTATCCGCATTGTATGACTCGACACGGATTCGTGCACAAGGCGCATGCTAGATCAACGGATGCACCGCGTGGCGATTGCTAAACCGTATGGTGTTCGCACAAGTTCAGCAAGTGCGCGCTGGCAAACAATCTGCAAGACTCCGTAAACAAGCAGTGGGTGTGTTCCATTTGTTTTGCTACTGGAAGCTTGAAAGACTCATCTCTTTGGTAAGATCTCGATTTGTGTTTAACCCTGGGCGCGGGGGGGGAGTCGAGTCGACGGTCGGGAACGTTTGCTTAGCGTGTTGCGGCGGCCGCCCCGGCGACACTCTTTTCCTTGCATGGGAATAGCGTGTCGCTCCGATCCGCGGGGCGGGAGGCTGGGAAAAGCTCGCGACGTTGAAGCCTGGAGGGTGGGAGGTGGATACCGTTTCACGCCGAAACGTGGTGGGCCAGAATCGGCAGACCGTCACGCGAAGCCACAATTCCTGACCGTTGTTTCTTCTTTCAGCGGCTAGCGAGGGGGGGAAGTGGGAAGGAGAAGGCCCTCTCAGAAGGCGGCGGGGCTTCTCAGAAGCCCTCGCGCCTTCTGAGGGAAATGCTCTGTGCCTCCGTGAGAAAACTCCTCCGAGGGCTGGGGGACTCCCGAGCCTTCTGAGAAGGCCCGCCGCTTCTCTCTTCCCCCAAGGGGGCTCGCCGCCACGCCCTTCTGAAGCCAAGGTTTAGGTCGGGCATGTCGCCCACAGGCCAGTTTTCAACGAAAAATAAAAAATACTCAGAAGATACCCCCAGATGATCAAAAATTATGGAAAAACATCGTCCCCCGACTATTCCTGGGTAGTCGAAGCCAATCTGGCGCCAATCTGGCAGGCCCAATCTGGCAAACGGGGGCAATCTGGCGAGGGAGCCAGCGCGAATCCAGTCTGGCGAATCACCCAAATCGTCCAGCTTGGCCAGGCCAGATTGGCCCTTGGGGCCCAGTCCAATCTGACAGTCTGGCCTTCGACTACCCAGTATTCTTTCACTACTTTTGATTCGATTCCTCCTGTTGAGGGACACGCCCGACTTCAGCCAAGGTGCGCCGTGAAATGCACGCCGCCGCACGTGGCGCCCACGGGGTGCCCCACGGGGCGGCGGCCCGGCGAGCACCTCCGAGAGAGAGAGAGAGAGAGCACGCCGGGCAGCGCCCGCGCGGGGAGGAGCACACCCAAAGGGCACGCAGCGGGGCGGCGACCGCGGGCGCGAGGCGCCCCCCGTGAGGGGAAGCGCCGGCCGACCCGCGGGGCGCCCACGGGTGCACGGCGTCCGCCGGGGCCGTGGGCGACCCGAGGGGGAGAGAGAGGAGGAGGGGGAGGAGGGGGAGGGGAGGGAGGAGGGAGTGAGGAGAGGAGGGAGGGGGGGAGGAGGGATGAGGAGGAGGAGGAGGAGGAGGAGGAGGAGGAGGAGGAGGAGGAGAGGGGGAGGAGGGAGGATGAGGAGAGGACGGAGAGGCAGGAGGAGGAGGTGGAGGAGGAGGGGGGGAGGAGGGGAGGAATGAGGAGAGGAGTCAGGAGGAGGAGGAGGAGGAGTGGATGAGGAGGGAGGAGGTAGGAGGAGCAGAGGAGGAGGAGGAGGAGGAGGAGGAGGAGGAGGAGGAAGGATGAGGAGGAAGGAACAGGAGGAGCAGGAGGAGGAGAAGAAGAAGGAAGAGAAGGAGGAGGAGGAGGAGGTGGAGGAGGAGGGGGGAGGAGGGCGACGGCGGACGGCGGTCGGGCGAGATTTAGGTCGGGCACGTCCTCATACAGGCGGATTTGGGACGAAACTAGAAAATGGTCAAAAATAGTATTCAATAATAGTCGAAGATAGTCGGAAAATCATCCCCTGACTGCTTTTTGACAGTTTTTGAGTGTTCCTCCTGTAGAGGGACATGCCCGACTTCAGGCGAGATCCCCGACAATGCGAGCCATCGAACGAAGCGCCCACGAGGCGCCCACGGGCGACCACGATGAGACGAGGCCAGAACGAGGATCAAGTCGGATGGGGAGAGATCGGATATTCGAGAATCCCTGAGATCCGGCGGCCCTGGAGGATGTCTCGGGCGCTGCGGCCTGCTCAGAGCCTCCCGGAGCGCTCCGAGAGCGTCCCGGAACGCTCTCGGCACGGACTCGTCCCCCCGTCTCGGCCCTTTCCCGACGGTGCGAGCCCTCGAGCGAAGCGCCCACGAGGCGCCCACGGGCGGCCACGCGGCGAACGCCCGGCAGTGCCAGCCGACGCACGTGGCACCCACGAGGCACCCACGGGCGGCCACTGGGCGCAGACCTGGGCATGCCACCAGACTCGCAGGAGCGCGGGAGGGAGCCTGCGCAGGCAGGCCCCGGGGAAGCAGGAGCCCTTAGTAGTGCAAGCGCTGATTGTAGGTAGACCCCTTTGGGACTCGCAGTGGCACGTTTGACCCTTTGGAGGCCTGTGGCAGGAGAGCCCGGAATCGAATCGATAAGTCGGATCGGCAATCGACCTGAATCGAATCGACGGAAATTGGCAGCCGAGTCGGGAAAAGTCGAATCGGCAGACATCGGCAGGCTAACATGCCTCCATTGAGAAATCGGAGCCCAAATCGGAATCCGAAGTCGAATCGAATCGGAATCGGAGGCCATCGACATCGAATCGAGTCGAATCGGAGGAATCGCAACGAGCCCTGTGTGGGGTCCGTCTTTCTGGAACCATTGCGACTACAGATTGTTCACTCGCTGGGCTACACAAAGAAGACGGCGAGCTCACAGCCCACCATCTGGACAAATGCGGCTCACTGGTGGCAAGCATTCTCGCTGCTGCCCTCGCCGCCAGCACAGCAGGGACCTGGAACGCCTGTGCTTACCAAGCGGAGTAGCCTTTGCTTTTGCCCTTGCCCTTGCCTTTGCCACCGCCGCCGCCGCCTCCACCTGTCACCCTGCAGTTGACGCCCTTGTACTTGCCCTTGCGATCGTCCCACTCCTTGTCGAATGTCACTGCGTCACCTCCTGAGTCGATTCCGTCGAGCTCTGGGTTGTCCTTGACATGCACAAAGCAGTCATCACTTCCGTCATCTGGGGTCACGAAGCCGAAGCCCTTCTCGGCAAACATACTCTTGAGGACACCTGATGAAGACATGGCGCCGAAAGGACAATGAGCACGATTAGTGGCGCTGGCACTCGACTCTCCTTGGGCCAAAATGGCTGCAGACCCCATCTTGGGCCCCCCCTGAGCTGAAAAGTGAAGAATCTACAACATGCCAAGAATATACTAACTGCCCAGAACCCGTTCGATGCCAGCCCGCGTGTAGCCCACGTGGGCACCAAACAGTGAGTGCACGATCGAAGTGAGAGCTAGGCGATGAAAGCTGTGTGGCGTACGTCATGCAGTGCAGGCTATGTGGTGCAAGCTGGAGGTGTAAGCTCTGTGGTGCGAGCTGGAGGTGGAAGCTATGCGGTGCAAGCTATGTGAAGTAAACCGGGAGGTGGGACACTCTACGGTGTAAGCCATGTGGTGTACGCGTCTTGTTCCACACCGACCACACACGCACGCACCACCTCCGTGCGAGAGGGTGCACGCTTCGCAGGCTCCCGCGGCAAGCTGCTTGGTGCAAGCTGTGCGGTGCAAGCTGTGCTGCGCAAGATGTGCCGCGCCCGCGAGCACGAGGCGCCCACGAGCGGGCGGAGGAGGAGGCGGAGGAGGAGGCGGAGGAGGAGGAGGAGGAGGAGGAGGAGGAGGCGGAGGCGGAGGCGGAGGAGGCGGAGGCGGAGGAGGCGGAGGCGGAGGCGGAGGAGGAGGAGAGGAGGATGCGGAGGTGGCGGAGGAGGGAGGAGGATGCGGAGCGGGGCGGAGGAGGGAGGAGGAGGGGCGAGAGGGCGAGGCGGAGGAGGAGAGGCTGAGGAGCAGGGAGCAGAGAGGAGGTAGGATGAGGAGGAGGATGAGAGGAGGGAAGGGGATAGAGGAAAGGACATAAGAAAGAGGGAGAGAAAAAGGAGAAACAAAGAAGAAAAGTAGAATGGAAATAGAGAAAAAGGAGGGCAACAATAAAGAAAAAACAAAAAAAGGAAAGACAAGTGTTGAAAAGAAAAGACAAAGACAAAAGTTAGGTCTTAGTAATGCTTATTCCACCCGCCCCCACCCCTCCGCCTTCTGCCCCCCCCCCCCCCACCCTCCCCGCCCCCTCCCCTTCCCCTCCCTCCCCCCCCCCCCACCCCCACCCCCTTTTAATCGTACGACCCCGCGCGATCTCCCACCGGGCGCCCACAGGCGGGCAAACGCGGGCGAGACCTCGGCGGGGACCCGTCCCCCCGAGAGCGCGCGCGGCGCCCACGGCCGTGCCCGCGGGCGGGCGCGCGGCGAGACCCGCGGCCCGAGCAGCTCGATCGCTTGGAAGCCCACTCCTCCTCCTCCTCCTCGCTCCTCCTCGCTCCTCCCCGCCTCCTCCTCCTCCTCACCACCTCACCTCCTCCTCCTCCCTCCTCCTCCTCCCTCCTTTCCCTCAGCCTTCCTTTCTCCTCCTCCTCCCACCTCCTCCACCTCCCCCCTCCTCCCCCCCCTCCCATCCTCCCCCCCTCCACCCCCCCCACCCCCCTCCCCCTCCTCCCCCCCTCCTCCCCCTCCTCCTCCCCTCCTCCCCCTCCCCTCCTCCTGCGAGTGCAAGCACTGCTCGGGGAAGAAACGAGCTCTGGAAGCAACTCGGCTTCCGGTTGCACGGCCACCTCTGCAGTCTTTTTCTCCTGGAGGGTCAGGAGCTTGCGGGCAGCCTTTCGCGGCGGCGGTCCTGGCGGCACTCTCTTCCCTGCGAGCCGGTCGCGCGTCGCTCCGCTCCGCGGGGCGGGAGGCTGGGAAGAGCCCGGAACATGGACGCTTGGGAGAAGGGGCATGGATAGATAGTATGTATGTCGCGTCGAAGCGCGGTGGGCCAGAACTGGCGGCGCGACACGCTGAGCCAGTTCCTGACCGTGAATGTAAACACTGCTTGGCTAAGGAACGAATCATTGGAACCACGTTAGTTTTCAACTGCCCTCTCACCTTCTCCATCTGTCGCTGCGCCGCCTTTTCTGAACGCGCTCAAGTAGACGAAGCCGACACCACAATAGACCCACGGCGAATCCTGCGTCCCGCGCCCCAATAAACGAAAACGGCACCGCGGCAAACCCACGGCAAACCCTGGGGAACCAAAAGGTACCGATACCGCTACTCCCTGGACCTACCTCGGGGAGCGTCGTGACCAGAATCTCGATACGAATCCGGCGGTGGCGACGAGGCGAGGGCAGGGCCGCCCAGGAGGCCCGAAGAGGCAGAAACGAGGCGAGGGTAGCGGTACCGGTGCCCGAGTCCCCCTCTGAGAGCCCACCGCGTCCGGGGCGGCGCTGGCTCTGGTGGCCGAGGCGTCCTCCCCAAGACGAGAGGCCGTGGGGCCAGCCTCGGAGCGTGGTCCGGCCAGGACCTCGAAGTGAGCCCAGCCTCGGCGACGACGGCCCTCTCGGAGAGGCTCAGGCATATCGATGCTCCACCTCCCTTCCCCTTCTCCTCCAGCCTCCTCCTCCTCCCTCCCCATCCTGCCTCCCCCGCCTCCTTTCCGTCTCGTCTCCCTCCCCTCTACTCTCCTCCTCCGCATCCTCCGCCTACGCCTCGGGGGCAGCACATGGCAGGTCGACGGCCAAGCCTCACTCCTCCCGCGCCTCCTCTTCAACCTCCTCCTCCTCCTCCTCCTCCTCCTCCTCCTCCTCCTCCTCTTCCTCCTCCTCCTCCACCTGCTGATTGATCATTGCTCTCCGCACAACCTGCCACCTTGGACTACTCGTCCGTCTCCTCCTCCTCCTCCTCCTCCTCATCATCATCATCATCATCATCATAATCATCCTCCTCCTCCCCCTCCTCCATCACCTCCCTGTCGCACCCCCCAGACGTGTGGGTTTGGCGGGCCGGGCGTTTTGCTCGAGGCTTCCCCACCGCGTATGATCCTGAAGAAAATTTGCAACAGCTTCACGGATGGAGAGCGGCTCATGTTCAACATGTGGCTATCGCCTTAGCGCCGCGCACCTTCGTTATAACAGTTTCCAACCTGATTCACGGATGAAGCTCGGGCCGTCTTCAAAATTTGGCTCTCGCCTTAGCACCGCGCACGTTCAACTTCAAAGCTCGCAGCAGCTTAAGCATGGAGGGCCGCTCCACTTCAAAATGTGGATCTTGCCTTCGCGCGCGAACATACGTCTCGAAAGTTTTTAACAGACTGGAGGATTCGAATGGTTGGAGTCCCAGGGCTGGTGTTCTGGCACGATTTAGGATTGTAAGGACACACCAGTCACGTTCATTCGCGGTGTTGGAATCCCAGGAAAAGCGCCCTGGTACGTATTCCGGTTGTTAGGACGCAACAGCCGTGCAAGTTCGAGGCGCTGAAGTCCCAGGAATGGTGATCTGGCACGATTGACAATTCTCAGACGTTCATTTTCCAACGAGGCCCTTCTGGCAATGAGAACCAAGTATTGCAGAGACCTGTGAAGAGGGAACTTGAACGAAGGGCCCATTGCAGCATCATCGATGCGCCTTGGGTTTGAACTGATCTTCCTCCTCCTCCTTCCTCCTCCTCCCTCCCCGCCTTCCCCCCTCCTCCTTCCCCTCTCTGCTCCTCCTCCTCCTGCCCTCCCTCCCTCCTCCTCCTCCTCTTCCTCATCATCACCCCTCAGATTCCTCTTCGGGCTCTCCTCACATCATCATCATCAGGCTCCACTCATTCTCCTTCCCCTCCTCCTCCGCCTTCCCCCCATCCTCCCCCCCGCCTTCCCCCCTCCGTCGGCTTCCCCTCTCTGCTCCTCCTCCTCCTGCCCGCCCCGCCTGTGAGGCGGGGACTTGTCCACGGCCACCGCCTGGAGATCCTTCTTCGGGCTTCTCGGCAGGCGGCGGATCATGGGCAACCACGGGGAGGAGGAGGAGGAGGAGGAGGAAGAGAGGAGGAGGAGAGAGACGAGAGGAGGGGACGAGGTAGAGGAGGCGGAGGAGAGAGAGAGAGGGGGAGGAGGAAGAGGGGGAGGAGGGGGGGAGATAGGGGGAGGAGGAGGAGGAGGAGGAGGAGGAGGAAGGAGGAGGAGAGGAGGAGAGGAGGAGGAGGAGGAGGAGGAGGAGGGGAGGATAAATTCGGGCCACTGTGGAGAGGGCAAGCATACCCATGTCCACCGCCCGCCGAGGCTCCCGAGGATCGCTGCCCCGGGAGATGGCTATGGATATATAGATCCCCGCCTCGGACCATTGCCCCCCCAAAAAAGACCACGACGCCGCCGATCCTTCAGCACCTTCTCGCCCTACTGGTCTTCCACCTCCTCCTCCTCCTCCTCACTCCTCCTCCTCCTCTCCTCCTCCTGCCTCCATCCTCCTCCCACCACCTCTTTCCTCCTCTTCCTCCGCCGCCGGCTCCGCCCTCTCCTCCTCCTCATCCTCCTCTTCCTCCTCCTCCGCCTCCTCCTCCTCGTCTTTATCCTCCTCCTCCTCCTGCTCCTCCTCCTCCTCTTTCCTCCTCCTCTTTCCTCCTCCTCTTTTCTCGTCCTCTTCCTCCTCGTCCTCCTCCTCCTCCTCCTCCTCCTCCTCCGCCCCTCCTGCTTTGGCTTCTCCCCTCCTCTTCCTCCTCCTGCCGCCCCAAAAGAGGCCACGGCGCCGCCACTCCTTCAGCACCTTCTTGTCCAAGCCCGGGCTCTCCGGAACGCCCCCTCGCGGAGACTGCCGCGCCCCGGTGCTCGACCGGCCCCTTCGCGCGGCCGCGGCGGCGGGGAGGAGGGAGGGCCTTGTTCGGGCGAGTTGTCTTACATGGCGGTTCCGGAGACCCTGAGCCCCCCCAATTTGCCATATATCTTTGGGGCGCATGCTTCACGTCTGCCGGCTTCTGCCGGCCGTCCGCCGCTTTCCGCTGGCGGAGGCGGCCTCGTTGTGCTTCGTGCCGCCGTCCGCCCGCCTTCCGCCGCCTGCCGCCGAGGAAGAGACGGCAACTCCTTCGATCCTCGAAGGCGAGGCCTTGTCTGGACCGCCTGGCATGGCACTTCCCCGCCGCCCCTCCCCTCCCCCCCTCTCCGACGCCATTTCCAGGCAATGCTGGGCCCAAGGGGTGTGGAAGTGAGTCCTGGCCTGCGTGAAATCCAGGCTCCCTGTCGGGGGCCTCGGACTTCCTCGGACGGGGCTGGGACAGGGGTAGATCCGCTCCAGAGCGTCCGCAACGCTCTGAGAAGGCCGCGGCGCCCGAGACATCCTCCAGAGCCGCCAGATCTCAAAGCTTCTCGACTTATCTTCACTCGAGGTTATCCTAGCCCTGGCTTCTTCTCACGCCGAAACATCACCGATAAATCGGCGATAGGCCCCCGATAGTGAATCCGCACGTTCCTGGGCAGGTTGGGGCTATCGGGCCTCTATCGGCGATCAATGGGCGATTGGGGGTCGATGCATCCCTCTTGCGCCTATCCCCATGCATCGTTGCCCCTGACCCTCCCCCTCCCATGCACGTAACCTTGCCAGAAATCTAAAAGGAAAGCGGCAGCCGAGGAGGAGCCGCGGCGAGAGCGGAAGGGCATGGGAAAGAGGTTCGCAGGCAACGCACGGAGGCTTCTGGCCGTCCCTGTGGCGCCCGACAACGCCCCCCATCGCGTGCAAAGCGGACATATAGTCAAAAACTGATAGCAGCGATGCGCGATAAGGATGCAAGCCTCTTGCACGCGCACGTCGAAGCTTTCTCGAGCGCGGCGGGACATCAAAAGTAGTCAAGGATGGACCATCGAGGCACAGACGCAAGGGTATCATTGGGAAGTTTATCCATACATCCTTATCATGTGTGTCGACTGTACTGCATCTCCTTCACATGGCGCTGTTGGGCGCTATTTGGCGCTAGTTGAGCGCTATTTGGCGCTGCTTGGCGCTAGTTGAAGCGCCATGGGGGGCGATTCGCCAATATACAATCAATCCAAGACGGGCGGCAGCGCATGTGATCTACTATCTCAAAAGGAAGGGCCAGGTGGAACTCGGCCAATTAAACTCGGCCGATCTGAACTCGGCCGATCTAAACCCGGCCTGGGCCGAGATTCGCCTGGCCGAGTTCAGCTTGGCCGGGCTCAGTCTGGACGAATTCGGCAGGTCGACTTCAGCGTGGCCGAGTTCAGTCGGCCGAAATCAGCCCTGGCCGAGTTTAAGTGCTGCCGGAGGAGGGGGAAGGAAGGGGAGGGGAGGGGAGAGGATGGAACCGAAGATCGTTTAACATCGACCGACCCCGACCCCGACCCCAAGTCGTTATCACTAAAATTGCCACACCTTCTCGCTGCAAGTGTGGACCCCAAAAAGGCCAGAAGGCATCTCTTGACTTGCCATACAACGAAGCATTAGATAAAGCCCGCAGCGGTTTCACATCCTGATAGACATTAGCATCCGAACCTCGAACATGTCAACAACATCAACGAAAGCCCCAAATCACAAACCTCAACTCTGAGCCTGGCATCCGCATCAGAACGCCCATGCGCACCACGTGCAGACGCGGACAGGAAGACGAGGAGTGAGTGGGGGGGTGCTCTGCATGGGTAGAATTCGGACCGAAAAAAGGCCCGCCGCGAGCGCCGCATCTTCCCTCTCTTTGCGAGGGGGACGGGGGGGAGGTTTGGGGGGGGGGGCAATGTGCTTTCCACGCATGCCGAGCCCTGCGCCAACGTTGAGGCCCAGGCCGCAGGGGAGCGCCCAGGATGATGGAGGAGGGCCCCGACCTCCACAGCCACAGCACATCCCATGAGAAGCGGCACTGCCACGTGCCCCCGTGCAAAGGCATCTGAAGGAAATGCTCGGACCTCCTCCTCGACCTCCTGGACCTTCTCGACCTCCCCCTCCACCTCCTCCCCCTCCTCCTCCTCACTCCCTACTCCTCCTCACTCCCTACTCCTCCTACTCCCCCGCCTCCTCCTCCTCCTCCTCCTCCTCCTCCTCCTCCACCTCCTCCACCTCCTCCTCATCCTCATCTCCTCCTCCCCTCACTCCTCCTCCTCCTCCTCCTCCTCCTCCTCCTCCTCCTCCTCCTCCTCCTCCTCCTCCTCCTAGAAGGGCATGCGGCCGCTTACAGCCTGGAAGGACACGCAGTCGCAAACGCGGGCCTGTGAGCGTGGGCTTCCAGAAATCTCAGCCGCATCCTTCGCGTGGATGAGGTCAAGCCGTAGGTCTTTTGCGATGGGCCCTGGAGCCCGAAACGGACCCCCTGAGGCACAATCGGGCACCCGCTTTTCGGAGCTGGGTCTTTAGAACCTCCGAGGCCCCCTTGAAATCGTCCCCCACCCCTCACAGACCCGCGTCCCCCACAGAGCACCCTCCTCCTCGTCTTCCCTACGCATCCTCTATCCCACTCGTCTCCAACGGGCCCAAATAGAACCTGTTACAACAATACAACAATCCTCTGAGAGCGGATGACATCTGAAGAAATCCGCCCCCGAAAGCATCGTCGTCGTCATATCCTCATCATCGTCCGCCCCCTCCTCATCATCATCAGCATACTCATCAACATCATCAGAATTAGCATCATCATCAATAGCAGCATCATCCCCGCCAGCATTGACTTTATCATCAGCAGCATCAGCACCACCATCATCATCAGCATCGCAAACATGACAAACTGCATCAGCATCATCAACATCATCGGCATAAGCATCCTGAACATCATTGTCACCATCATAAGCAACAGCGCCATCTTCATAATCAGCAGCATCATCAACAAGATCGTCGTCGTCATCGTCGTCGTCATCCGCATCCACCGCAGCTTCCTCATCGCCGTCATCCTCAACAAAATGAAACACCTCACCAAACCATCACCAACACCGCCAACCCCATCACCCACTCATAATCGTCGTCGTGATGATCATCAGTATCATCAGCAGCAGCATCAGAAGTAACAGCACCATCATCAGCATCATCATCATCATCGTCATCATCAGCAGCAGCATCATCATCACCAGCATCGTGATCATCATCATCAGCAGCAGCATCAGCTGCATCATCTTCATCAGCAGACGCGTCATCAGCGTCATCATCAGCAGCATCAGCATCATCATCCTAGTCAGCATCATCGGCATCATCGCCATGAGCATTGCCATCCACGAGCAACAGCGCCACCATCGTCATCATCGTCATCAGCATCAGCAGTGTCAGCATCATCCTCGACACACTCATCAGAAACCCCATCAACGTGAGAATCGCTGTCCTCTCCTCATCGTCGGCATCCACAGCACCGTAATCAACCTCGTGATCAGCTACAGCATCATCAGCAGCAGCATCATCAGCATCATCAACATCATCATGTGCATCATCATCAGTATGATCAACATCGTCAGCAGTATCGTCACCATCGGCATCGCCATTGCCATCGTAAGCATCACCACAAACACCACCATCATCATCATCATCATCACCAGCATCAGCATCAGCATCATCATCACCATCATCGCCAGCGCCATCATCATCCTCATCGTCATCGTCAACAACGCCATCGTCATCAGCATCAGCATCATCATCAGCATCACCAGCAGCAGCATTACCATCGTCATTTCCATCAGCATCACAAACATCAGCAGCAGCACCGCTGGCAACTTCATCTTCAGCAGCAGCAGCTCATCATCAGCATCATGAACATCATCAAAATCGTCATCGTCATCATCAGCGGCAGCATCGTCAGCAACGCCTCCGATACCAGCAGCAGCAGCACCATCACCATCATCAACACCAACATCATCGTTGCCGCCGTCGCCGTCGCCGTCACCATTATCGTCACCCGCATGACCATGAGTGCGATCAACCGAGTCATCATCATCATCGTCGTTGCCAGCATCCTCTGCAGCATCATTACCATCAAATTACCCCAGTGCGACCCTACTTAGAAGTTGGAGCCCCTAGGAAAGCAGCAGTAGTTGCTATGCTATGCTATGCTATGCGATGCCATGCTATGCTGCGCTATGCTATGCTATGCTATGCTATGCTACGCTATGCTACGCTGCGCTATGCTATGCTATGCTATGCGAAGCTAAGCTAAGCTATGCTATGTCATGCTGCGCTGTGCTATGCCAAGCTATGCTATGCTATGCTATGCTATGCTAAGCTGCGCTATGATATGCTACGCTATGCTATGCTGCGCTATGCTATGCTATGTTATGATATGATTGGCTATGTTATGCTATGCCATGCTGTGCTAATGCAGCGCTGCGCTATGCTAAGCTAAGATGAAGGTAAGCTAAGCTAAGACAAACTTGAGCTAAGATGAAGCTAAGCTAAGCTAAGATGAAATAAGCTAAGCTAAGATAAGATAAGCAACGCTCAGCTAAGGGGACGTAACTGGGGGAACCGCGGGGCGGATACTGGGGGAACCGCCTGGGGCGAATTGCACTGCCCGGCCCTTTAAGCATACCGAATAAGAACCCTTCTGGGCAGAGCCTAGGTAGGGAATACATATGATCAGCAGCATCAGCATCAGCATCAACATCCCCCTTCCCCTTCCCCAACCCCATCATCAACATCCTCGTCATCACCATCATCATCAGCAACATCATCATCAACAACACCATCATCATCACCACCATCATCGCCACCACCAGCATCATCAACATCATCCTCATCGTCGTCGTCGCCACCACCGCCATCCTCACCATCATCAGCAGCAGCATCAGCCATATCATCAAAATCATCATTGGCAGCATCATCAGCGTCATCAGCGTCGCAGCCATCACCATCATCATCATCATCATCATCATCATCATCATCATCATCATCATCATCATCATCATCATCATCATGATCATCGTCATCATCAGTAGCATCATCATCGGCATTGTCCTCCACGTTCCCATCCCCCTCCTCCGCCTTCTCCTGCTTCTCCTCCTCCTCCTCCTCCGTCCTCCCACCTTCCTCCCCTACACTTCCTCCCTCTTCCCCCACTCACTCGTCCAGTCTTCCTCCCCGCTCCTCCTGGAGGAGGGGCGGGAGGACGTGGGGAGCTGGAGGCGAAAGGATGGAGGCCAGCAGCCGAAGCGCGGGCACGCCCCTCCTCGGAGACGGGGGCATCGGGATGCTGCTCTTCGCCTCGGGGGGCCGCCGGCCAAACCAGCCGTTCCCTCCCCCCTGCTCTTCTCCGTCGTCCTCCCCCCCTCCCCAGCCACCCCCTCTGCCTCCCGCTCACCCTCATCCTGCTGCTGATCCTCCTCCTACTCTCTCCCCCCCGTGCTCCTTCGCCCGTCCAAGCCCCTCCTCCCTCCTGATCCTCTTCCCCCCCTCCTGCTACTCGTCCTCTTCCTCCTGCAGCTGCTGCTGCTGCTCCCTGCCGCCCCCGCTGCTCCGCCTCCTCCTCCTCCTCCTCCTCCTCATGTTGTTCCTCTTGTTTGTCATTAACCTCCTCAACCTCCTCCTCCTCCTCCTCCCCCTCCTCCTCCTCCTCGTCATTCTCCTCCTCCTCGTCATTCTCCTCCCGCATCCTGCTCATGCTCCTCCTCCTCCCTCCTCCTCCTCCTCCTCCTCTCCTCCTCCTCTCCTCCTCCTCTCGCCTCCTCCTCCTCCTCCTCGTCCCCCTCCTCTATCCTCCTCCTCCTCCTCCTCCTCCTCCTCCTCCTCCTCCTCCTCCCCTCCTCCTCCTCCTCCTCCTCCTCGTGCTCCTCCTCCTCCTCCTCCTCTTCCTCCTCCTCCTCCTCCTCCTCCTCCTCCTCCTCCTCATCCTCCTCCTCCTCCTCGTCCCCCTCCTCTATCCTCCTTCTGCTCGTTGCACACCAGGGTTGCCTCCCTTCAGAGAGCGGGGCTACCTTACAAAAGCGACGGGCATGAGGCCAGAGAGGTCTCCCCTGCCGCCTGGCGGGCAACCCCAATAGCCACCCGCGGACCCAGGCAGTGCCCTGTGCGCCTCCTCGCCCTCCCCCCGCTCCCCTCTAACCTCGCCCCCTCCCCCCCTCCCCTCGGGAGGCAACAGAGAGGCGAGAGCGACAAACGTGGGAAAGTGGCTGAGGGGAGGAGCAGAGGAGCGAGGAGCGAGCAGAGGCACGAGCGCGAGGAGGGGGGAGCGGCGAGGGAACGACGGAGCCGCCAAGGACGGCGATAGGAAGGGCGGAGCAGCACAGAACCGGACGTCGGTGCTGCTCGCCGCGGGGCGCTGCGCTGAGCGTGCTCCCTCCGCCGCGCGAGGGCCGCAGCCCAGGAGCTCTGCAGCGCAGGCCTGGAGCATCACTGAAGGCGCGGCCCCGACCAGGAGCAGACCCAGGGTCGACCGCACGCAAGAGTGACCCTAGGCACGTGTGGCCTCCTCCTCCTCCTCCTCCGCCTCTTTCTCCTCGTCTTCCTCCTCTTCCTCCTCCTCCTCCTCCTCCTCCTCCTCCTCCTCCTCCTCCTCCTCCTCCTCCTCCTCATCCTCCCCTCCACCCTCCTCCTCCTCCTCCTCCTCCTCCTCCTCCTCCTCCTCCTCCTCCTCCTCCTCCTCCTCTCCTCCTCTTACTCCTCGTCTTCCTCCTCTTCTCCTCCTCCTCCTCCTCCTCTCCTTCCTCCTCCCTCCTCTTTCTACTTGTTCTTCCTCCTCCCTCGTCTCCTCCTCCTCGTCCTCCTCCTCCTCCTTCTCGTCTTCTCCTCCCCTCCTCCTCCTCCTCCTCCACCCTCCTCCTCGTGCTCCTCCTCCTCCTCCTCCTCCTCCTCCTCCCTCCTCCTCCTCCTCCTCCCCTCCTCCTCTCCTCCTCCTCCTCCTCCTCCTCCTCCTCCCTCCTCCTCCTCCTCATCCTCCGCCTCCTCCTCCTCCTCCTCCTCCTCCTCCTCCTCCTCCTCATCCTCCTCCTCCCTCTTGCACGCCGAACAATTGGCCGTGCGGTTGCCCCGAACTGCCACACGCTGGAGCGGACTGCCTCTGCCTCGCCGCCGACGGAAAAAAGTGCACAGTTGAGGCCCGACCACAAGAAACCTTCCACAAGAAACCCAAGACCCCAGGACGTCCATGGATTGTCGGTGTGGGAACATCGCTGTCTCCATCACCAAACCCTCGAAATCCAAGAAACCAAGGGCACCCTGCGGGCGAGCAGGGTGTTTCTTGACATGGGCCTCCACTGTAGCCTCGTGGATGCCACGACAATGGACACCGTAACAGTCCACCATCGAATTAAAAATGTGTTAAACATGTTTGAAACATGTCCTGCAAGTGCTGTAAACATGCCTTTACAGGCGTAAGACATGTTGAACACATGTTTAGGCATCTGGGAATTATTTGTCAACACGCTTCCTCTGCATTGATCGTCGTCCATTACTGTAGCCGACGGGGAGGGCGGGCACCACGAGCCCGTCCAACCAACTTGTGGCAATGAGGCGCTGCCTTGGTCACCTGGAACGGCGATCAGAGTATGCAATGCCTTGTGGCTAATGCCATGATGCGTTCTTAGCAGGGATCGCCGTACAGATTCCCACCAGTCCTCTGAGCAAAAGTGGATTAAGTAATTCGTGGTGTCCTCTTCCAAACACCTTCTTCGATTCGGGGAGGAGTACCCGCCCCCCATCTTCTCCCTTGGTATTGTTTGGGGGCGTCCCGCGAGGGGATAGAGCGTCCAAGATGGCCCAAGAGGGCTCCAAGAGGGCACCCGATGCTCGGCGACGTATCAATATGGCTTCCGCCATATACCTCCAAGAGGCCCGACGAGGGCCACAAGACGGTTCCAAGTGCCCTCGGAGCCCCCTCTGGACACCCCCCCATAAGCCAACATCCTTCAAACACCTGAAGAACAACGATGCTGTGTGTCTTCTCGCCTGTTCGCTTCCGATGCGTCAATGGGGCCTCAAGGCAGGAGAGGCCAGAATCGAACTGACAAGTCGAATCGGCGAGCTAAATCAATCGAATCGGCGGAAATCGGCAGCCGAGTCGGAAAAAGTCGAATCGGCGGAAATCGACAGGCTAGTATGCCTCCAAATAGAAATCAGAACCCACATCGGAACCCCGGTCGAATCGAACCGGAATCGGAGGCCGTCGACATCGAATCGAATCGAGCCGGAGGAGTCGAAACGAGCCCTGCCAAGGTGGCCCCAAGGTGGCCCCACGGTGGCCCCACGGGAGGCCCAAGAGGGGCACACGAGGCCCCCGACGCGGCGCCAAGGGCGCCTACGATCGGACCAAGGGCGCCCCAAGAGCGCCCCACGAGGCAAGTGAGATGGCCCTATGGGGGGGAGGCAGATCGAGGACCCCCCACCCATCCTCTGATCGATAGCCTCCAAGATGGCCCCCAGAGGCCTCCCAGGGCCCCCAGAAGGGCTCCAAGAGAGCCCCAAGAGGGCCCCAATACCACCCAACAGAGCCCCAAGAGGACCCGAAGGTCCACCAAAAAGAGTCCCAAGAGGGCTCCAAGAGGCGATGTTGAGGGCTGTGGCCTCGTCCTCGTCCTCCTCCTACTCCTCGTCTTCCTCCTCCTCGTCGTCCTTGCCGCCCTCTTCGTCTTCCGTTGCCTGCTGCTCCTCTTCCTCGTCGCGGTGGTCGTGGTCGTGGTGGTGGTCGTGGTCGTGGTCGTCGACGACGTCGTCGTCGTCCGTCGTCATCGTCGTCGTCGTCGTCTTCCTCCTCCTCCTCCTCCTCCTCCTCCTCCTCCTCCTCCTCCTCCTCCTCCCCTCGCTCCCCCGCGGGCCCCAGGATTACCCGAAGAGGCCCTCGCCCCCCACGGGCCCCAGGATTACCCTTGCTCCCAAAGATCTCTCTGTTCATCCTGGTTGCCCTTTTCCAGCCAGCTCTCATGGGCAACGTTTCTCAACGGGCTGGTGGGGATACGCGAAGCCTGAAGGACTTGGGACATTCCGTCACGTACTGCTTGCCGACGATGGCAACTTAGGAGTCGCGTTTGCAACCAAACTGCCCGTGATTCCAACGTGTCCAACACACGAGTTGATGCACTCGCCATCCGATGCGGAATGCGCGATAAGATCTGTCGGCACGAGAACACACGGGCAAGAAACTTGCCAGGCACAGCACCAAGCAGCAACATCTCGGTTGAGTCGTTGGGTTCAAATTTAAACTGGGATTCCGCCCTAGCTGGGCTCCGCTGGGACGAGGTTGCGTCTGGTCAGGTAAAAAAGCAATGGTGGCGGTGGTGGCTGTCTGTGAGTGTCATGCGCGTCGGCGCGGCCCTGGAATCTTCGGATCTTGAGCGCTGTTCTGAGGCGGGCTTCCATAACCTTCCATCGTGTTCACGGAACGTGGCTTCGCGGCGCAACCGCTCGGATCCCATTTCGCGGCGATGGCTTCCGTTGGATGCATGACGGAGTTCTGGCCACTCCGTACAGTGGTCGACACGGCGGCGATGATGCAGCTGGCTGCTTTTTTTGCTCGGGGCACCTGCTCGGGGCTGGCTGCGCCGACTCCAACCCTGCCTGTGCCTGCCGAATCACAAGCCTGGCAGGCTGCGGCCCGCGCTGGCCGCGACCGCCCGTCGCGACCGCGACCGCCGCCGCCTCGACCGCATCCGCGGCCGCTACCGCAGCTGCTAGCAAGAACTCGCGTAGAGGATGGTGCGTGGTGCAGTCGAAACCAAGACGACGCCCCCCAGTGTAGTGACTTGAGCGGCGTCGATGTCCATCGGCATTACACACAGTTGTCCAGCCTTGCGATGCGCAGCGCCACGCGCATGAGGTGCAGCGAACAGCTGGAGGCACGCATTCCCGCACAAAGCCAAGCAATGTGCCCGCAGTCGGGTTAACCGAAGGCCAACTGAAACCAAACTCGTGCACGAGTGACCATACGATATGATCGCAGTCGAGCCTTCTGTGACGGACCTGGGAACGTGTTGTTGGGGAAACTCCAAAAGAAATGGACCCGACCCTTCGTGCGCAAGGATCCATGGAAAAAGGTCCACTCTCCCGGCAGCCGAGCATTTAGTGAACGCGGCGGAAGATGTTCAAGACCTTCCACTTGAAAACTGTCCTGTCAAGAAAACAATACGCACACGGCCAAAATCATACGTTGCACTCAGCAGTCAACTCGGCCTGTCAGACTCAGCAAGCAGCTCACATACTTGATCTGGCAGCCTTCCTGGCTGCGGTTCGCCCAACTTCTCATCCTGACGAGGTGCATCGGCAGGAGACGTGACCACCTTGTGGACATGCCACGACTGGTCTAACTTCCATGTGGCGGGTCCCATAATCTTCCCAAGGCTGACGAATCTGTCGTCTATGGTTTGCAGCAACTGGAAGCAAACGACCAGAGCACCAGGCCTCAGAGAGTCACCGAGATGTCTCGCCATCATCCGCACGAGCTCCTGTGGGAACATCACGGAGTTCGAGAAGACAAAATCTGCATCTGCCACGTCAATCTCCGCGAGGTTCCCTTTGATCTGCCGCATCGAGCCGCCCGTCAAGGGTGGTCTCAGCTGTGGTGTGTGCCGCACTGCCTCCAGAGCCCTGCAGGCGCTCTGCCACCTCTGCGAAACCAGCTCGATGCCGGTGGCGTGCAGGCCCCACAGCCAGGCGATCATTGTGGCCTTGCCCGTGCCGCTGCCAAGGTCGTAAAATCGCTGACCGGGCTGCGCACCCAGATGGTGCAGCATGCCAAGCGTCCCGATGTTCAGCATCTCTCCATACACGGCAGCCGCCTTGTCTCCAAGGGCACTGGCGACTTCCTGCTGCGCTTCGGATCTGCTCTCAAGCGTTGGCGCGCGCACCACCGAGGAATTGCTGAAGATCTTGTCAAGCTCATCCAGCATGGGCTCCCACCTGGAGCCAAAATCAGGAACGTCGGGCAGCGGCAAAGCGTCCCATTTGCTGGTCAGCACCTCAAACGCCGTCGGCGTCTTCGGTGGCGGCCGACCTGCGGCAGCGCTGCAGGCCGCGCCCTCTAGGGGGAACACGTCCGAAGGAGGCGCCGTGGCAAGGCACAGCGGCGCCGAGAGCGTCAAGAGCCGCCACCTCATAGCACCATGGCGGAGAGGTCGGGAGAAGCTATAGCGGCAGGTTCGTGTCGTGCCGACTTCGGCGTAGGTCACTGACACCGCAGGGATCGTCCAACCTGGACCGATCGGCCGTTTCCGACACGGCAGACCGCTCAGCCTCGACCGATTCTGGGTCGCCGGCGGCGTTCAACCTTAAACGCCCGCGCTGGGGTCGCCGCTGGTCGACACGACACGAACCTACCGTAATATGATGCGCGCTTGAGCCACACTCTACATGCGCCTCGAAGACGACTCTCGTCATGCCGAAACCGCGAAATGAGTACTTCGGCCAAGATGCCATGCTCTGGCACTTTACCACCAGCAATAACCATCATCCGGGGCATCGCACCTGCAACGATTACACTAAGTGACAATGGCTTCCAAACATGGCATAAGTTCTGCGATTTACTCTGTGAATTCGACACGGTCTGTTCCAATGGAATCCGTAGTATTGAGAATAACTTCGAGCTGATACAACATAAAATGCAACAGCAACTTCCTAAGCTTGGTTCCAATACCGCTGACCCTTGCAACGTCGGTAGGGTGAACTAGTGGCAAAACTGGAGAGACAAGGGCTGGGGCCAAAGAATTGCGGCGCTCCATGTGGGCTTTCTTACGCCGGCCGCTCATCCAAACCAGGGCGCGCAGAACTCCCTGGGCCACATCGGCGTCAGCCAGGAGTTCTCCAGGCGCTCGTCTGGTCTCCTGGGGGCTATCAGAGCCGTGTTCGGGTGTTCCAGGAACCCGGAGCGGCCGTGGGAGCCAAGGAAAGCGCCACGATTTGGAAAAAACGCAACGACAGCATCCGAGGGCGGAGCGTGTTGAACACCAGAGGGTGTTGTTTTGCGTTGGGGCTCGCTCGGTTTGCGTTGGGGCTCTCCCGGGTGCTGCTTCCCACCTTGCCGGAAGCTTCTCCGGTGAGCCGGCCCTCGGCGCTCGAGGCGCTCGAGGAAGCCTCTCGGGGATGCCAGCGATGAAGGGGCCATAGGACACACAAATAAATGCACACAAATAAAGATATTCCCCATATTTTTTCCATATTTTCTGGGTTTCTGTCTTCCCCCCCACTCCCCATATTTTTGCATATTTTCCTGGGAGTCGACGATTAATTGTGTCTGTGTGTTTCTTTCCCTCCTGAAGCGAGTTTCTCCGACCTCCTGGGGGCTCTCCTGGGGCCCACGTTCTCCTCCAATCTCGGATGGGCTCTGGGACGCTCTGGGCATCTTGGGCCAGCTTCCACAGCGCGCGGCCGGGCAACTTCTCCGAAGGGGCACACACCCTGCGAAATGCTTAAGAAATCATGGGTTAAGAAACTCAGAGTCTCAGAATTTGAGAATAAAAACCCAGAACTTCTATCAAAATCTTAGGATCCACATCGAAACATTAAGAATCATCGAGACTCTCGCCGAAAACTTAGGTTTTCTTAAGCATCGCCTAGGGTGTACCCCTTCCGGGGGCCCTGAGATCCGACGCCGCGGACGAGACCGCTTCTTATCATTCGCGATCACGAGCGTGATCGGGGGAGAAAGGGGGGTCGGGCGAAAGGGGGGGATAGCAAAGGGGGGGTTTGAGAATCAGCTCACGTAGCTGATTTTCCAGGCGCCTCCCGGCGCCGGGGGGCGGCCATGTATCGAGGAATGGGCCCCTCGGCGGGGCCGAAACCAGCTGCACGCAGCAAATTTCGTAACCCCCCCTTTCCCAATCCCCCCCTTTCGCCCGCCCCGAGAGAAGGGGGGGGGGTCGCTCCCCCCCGGTCACAGCACGGCGGGGGGCCGCCGGAAGTCTTGGGACATCCTCGGCGGATCCGTGGGACATCTCTGTGCAGACGTGGGCAAACTGGCGCGACGTGATCCGTGGGAGGGGGGGGGCGGGCAGGGAGAGGTCCGATCGCGGCCTCGATCGCCCCGGCCTTGAAAACAAGAAACAGGTTCCTACTGGCGTCACAGAATCCCCACCAGAGGCTTCGACCCCGGCCCCTCCCGCGACAAGTTTTACACGGGATTGCTCCGCAAGGGCCCCAGGGCCACAAAGCACGGCGAACCCACCGATGCCAACAAAAACTACGGCGCCCCAGGTTTCAGGGGTGTACCGCCGAAAGTATGATCAAGAAAAGGGACCACTTATATCCAACAGATCTGGGCAAGCTTCTCGAAAGTTGCTTGAAGCAAACCTGGGCCAGTTTCTGTCGTGGACGCTGGAGGGGCGAACGCTCTCAAAAAACTGGGCCAGCTTCCCGACAAGCTGGTTAGGAAACGCTGGCCCAGCTTTTCGGAAGGAGGTTTCTTAATCAGCGGGTTTACTGTTCGGCAGGATCATGTCGCAATGACGTCCGCATTTGTCTCTGACACAGTGTGGGTCGTTCAACCTTGAACGATGCGGCTATCCGACAGCACCGACCGTTCGGTATCGGCCGTTTCTGGGCCAATCGAGGTGTCCAAATATCCGAGAGAGCGTGATCCACCGCGGCTTTACTGTGGAAAACTTCCCCCTTCTTCCTCCGGGTCCCCCCCCCCTCCGAAAATCCGCCCCCCCCCCCCCTGCTGGACCCCCCGCCCCCCCCCAGCGCAACCCCCCCCCTCCCCTATAGACCCCCCCCTCCCCTCCAAAAACCGGGGGGTCACTACCGGTTCGAACCCCCCCCCTCCCCCGGAAAACCGGGGGTCACTACCGGTTCGAACCCCCCCCCCCAGAGGAAGGTCACTACCGGTTCGAACCCCCCCACCCCCCTCCAGAAAACCAGGAGGGGGGGTCACTACCGGTTCGAACCCCTCCCCCCCCCTCCCCTTCAGAAAAACCAGGGGGGTCACTACCGGTTCGAACCCCCCCCCCCCCTCGAAAACCGGGGGTGGTCACTACCGGTTCGAACCCCCCCCCTGTCCCTCACCGCCAGCAAACCGACTCCCGGTCCCTACCACCGTCCGCACCACATCCCCCACTGCTGTTCCCAGCACCACTGTCCTCACCACCAGTCCCCACTGGTTCCACCACCGCCCCTACTGTCCCCACCAGTGCCCCCACCACTGTCGCACTGTCCCCACTCTCCCCACCACTGTTCCCACCACGGTTCCACTCTCCCCACTTTCTCCACGGCCCCAACCACTGCCCGACTATCCCCAGTATCCCCACTGTCCCACTGTCTCCTCCGCTGTCCCACTGAGCTGTCCCACTGTTCCCACCACTGTCCCCAGTGTCCCCACCACTGTCCCCACTGTACCTCTGTCCTATTGTCCCACCGCCGTCCTGGCCACCGCCCTCACCACTGTCCCAACCACCACTGTACCCTCCACTGTCCCACTGTTTCCACCACATTCCCACTGTCCCCACACCACTGTCCCCACCACCACCGTCCCTACCACTGTCCCACTGTCCCCATTGTTCCCACCATTGTCCCCGCTGTCCCCACCACTGCCCCCACCAGTGTGTCAATGTCCCCACTCTCCCCACCATTGTCCCACCACGATCCCACTCTCCCCACTTTCCCCACGCTCCCCACCACTGTCCCACTGTCCCCACTGTACCCACTAATTACTGTCCCACTGTCCCCGCCGCTGTCCCACTGTGTTGTCCCAGCGTCCCCACTGTCCCCATCACTGTCCCACTGTCCCCACTGTTCCCACCACTTTCCCCACCGTGCTACTGTCCCACCACTGTCCTCACCACCGCCTTCACCACTGTCCCCACCACTACCGTCCCCACCACTGTCCCACTGTCCCCACCAGTGTCCCGCTGTCCCCTCGCCACTGTCCCCAACACCACCGTCCCCACCACTGTCCGCACCCCCCCCCGGGTTTTCGAGGGAGGGAGGTGGGTTCGAACCGGTAGTGACCCCCCCCGGTTTTCAAGGAGGGGGGGGGGGGTTCGAACCGGTAGTCCCCCCCCCCCCTTTCATGATGGACTGGGGGGGGGGGTCGAACCGGTAGAGAGCCCCCGGTTTTCCGCCAGCAGCGGTAGAACAGGAGAAGCTTGCGAGTGCTTCCTTGCGCTGGTGGGCTCAAGTATCGGGTCCCGAGAGATGGGGCCCCAGGGATGGGGAAGGAATCCCAGGCTGAGTCTCCACTGGTGGAGACCACTCGATCTCAGGGCCCCATCACTCAGGGCCCCATCCTCCACCTCTGACCAGAATAGAACAGGTTCGTCCAATTGTGTGGTTCGTTCGCAAGGCCGCTCGACCCTTTGGCCAACTGCGCGGCGCCCTCTGCGCGAACGCCGCACGGCGACGGCAGCGACGGCGGCAGCGACGACGGCGGCGACGGCGGCGACGACGGCGGGGGCTGCGACGGCGACGGCGAGGAGGGGCGGACGGCGGCGGGGCCTGCACGGGACGCGCAGCTGCCGAGGTGGCGCCTGGTGGGGGCGCCATCGGGGAGGAATCCTCCTCCTCCTCCTCCTCCTCCTCCTCCTCCTCCTCTCTCCTCCCTCCTCCTCCTCCTCCTCCTCCGTTCCTCCTCCTCCTCCTCCTCCTCCTCCTCCTCCTCCCTCCTCCTCCTCCTCCTCCTCCTCCCGTTTCTCCTCCTCCTCCTCCTCCTCCTCCTCCTCCTCCTCGTTCATCTTCGTTTCTCCCTCTTCTTCCCCTGCCTCCCTCCTCCGCCTGCCCTCACCATACCTCCCCCCTCATCCTCCTTTTCCACATGGACCGTGCTTGACACGAGCACACACCACCCCGTGGACAGGAAGACCTACGATCTCCCACCCAACGCCTCCATGAATGACGCTGCCGAAGCTCACATCATTATGCCGCCCGATGTAACCATTTTCGTCAACACCACCACCGAGAAACTAAAACATACCATCGAGGTGGTAATAAGGGTAGGGGCTGAATGACCAACCAAACACCACCTTACTATCTCTGGTTCGGCCTGGCAGCCGCGGAGCCACCCGCGGCTTACAACCATGCCCGAGGCTGAAGAGAAAGGCCTCTCGGGAAATGCAAAGGCCTGGACCCTACTTACCAGCGGAGCAGGGGTTAGCAGGCGAGGTGACCAGGCCGACAGCCGCAGCCAGGACACCTGGGAGACGGGGGAAGACTGATTGGCCTTCACGTGCAGCCACACCAGCAAAAACACAATTGAGGCTCCAAGCTGTCGTGAACTACTCAGCTGGACAGAGGCGCAACCGCAAGCGATGGACGCCATGCGTGCGAAATGCGTCCACAGCCTGGCGGGAGGCAAGATGATTTGCGATAGGGAGGACGGCGGCTCCAGATGTAAGCACCACAAAGCAGGCACACCGGCACCGACGGCTGGCCGGATGTAATCCAGTTTGCGTGTCCGACGGCTGACATGTTGTCAGCCATGGGCCCGACTCCTGGATGAGCACGATGGCGCTGTGACCGCGCCTCTTGGCACGTCCAAGCTCCGGGTCGCGGGCTGGCTGTAGATCAAGAGTAGGGAAGCGAGCAATGACACGAGCATAAAAACTCTGAGGTCCGCGCGGATTTCTCGGATTCATGCTGGACCCCCCTGGCGGCGCCTCCAGCGCCGCACCTGGCGCGCTCCTCGCGCCAGGGAGGGGGGTCCAGCGCCGATCCGAGACGCGCGGACCCCCGAGTTTTGATGTTTGTATGTCATCCTTCGATCCCCTGCAGAACAGGACCTGCGATGGTAAGGTCACGGAGGGGAGCCCCCCACTAGGGGGCCACATGCGAACCCTACCCCTACCCCCCACGATTTCTGAGGGGGAGGGTGGTGTCTGAGGGGGGAGGGCGAAGTGAACCCCACCCTCCCCCTCAGAAATCGTGCGGGGTGGGGGCAGGGTTCGCACGTGGCCCCCTGCACGCCGCACCACGGCGCGGAGGGCATCCGAGTCTTTATGCCTGTGCCATTCTTCGTCCTCCTAAGGAGCAGGACCTGCGATGGTGGGGTCACGGAGGAGAGCCCGCGCCGCACCACGGAGCAGAGGAGCATCGGGAGGCCCCAGAGGAGCTGGTCGAGGATGGCGGCGGGGAGGCACCCACACCCACACACACACACACACACACACACACACACACACACACACACATATATATATATATATATATATACAGTCGGACCTCGCGCTCCTGGCCCAGGGCCCAGGGACCGGCCCCCGGGGAACGGCAGGCGCGAAGGCTGGGCGCCCAGCCGATATCTTGCTCCAAAGGCCAGAAGGCCGTCGAAGATACGACAGGGAGAGACGAGGAGGAGGACCTCGCGCTCCTGGTCCCAGGAACGACCCGGGGAACGACAGAACACCTGCTAAGGCTCGACGCCGAGCCGATATCCTAGGCAATCGTTCAAAAGGCCAGAAGCCCATCGAGGATCCGACGAGGAGCGAGAGGAAGAGACAGACGTCCACAAGGTCTGCGTCGCTCCCTCCTGGGCCCGGCCACGCGGCGAGCGAGGGACGAGGCAGGCAAGAGGAGGAGCTGTGCGGGAAGCGCTCTCAGACGGCAGCTGCCCTCGCAACGTGCAAGAGGGAGAGCTGTCATGTCCGACACAGAGAAACTGCCACGGTTCTTACTAATCAGTGTCATTGGTGGTGGTCGGCATTCGCAAGTCGCAGGCCAGCAATAGACCATGCAACTCGTGCAACAACGGTCCACGTTGTACACTACGCCGAGCGCAATAGACGGGGTCACCCTGTGCAGGAGATGGGCACCGAGAAACTACCTTGCCGAATTGGCGACCTCTCTGCTGAAACCCGACCAGGCTTTCTCGACCACGTGCGAGAGCATCGCATCGGCCACGAGTCAGTCTTGCATCTGAGAGGCGGCGAGGCCCATGGCGTGGCCCATCAAGCGCACCGTGGACGGACATGCAGACCTCGATCGCAAAGGCAAGAAACATGCGGTAGAGGAACAGTGGAGGCGGGGGCGGCGATCCATGTGGAGGCAGCGCCACGTTCTCAGACCTCGCCGACTGTACCAGAGTATTGCAGCTCACGCTGCGCGACGCCCAGACCATCACGAACGAGTTCTGCGTGGCGGGCATCCAGGACTTGGCCAATCTAGCGGACGTCGCAACCTGTCAAAGCTGCGGCAAACAGAGGACGGGAAGAAGACAAAATGAGGACGGACTCTGGCCGACTCACCCACGCGTAGCAGTGGCGCTCGTGGTCAGTGCCACGGAGCCACTGAAGGAGGGCGACGGGCTGACCAGGAAGCTAGTTGCAGCGGCGGAGCCAATGATTCAGGGATGGTCCGAGGCGGAATGAACGGACTGGCACATCTGACTGCGACGAGTGCTTCCTCGGCTTCCAGATCGGCAAGGCATTCGAGGGCGAGGCGGGCGACAAGAACATCAAGAGGGACACAGTATTGCGAACGATCAACATTGCGACGAACCACCAACACACCTTAAAGGACAACAAATGCCAGGAGGGATTGCGAGACAGACTGATTCATTTCGACTGCTTGGAGCTCAAGAGGACCTCAGGGGGTGGCCATGGTATTCGCCAACACAGAGGAGGGCACGAGCTGAGCTCTCAAAGGCGAAGCCGTGGGGACGTTCGAGCAGAAGCAGACCAGGCTGTGAGCCGCCTCTAGCAGAAAAAGCAACGGTCGGGCATCACTCTCCGACAGCAATTGGCCGCACGGCACGGCAAAGCAGACGGCTCAACTCCCTCCAATGCCGCCAGAATCCCTCAAAATAAATGTATACACGTATGTGTGTACGGATGTATGTATGTATGTGTGTATGTATGTATGCATCTAGATTGCATGTATACGGATACGTGTGCATGCATGTGTGCATGTATGGTTGTGCGTATGTGTGTATGGTTACATGCATGTATGTATGTATGTAAGTATGTATGTGTGTATTTAGGTATGTATGTAGGTAGGTGTGTGAGTGCATTGATGTGTATGCCTGCGTGTGTGTATGAAGGTGTGTATTTATGTATATGTGTATGCGCATATGTATACATGTATGTATGCATGCATGTATGTATATATGTGTATGGTGGTATGTATGTATGCGTATATGTATGCGTGTGTGCGTGTGTGTGCATGTGCATGTGTATGTGTGTATGTGTGTATGTGTGTGGATGTGCATGTATGTATGTATGTATGACTGTATGTGTGTGTGCGTGTGTGTATGTATGCATGCATGCATGTGTGTATGTATGTGTATATGTATGTGTAAGCATGCATGTTTGTGTGTATGTATGTGTGTACGCTTGTATGTATGTATGTGTGTATGCATGTATGCATGTATGTCGGTATGCATGTATGCATGTATGCATGTATGCATGTATGCATGTATGCATGTCTGTCTGTCTGTCTGTCTGTCTGTCTGTCTGTCTGTCTGTATGTATGTACGTATGTATGTATGTATGTATGTATGTATGTATGGATGTATGTATGTATGTATGTATGCGTGTATGGATGGTAACACGCGTACATGTATGTGTATGTACATGTGTGTGTATGTGGATGTATGTATGTATATACATACATATGGATGGAAGGGTGGACGTATGTATGTATGTATGCTTGTATGTATGCATGTATGTATGTATGTGTGTATGGATGTGTAGGTGTATGTGTATGTGTATGTGTATGTGTATGTGTGTGTATGTGTATGTGTATGTGTATGTGTATGTGTATATACAGATATGGAAGTCGAGGAAATTTGCACAGGCTGAGCAGCTACCCGGGCAGAACGAAAACAAGCGGAGAAAGGGGGCCGAGGCCTTGAGATCTGCCAGCTTGCCCCAGAATGCAGGGTGCCCGCGAGGAAAGGCATCGGGCGACCCAGGAGGCCACCGTAGTCCGAGGTCCCAGGGTCCGCAGTAGCTGGCAGCCCTGAGAGCTCCCGACAGCCACTAACGACGGCAGCAGGCCACTGTCTTAGCGGGGTCGAATGGGAGTATTTACGGCACCTCGACTAGAGTTGGCGGCGAGCGAGGGGGGAAGTGAGAAGGAGAACGCCTTCTCAGAAGGTTCGGAAGTCCCCCAACCTTCTGAAAAGTTGTCTAAGCCTTCCCTGAGGACAAGAAAACCGTCTCAGAGGGCGCGAGGGCTTCTGAGAAGTCCCGCCGTCTTCTGAGAAGGCTTCTCCTTCTCACTTCCCCCCTCGCTCGCCGCCGCTAGAGGCTATCAAACGGTGCCAGTGAAGTCCTACTCTGGGTCATATCTCCCACGTCCTACTATGGGTCGAGCAGTCTTACGATGCATCAGGAGGCTGTCAGAAGCGCTCTCTATGCCCTCGACATTTGACGACGAATTGGTCCTAAGCCCGCTCAGGCACTGGGACTTTGACTTTGACTTCAACGGTGCCGCTCCAGCTGTAAGTAAGGACGGGGAAGAAGCGCCAGTCACGATGACAGGAATGGCGGCCTTGCTTCAGAAACGGTACGCCCCTGTGACATCAGCTGCCAATGATCCCGAAACAGGATTCCACGAAATTGAGCAGCAAGGTAGACACGTTGGGTACTGACTTGACGAACCGCATTAGCACGGTCGAGGCGAGCATCCTTACGAATCAGGTGCGCATCGAGAAGCAAGAGGCTAGAGAACCTCTACGGAGACATGGAACAGCCCCCTGACGCCAACACCTAAGAGGAAAAGAGGGAATGCATTCAACAGACTATGACTGAGAATACGCACACTCAAGTGCCTCACGTTACAAGAGGCATTCCACGGCAGTGCTCGGGAACATGGATGATCTCCACACCCTCCTAGAGGCGACCACCTGGTTCAAGATTAAGCTAACCGCCATCAAGGACCCTGCGCCCACCGACGTCGACTCGAAGGGTGAATTCCGGGGGTCGGGTCCGCGGAGTTCCGAGGGACGGAGGTCAGGGACATGGCCGTGAGTTTGCGTCGGATGGCTGGCCTCCAGCCTGGGAGAGAGAAAGGGCCGTGGGCCAACACCGACCGCCCAGCGCCTGAAGGGGCTCGAAAGCATTGTGTCGGCCTCAAGCGGCTGACACAGAAAACGAGTGGCAACTACCATACCCATCGGTCGGAAGATGTGAGGAAGAAACATGAAGTAGGAAGGCGCTGAAAGCAGCTTGGGTGTCCGCCCGCCCCATAAAGGAGGACAGAACAGGTGAAGCCACTCGATCATTGAAGTAGGAAGGCGCTTGAGGTAGATTGGAACCTGGGAATCCAACAAGACCTACTTTCAACGACCGATGGGTACACAATACACGTTACATCTCTTTGGGTGACCAAAATGGGGTCCAGCTGCAAGGGGGTGGTGCAATAGATTTGGGGCAATTGACTTGCACATGTATTGCGCAGGAGACTTGTATTGCATTGTATTGCAATTTTTGCTTCTTTCTTGCAAAAAACATTGCAACTAATGGATTGCACGCGAAAATCCAGCAATACACTTGCGCCCCGGAATGTATTGCACGCCCCAGGTGTATGGCAACCCCACAAATCTATTGCACAAAATCTATTGCACCACCCCCTCTGGACCCCCTTTTGGGTCAAATCGAATCAAATCGAATCTTCTCCCCCGTATACGGCCACAGTCGGGGCGGCGGGGGGGGAGCAGCTGGTGGGGGGGTCAGAAGCCGTCCCCTTTCGTGCCCCTTTCGGGCCCCTCCAGAGCCCCTGGCGGCTCGTTTGGGTACCGTTTGGGTACCTTTTCGGGCCACCCACGCCACCCTCCCATTTATGACCCCCACCCCCATTCTCGTTTAGGTACCGTTTGGGTACCTTTTCGGACCACCCTGCGCCACCCTCCCATGTATGACCCCCCCCATGCTCGTTTAGGTACCGTTTGGGTACCTTTTCGGACCACCCTCGCCACCCTCCCATGTATGGCCCCCCCATTCTCGTTTAGGTACCGTTGGGGTACCTGTTCGGACCACCCTTTGCCACCCTCCCATTCATGACCCCCCCCCATGCTCGTTTAGGTACCGTTTGGGCACCTTTTCGGACCACCCTGTGCCACCCCCCCTTTTGTGACCCCCCCCCATGCTCGTTTAGGTACCGTTTGGGCACCTTCTCGGACCACCCTCGCCACCCTCCCATGTATGACCCCCCCCCCCCCCCCCCCCTTTTCGTTTAGGTACCGTTTGGGTGTCTGTTCGGACCACCCCTTTTGCCACCCTCCCAATTTGTGACCCCCCCATGCTCGTTTAGGTACCGTTTGGGTACCTTCTCGGGCCACCCTCGCCACCCTCCCATTTATGACCCCCCCCCTTCTCGTTTAGGTACCGTTTGGGTACCCTTTCGGACCACCCTGTGTTACCCTCCCCTTTGTGACCCCCCCCTTCTCGTTTAAGTACCCTTTGGGTATCTTTTCGGGCCACCCTCGCCACCCTCCCATGTATGACCCCCCCTTCTCGTTTGGGTACCGTTTGGGTACCCTTTCGGACCACCCTTTGCCACCCTCCCATTTGTACCGTGTGGGTACCTTCTCGGACCACCCTTTGCCACCCTCCCATTTGTGACCCCCCCCCCATGCTCGTTTAGGTACCGTTTGGGTACCTTCTCGGACCACCCTGTGCCACCCTCCCCTTTGTGACCCCCCCCCCATGCTCGTTTAGGTACCGTTTGGGTACCTTCTCGGGCCACCCTCGCCACCCTCCCATGTATACCCCCCCCTTTTCCGTTTAGGTACCGTTTGGGTATCTGTTCGCGCACCCTTTGCCACCCTCCCTTTGTGACCCCCCCCCCATGCTCGTTTAGGTACCGTTTGGGTACCTTCTCGGGCCACCCTGTGCCACCCTCCCATGTATGACCCCCCCCCCATTCCGCAACGCCCACAACAAGGCGCTCCCGGTGCACGCCGGCAGGAGACAACACGGAAGCACGGGATGGGCCTTGTGGCGCGTGGGGGAGCCGCTCTCGGCGGCGCGCCCAGGGCGGGCCTCTGCTCAGAGAGGCTCGGAGGTGCCCCCCCCTCCCCCGGCCGTCTGAGAGAAGATGTCTCAAGCCTTCCCCGAGGACCGAGGTCGGGCATGGTCCCCCGACGGGCGGGCCTCTTCTCAGAAGGCTCGGAGGTGCCCCCCCCCCCGGCCGTCTGAGAAGATGTCTAAGCCTTCCCCGAAGACCGAGGTCGGGCATGTCCTCCGACAGGCGGATTCTGGACGAAAAAAAGGGTCGAACAGCATCCAAGGATGGCCCGAAGTAGTCCAAATTCGTCCCCAGACCATCTTTTACGATTTTGGAATATCCCCCTGTGGAGGGACAGGCCCGACTCAAGTCTAAGCCTTCCCCGAAGACAGAAAGAGCCTATCAGAAGGCGCGAGGGCTTCCGAGAAGCCCCGCCGCCTTCTGAGGAGGCCCTCTCCCTCTCGCTTCCCCCCCCTCGCTCGCCGCCGAATGTGACTGGCACGGGGAGTGGAGAAGCCGAGAGGAATCGCACAGCCACCCAGGAATGAAGGAGCTGAAGAAGAAGAAGAAGAAGGAGAAGAGGAAGAAGGAGAAGAAGGAGAAAAAGAACAAGTACGAGAAGAAAACGAAAAGCAGAGAAGAAGGCGATCGGCCTGGTGCATCGCGCCGCCACGGGCGTGAGTGGCACACTCAGGGGGCGGCGCGCCAAGGGAGCGGCAAAAGGGGGCTCCAGGGCGCCCTCGGGCAGCGGAGACGCCCCCCCCCCCGACGCGTTTTGCCAGCCGCGGCAGTGGGCACTTCTGCCGCCAGGAGCGCCCCGCTCGACGGCGGACTCAGCGTCGGTGCACACCTCCATGCACGGTTGCGCCCCGCACTCGGGCTGTGGGGGCCCCGGCGTTTCGAGGCAGGCCACCGCACCCCTGCGGGCGTGATGCCGTGCTTGGCTCGTGGAGCGTGGAGGGGCTGACGGAAGATGGAGCGGGAGAGCTTGAAGTAGACCTGCAGACGCGGGGCATTGACATTCTTGCCATTCGAGAGACACACGCGCATGAGTCCGTCCATCGCGTCACTGACAGAGGGAGTGTATTTGTTCCCTCGGGACATCTCGCTTCGAGGATCTCTGGGGTGGAAATCGAAGTCACTTGAACATTAACCTGGCGAAGAACCCAACCCTATTCCGCATGCGAACTGCGCCACTGGGACCTCAGGTGGAGCTCCTATGGGGCCACGAAGCGCTGTACTGGGTGGAGGAACCGCATGCGGACTGCGCCACTGGGACCTTCGGTGGAGCTCCCTATGGGGCCACGAAACGCGGTACTGAGGGGAGGAACCACATGCGAACTGCGCCACTGGGACCTTCGGTGGAGCTCCCTATGGGGCCACGAAACGTTGCACTGGGTGGGGGAACCGCATGCGGACCGCGCAGCCGGGAACTTCTGTGGAGCTCTCAATAGGGCCACGAAACGCTGTGC
>CAUYUJ010020717.1:70000-87500 GCA_963575745.1 Prorocentrum cordatum
TCGGGCTCACCAGCCGGGAGGCGTTCCAGCGGGCACGCCTGCGGGCGTAGGACACTGCCGAAGGCGCGGGCCGGCCGCTGCGGCTACTGGGCGCCCTGCCGCGACAAGCAGCGCAGCTGCGCTGGGCAAGCGGCAGGGGCGCGGGCAGCTGGCTGCTGGCACCGAAGCAGGACACGCTGGCGGACGCGCACTTCCTGCCGGCGCTGGCGCTCCGACTGTGGCTGGGCCCCGCGCCTATGACCAGCGCCACCTGCCTCCGCGCCTAGGCGGACGGAGCGCGCTGCGGAGCCAACATGGCCGCCGCGTCACGTTGGCGGCGGGGACTACCTTGGATGCCACGTTGGCGAGATGCGCAAGACACTGCCTTGGAGGCCTTGTAGGCGGCGGAACGATCGCGCGCCACGACGGAGTCCGGGACTGGCTCGCGCGCTAGCTACGCACCCGCGGCGCCACTGGGGTGGCCACAGAGCAGGCCGACCTCGCCTGGGACCGCCTGCAGTCGCGCGGCCGCTTGGAGGCCGCCCGCCTCGACGTGGCCTTCACAGTCCTCGCCTTCGGCGTCGTGCACGTCGACGTGGTTGCGACGGACGCGGCCCTTGGCGCGGGCACGGCAGCGGGCCGTCCAGGACAGCGCTGCCGCGGCGGCCGCGGCGGAGTGCGAGTGCAAGCACCAGCGCTGCCGGGGCCCAGCGCTCACGGCCTTCGCGGCGGAGGCTCTAGGCCGCGCTGGGACGGAAGCGCGGGCGCTGCTCCGCACCTGGGCGCGCGGCGACTGCGACGCGCTGGCGGCGGTCCGCCAAAGCCTGGCGGCTGCGCTGCGGCGCCGCGCGCGGCACGCTCCGCCGCTGCGCCGCCAGCGCTGAGCCCGCAGCCCGCCGCGCGCTGGAGCTCGGCTGCCGCCGGGGCGGCAGCCGAGGGCGCCGACTGGCCGCGGGGCGTCCGCGGCCGGGCCGCGGGGACGCGGGGCGGGGGGGGGCAGCAGGGCGGCGGCGGCGGGCGGCGGGCTCAGCGGCGGGCGGCGGCGGCGGCGGCGGCGGCGGCGGGCTCAGCGGCTGGGCGGCAGCAGGGCGGCGGCGGCGGCGGGCGGCGGCGGCGGGGGCAGCAAGGCGGCGCGGGCGGCGGCGGGCGAGCTTGGCGCGCTTCCCGGCATCCGACAGGTCTGGGGCCTCAGTGCAATCCGGAGCCATTCCCCTCCTGCACCTCCCCAGTTGATATACCTATACGTGTCACTCTAGGCTCACAGACGTCCATCGCGCGAATCTTCGAGTCTTAGCGCGCTTCCCGTCACCCGACCAGTCACGAACCTCGGTCCCACCCCGAACCATTCCCCCCTGGACCCCCCCGGTTGATAAATACATCTCTCTGGGCGACATGCGTCCGTCGCGCGATTCTTCGAGTCTAAGCGCGCTTCCCGTCAGCCGCCGCCGGGTTGCCCTGGAGCGCCCCGCAGCTCTTCATTAGGGAAACTTACATCTGATTTATAAAGAAGGTCCACGTCGGAGGCGCTTCCCGTTATCCGCCACCGTGCCGCAGGCACTGAGTGGAGTGTCCTCAGGTCCCTTCGACCCCTGAATCCGCCACAGTGCCCCCTGGCACGTCGAGGCGTGGTACACAGCGAAGTGCTGCCCAGGAGGCGTTCTCTGTTCTTCTACAGCAGGGGCCAGTCCACAAGAAACCTTCCACAAGAAGCCCAACCCTGAGACCCCAGGACGCCCATCGACTCTTGGTGTGGGAACGCCACTCCCTCCATGGCAAAACCATCGAAACCGAAGAAACCCAGGGCACCCTGGAGGCAAGCAGGGCGTCTCTTGGCATTGGCCCCCACTGTTAGGTCGGGCATGTCCCCCTGCTTCAGAGGAAAAACTTGAAAAAATGCCCCGACCATGTGCTCTTGACAATTTGTGGATCGATTCCTCCTGTAGAGGGACACGACCTTTGTGGGCCCTGGAAACGGCAGGGCCGTTTTTTCACCGTTTCCCCAAAAATGTCCCTTGAAAATGGAAACGGCCAAAAAAAACGGTGACCGGAAACAGCAAAAAAACGGCTCCAGGATTGGAACCCGAGCCGGAAACTGTCAAAAACGGCGACGGAACCGGTAAAAAACGGCAAAACGGAACCGGCAAAGAAACGGCAAAGCAGAACCGGTAAAGAAAACGGCCCTGTCGTTTCCAGGGCCCACTAAGGACACGACCGACTTGACCCCCCTGTAACGGACCCCCCTCCTCCCTGCAGGAAAACTCCGCTGCGCGCACCGCCCCCCCTACCCCCCCCCGGCCCGAGGCCTGCTGTGACGCTCCCCTGGCGTCTTGGGTGGCCCAGAAGGGGGTCCAGCTGCAAGGGGGTGGTGCAAGCCGATCATTGAAGCAGGAAGGCGCTTGAAGCAGACTGGAACCTGGGAATCCAGAAAGACCTACTTTCAACGACCGATGGGTACACGATACACGTCACATCTTTTTGGGTGGCCCAAACTGGGGTCCAGCTGCAAGGGGGTGGTGCAAGCCACTCGATCCTTGAGGCAGGAAGGCGCCTGAAGTGTAAATTGGAGTCTGGGAATCCACAAAAGACCTACTTCCAACGACCGATGGGTACACGATACACGTTACATCTTTTTGGGGTGGCCCAAAAGGGGGTTCAGCTGCAAGGGGTTGGTGCAAGCCACTCGATCATTGAAGCAGGAAGGCGCTTGAGGTAGACTGGGACCTGGAAGGCCAAAGAGACCTACTTCCAACGACCGATGGGTACACGATGCACATTACACTTTTTTGGGTTGCCCAAAAGGGGGTCCAGCTGCAAGGGGTGATGCACTAGATTTGGGGCAATTGTATTGCAAACGCATTGCGCCGGCGAATTGTGCGCATTGTATTGCAAGTAGAGTGTATTGCACGCGAAAGTCCAGCAATGCATCTGCGCCCCGGAATGTATTGCACGCCCCAGGTGTATTGCAACCCCACAAATCTATTGCACCAAATCTATTGCACCAACCCCTTGTCGCTGGACCCCCTTTTGGGCCAACCCGAGGCGTTCTCCACAGCGACTGAGATGCCCAAGGATGGTTTCGTAGACAGCCCAGGCAGGCAATCAAGGCTGCTGGCATGGCTCAAACATTGCGTCCGAGACGGCCCAAGATGGCCCTAAGACGGCCCCAAGATGGCCTTAAGCCTTAAGACAACCCAGGAAACCCCCAAGGGTGCTTCGTGAGGACCCTCAGGATGAGCCTGAAGAGGCCAAACAATAACTGATCCCCCTTAAGTGTCTCAAAGAGTTCCGCGCTCGCACGTGTTCGGGTGTCCATTACCACCATCATCATCAGCACATCACCACCACCACCACCACCACCACCACCATCATCATCATCATCATCATCATCATCATCATCATCATCATCATCATCATCATCATCATCATCATCATCATTATCATAATCAGCATCATAATCCTCATCCTCTTCATCATCCTCATCGTCATCATCATCATCATCCTCATCATCATCATCATCAGCATCATCATCATAGTGATCGTCATCGTAGTCACCATCGTCATAAGCATCAGCTTCATGATGATCATCATCATCAGCAGCAGCATCATTATCATCAGCAGCATCAGCAGCATCAACCTCACCATCCTCATCACCATCAGCATCATCAGTATCATCAGCATCACCACGATCATCATCATCATCATCATCAGCAGCATCAACAGCATCACCACCATCATCATCATAATCATCATGGTGCTCGTCATCGTCGTCATCATCGTCATCATCAGCAGCAGGAACATCGTCATCATCATCAGCAGCAGCAACATCATTTTCGTCACTGTCGTCGCCGTCACCATCATCACCATCATCATCACCAACAACAACAACATCCACCACCGTCGCAATCACAGTTACCGTAACCATCACAATCACCATCATCATCCTCATCCGCATCCTCATCATCATCATCATCATCATCATCATCATGGTGCTCGTCATCGTCGTCACCATCGTCATCATCATCAGCAGGAGCATCATCATCAGCATCATCGTCAGTGTCGTCGCCCTCACCATCACCATCATCAACAACATCCACAACCATCACAATCACAGTTACCGTCACTATCACAATCACCATCATCATCCTCATCATCATCAGAATCATCGTCATCGTCATCATAACCACCATCAACATCATCATCAACATCATCACTACCATCATCGTCATCTCATGTCCCTCTGTTCTTCCTCCGATCACCCCCTACTCCTCCTTCTCCTCCAGCTGAGACCCCTTTCCGGCCTGCTTCGCGTACTCCAGCGCGGTGGCGCCGTGCATGTCGGTGTGATCGGCCAGCGCGCCGGTCATCTGCGAGGACAGGTAGCTGTAGACGTCCTTGAGGCCTGCGCAGCCCACGGTGCCAGCACCCACTAGGGGGAACGATGCAGGGAGGACAGTCTCAGGAGGGGGGATCCTCCTCCTCCTCCTCCTCCTCCTCCTCCTCCTCCTCCTTCTCGTCCTGGTCCTCGTCCTCGTCCTCCTCCTCATCCTTCTCCTGGGGGGGGGGGGGGAACATCCACATGGAATCGGCGATAGGCCCCCGATAGCGAAACCGAGCGGCCCAGGGCGGGGTGGGCTATCGGGGCGGTGATCAGTGGGCGGTTGTGGGTCGATGCACTCTCCCCGAGCCTATCCCCGCCCAGGTTGCCCCCCTGACCATCGGGCGGGTGGTAATGGGAGAGGGGGCCTACATGGGGGGTGAAGGAAAGGGGGCCCTGAAGAAGCCCCTTTAGGCCCTTCAGGGGTCCTACAGAAAAGCCCCCACTCAGGGCCCTTTCGGACCCTTCCAGGGCCCCTTCGAGGCCCGTTCGGGGCCCCTTCAGGGCCCTTTGTGGGCCCCCTTGTGGCCCGTAAGGGCCCCTTTGGCGCCCCACCCCCCCCGAGACCAGGGGCGGGTGGACTCGGCACGCACGGCGGCACGCTGAGCCGCGAGCACTCCCCGCCGCTGGCTGTCGGCAGCTGCGTCAGCACGAGGGCAGTGTTTGGGGGGCTCTGCAGGGAGGGGGGTCGCCCGCGGGCCCTCCGCCGCCTGCGGGCACGGCAGGCCCCGAGCAGGCGGCGGGGCCTCTCAGAAGCCCGCTGGCCTTCTGAGAAATATTTTGCGCCTTCGGGGAAGGCGTAGAATTAGGTAGGGCATGTCCTCCTACAGGCGGACTTTGGGCGAACAAAAAAAACAATCAAATACTCAACAATACTAGAGTCAAAAGTAGTCGAAACATCGTCCGCAGACTAACTTTGACTGTTTTTGAATATTCCTCCTGTGGAAGAAAACGCCCGACTTAAAGCTTAGAAAACTTCTCAAAGGCCCGATGCTTTCAGAGCCTTCTGGGAAGGCCCGTCCCTTCTCACTTCCCCCCCGGGCTCGCCGCCGAGACAGCCTAGCCGACGCCAGAGGTTCCACAAGTGCGTGCACCCTCCTCCTTCTCGTGATCCTGGACAGTCCGCCAACGTGACCCCTGGGACGTTGACACGTGGTAGAATGCCAAGTGCTGTCTGGTGGACTGGTAGAGTTTCTGCCATCTTCTACGGCCCCCCCCTCCACTCTTCTCGCGTCCATCTGCGTGCACCCCTCCTCAGGCCCGAAGAGGCCCGAAGAGGCCCGAAGAGGCCGAAATCAGTGACTTTCTTCAAACATTGCTGATTCATGTTCGCATACATACCTTTTCGGGTTTCCGTGAGCTCAAGACGGCAGAAGAAGCCTCCAAAATGGCATCAAAAAAGCCCACAAGGCACAAGGGCTCCCCAAGACGACTCGGAAGGCGCCCAGACGACCTAAGAGCGCCCTCAGACGGCCCGAGGAGTCCACGAGAGCCTCCGAGGCGCCCCAAGAGGCCCCCAAGAGGCCCCTCCCCCTCCTCCTCCTCCTCCTCCTCCTCCTCCTCCTCCTCCTCCTCCTCCTCCTCCTCCTCCCTCCCTCCTCCTCCTCCTCCTCCTCCTCCTCCTCCTCCTCCTCCTCCTCCTCCTCCTCCTCCTCCTCCTCCTCCTCCTCCTCCTCCTCCTCCTCCTCCTCCTCCTCCTCCTCCTCCCCTCCTCCTCCTCCTCCTCCTCCTCCTCCTCCTCCTCCTTCTCCTCCTCCTCCTCCTCCTCCTCCTCTCTCCTCCTCCTCCTCCTCCTCCTCCCTCCTGCTCTGGGGGGGCGGGACGGCCGCGGCGACCCGCCTGCCCGCCCGGCGAGGTGGAGCGCGGTCTGCCCCTTGTGGTTCAGCGCCGCGACGTCCGCGCGCCTTGGCTCCGCGGCTCGCCCCTCCTCTTGGCATCGGTTATCCGATCCCAGGAGGTGGAGCTGGGAGGAGGAGGAGGAGGAGGAGGAGGAGGAGGAGGAGGAGGAGGTGGGAGGTGGGAGGAGGAGGAGGTGGGAGGAGGAGAAGGTGGGAGGAGGAGGGAGAGGATGAGGTGGGAGGAGGTGGGAGGAGGAGGAGGAGAAGGAGGAGGAGGAGGAGAAGGAGGATGAGGTGGGAGGAGGAGGGAGAGGAGGGGTGAAAGGAGGAGGAGGAGGAGGAGGAGGAGGAGGAGGAGGAGGGGGAGGTGGGATGGTGAGGAGGAGGACCAACGGAAGCCCAGGGTGCCCCAGGATGAGTATGGTTCAACCGATCCCCATCCCCAGCGGCGTGGCCTGGGCCCCACTGGCCGATTTAGCCCCCTAGATGAGGATCTAGGCCGCTCCCTTCGGGCGTCGCAGCCGTATCCCAAACTGGGGGGGGTAATGTGGTGGGGGTCTCGAAGGGGATGGGGATGGGGATGGGGATGGGGATGGGGGTCGGTTAAACGATACTGACCATCGGCATCGCGCCTGCTCCTCACCACCGTGGCTCTCCTGTGCCTCGTACTCCTCTTCCTGCTGCTGCTGCTGCTCCTCCCCCCTGCTCCATCCGCTTCCTCCTCCCCGTAATGCTCCAGCTCCTCCCCCTCCAGCTCCTCCTCCTGATCCTCCTGTCGCTGTCGCTATCGCTGCTGGCATTGATGTCGATGGCAAGTACCCTCCATCTCATAGTCCTGCTCCTCCTCTTCCTCCTCTTCCGCATCCTCGTCCTCATCGTCACCATCATCAGCAGCAGCATTAGCATCAGCATCAGCATCAGCATCATTAACAGCATCAACAGCAGTAACCTCATCATCGTCATCAGCATCCTCATCATCAGCAGCAGCATCATCAGCATCAGCAGCAGCATCATTGTCAGCATCATCATCATCATCATCATCATCAGCATCATCATCATCATCATCATCATCAGCATCATCATCATCATCATCATCATCAGCATCATCATCATCATCATCATCATCATCATCATCATCCTCATCATCATCATCATCATCATCAGCATCATCATCATCATCAGCAGCATCAGCATCAGCATCAGCGTCGTCATCAGCATCATCATCAGCAGCATCAGCAGCAGCATGAGCATCAGCATCATCAGCAGCATCATCAGCAGCAGCATCATGAGCATCATCAACATCATCAACAGCATCATCGTTGTCAGCATCCTCAGCATCGGCAACATCAGCATCAGCATCATCACCATCGTCGTCGTCATCATCATCATCCTCAGTATCCTCAGTTTCGTCCTCCTCCTCATTATCCTCCTGCTCCTCCTCATCATTCTCCTCCTCAGTATCATCATTAGCATCAGCATTCGACTCACCATCTTCAGCATCATCATCAGTATCATCAGCATCATCATCAGCAGCACCATCATCATCATAATCAGTATCATGAGTATCATCAGCATCATCATCAACAGCATCGTCGCCATCATCAGCATCATCATCAGCCTCATCCTCATGCTCATCATCATCACCATCACCATCGTCATCATCATCATCATCATCATCCTCCTCCTCCTCATCATCATCATCATCAGCATCAGCATCAGCGTCGTCATCATCATCATCATCAGCATCATCAGCAGCATGAGCATCAGCATCATCAGCAGCATCATCAGCAGCAGCATCATGAGCATCATCAACATCATCAACAGCATCATCGTTGTCAGCATCCTCAGCATCGGCAACATCAGCATCAGCATCATCACCATCGTCATCGTCATCATCATCATCCTCAGTATCCTCAGTTTCGTCCTCCTCCTCATTATCCTCCTGCTCCTCCTCATCATCCTCCTCCTCAGTATCATCATTAGCATCAGCATTCGACTCACCATCTTCAGCATCATCATCAGTATCATCAGCATCATCATCATCAGCAGCATCATCATCATCAGAATCAGAATCATCAGTATCATCAGCATCATCATCAACAGCATCGTCGCCATCATCAGCATCATCATCAGCCTCATCCTCATGCTCATCATCATCACCATCACCATCGTCATCATCATCATCAGCATCATCATCATCATCATCATCATCATCATCATCAGCATCCTCCCTCATTGCTCCTCCCTCCTCCCTCCTCCCTCCTCATCATGTCGCTGTCGCTGCTGGCATCGATGTCAATAACGATCCTCCTCCTCTTCTTCTCCTCCTCATCGTCCTCCTCCTGTCGTTGCTGGCATCGATATCGATAAGGATCCTCTTCTTCCACAGCCTCCTCCTTCTTCTCCTCCTCCTCTTCCTAATCGTCGCCGACCTCGGTACTCACCCTCGTCTCCCCCGTCCTACTCATCTCCTCCTCCCCCCCACACCCCTCCTCGTCTTGTTCCTGCAGCTTCTCGTCTCATTCTGCTCCTTTTCCGCCTCCTCCCACTCTTCCTCCTCCTCCTGCTCCTCCGCCTCCTCCTCATCTTCTTTCTCCTGATGGCCTTTCAGACCTCTGACGCCTTGACTTGTGCAATACGGGGTCTCCCGAGATCCCAACCCCTCCTCAAGGGTATGCTTTCATTCCGGAGCTCGAAGAGTGTCAGGCCGATAATCGTAAGGAACCTCCGCCTTGGCTTTCCAAGATGCTGGAGGCCTGCGCCATCCTTCTCAAAAGCTCGGACTCCCGAACTCTCCTGGGATCGTGTTGCCCAAAATGTCGATGCAAATCTACCCGTGGCGACGAGGATCCTCCCGTAGCCAGACCCCTCCTTCTCATCCTCCTCCTCCTCATCTTCCTCCTCCTCGTTGTCCTTATCCTCATCGTCATCCTCCTCATCATCATCAGCAGCATCATCAGCATCATCATCCTCATCATCATCAGCATCATCACCATCATAATCCCATCCACCGCCATCACCGTCAGCACCACCATCACAGATCGCCCCATGATGCCATCACCGCCACCGCCACTGCTACCAGCACCGCAAGCATACCCATCATCACCAGATTCACCACCACGGTCCTCATCCTCAGCACCATCGTTATCGCCATCATCGTTTTCGTCCACCACCCGGGGCGAATCCGCTTCCCCTCATGTTGGATGCTCATTCTGGGGACCTTCCTGGAGACACTCGCTCCATGCATGCATCGAAGCTGCGTCGAACATCCGTCGATCCAAGTCAACCCTGAGTCGAACCTGAGTCGACCCTGAGTCGAACGTGAGTCGAACGTGAGTCGAACGTGAGTCGAACTTGAGTCGAACAAATCCCCCTGCATCTAACTCATGGGGGCTGCAGACGTCCACAGCAAAGAACGGTGGTGCTCGATGGGCCCCGGCCGGGTTCGCGTCACCGCATCCCCGGCGATCGGCACGCTCAGCTAGAAAAGCGAAAGGACCTTCTGGGAGCAGCCAGCAGCCCAGGGCAGACAAACCGCTCAGGATCACCTTGTCATGTAAATACCGGATCAAGACTGGGGCCGGCCCCGCTGCTGGGTTTGGCGAAGGCGAAAAAAAACGCACCCACCCATCTCTGCGACTGCTGCTGCAGCCAACAGAGGAAGAAGCAGAAAGGAAAACACAACGACGAGGCAGGGAAGAGAGGCGAGGGAAGGAGGAGGGGAGATGGGACAAGCGGCCCCGAACTCTGGCCCCAAGTGTGGACCCGAGACGAGCACATAAGCCGCAGGCTCAGGCTGGGGACTGCACCCCGCACGAACCGACGTGCAAGAGGCAAGCCCATGCGGTGCACGCCACGAAGGATTGAGCCGACACGCCAGAAAACCGCTGCCTCAATGCCTGCACTGCGGAAGCCTGGTGGGCAGCACATGGTATAAGGCCGCGCTCGAAACACCCCGGACTGCTTCGCAGTTGGCAGCCGCGGGACTTGGAAGAGGCGAAAACGGTGGAGGAACGAGGGGGGGGGAGGAACGAGGGCGAAAGCGTGGCTCGCGCCTGCGCAGCTCGCACCGCCATCCCTCACGAACACCTCGCGTGTGCGGGGGGGCCACCGCGGTGCTCACGCGGGGCGGTGCCGACGCTGGACCAGCCGGCGCGTGCCCCGATCCCCATGACGCTCCGCGTCATTGAAAAAATCACGCGACGCTAAGTACTGCAAGTGGTGGTGGGGCGGAAGGTCTGCACTAACGAGATGGGCAGGGAAAGAATGGGTACACTGCTCAACAGCAGTTCCTGTACATTTTGAACAGGACTCGCTGTCGGCGTCGCCGCGGAATGTGTCCATTTGAGACAGAAGGCCGCCTGCCCAACAGCGGCCGCTGTTGGTTTGGGACAACATTTTGTTGGGCATTGTGCCCATTGATTCAGTACCCATTCCGGGCGTCCAAAGAAGAATGGACGAGGGGGAGCGGCCAAAAACCGGCAAACCTGTCCCCAAACGGCCGGCGGTTGCACCTGCACTGACATGTTGCACCCGGTCAAGAACTGCGGCCTCCGCAGGCGCCAGAGAAAGGGGAGGAGGGAGGGAAGATAGACAAAAAAGGAAACAGCGAAACACAGCTCCGACACAAGAGAGAATCGACGACCACTGGGCGTCCAGACAGGCTGCGGGGGCATTCCGTGACACCCCAGACTGGGCGGACAAATCGTGACCCGCCCATCGCGCCATCGCCACTGCATGTCACGGGGACGGCGCGCACGAGGGACAAACCAACGATCCAGCACAATCTGGATTTGGGAACTACACCGCTGCCTCAGACGCCACCCCCGCGGGGGGCCGCAAGCCCGAGGGGAAGCAGGGGACCGCCCCCCGACGACGAAGAAAGGGAGGAGGAAAGGAGTGGACGGGGAAAGGGAAAAGGAGCGGTCCCTAGCCCCTCCCAGCGGCCTGGGGCTCCCAGGGGGAGGCTAGTGACTGTTGCAACGCGGCTGCCAGCCGCGGGGTTGGTTGCGGCCCGCCGAATATCGGCCACGCGGCCAGGACGGAGGCTGATGAAATGGAGCCCCTGGACCAAGGTCGCTGCGACGGGCGCGCGCTGGTCGCCGGCCACGTCGGCGAGCACCGCCCGTCGGGAACGCCCGACACAGCGAAGGGAAAAGCGGAGGAGGAAGAGAGGGGAGGAAAGGAGAAGGCATCACACGCCGTGGCCGTAGACGCCGTGGGGGGGGAGAACGATCACGTTCTCCTGGCGCCCCGTGGCGTCCAGAAGGTGCCGTCGAGCACAGTCGTCGGGCACGCGCGCCCACTGGCCGCCTCCCGCGAGGATTGGCACAGGCAGTCTAAGGAGGTCTCGGGTACCACCTCGCTGTGCCGGATGCTGTTGACAGCGTTGTGTCTCGCGCAGATCAGCAGTCCTACTTTGCATAGCGTCTCGTCGCCTTCTATGTGAGTGTTGAAGCATGAAGGTGTGGATGTTGCCGAAGATCGAAGTGCCCATGTTGAGATGCCGTTGCAGCAGCCGGGCCGTCAATGGGCACCGGCAGCAATGCTCAACTGAATCTTCGGCCCTGGGCGGGCATCCGAACAGGCAGCGATTGGTCGGGGCGCGGCGCTGTTGGAAGCGGCCCCGGGTGGCCCATTCTTTCCATACTGTACTGAACACCGCCGACTGCACGCATGGCGCCACAACCGCCCTCAACCCCTGTAGTTACCGGAGGGCTCGGCGAGCCCCGCAGCGCGGAGTGATTTGTAAGGTAATGGTGCCCAGCGACTGCGGGAAGAGGGAGGCGTCCCACAGATGGCGGAGATTGAATCTGCGCCGCACCCGCATCAGGGCGCGGGTGGCCTCCCATGTCCAGGATGCCCTGGTATCCGACTTTCTGGAAGTTCTGTCGGGAAACATAATCGGCAATGTTTTCTCTGTAGGTGGCCCATCCCCCCCAAGACGCGTTGCACGTAGTCCTGAGCCTGATCAAGGTTCAACACGAATGCGCCTCTGAACCACCCGCGCCGCCCCATGAGGATATGAGGGCGCAACCCCAGGCCACGAGCACTGGCGAGCCTGTCGGACAGTTCCTGCAGACGCCGCTGACCGCAAGCACGGTCGAAGCAGCTGACCCTGCACCTCGCGTGAAGAGTCAACCAGGCCAGAGAGTGGAAAGATTTCGACATGCCAAAACGTTCCTTGAAAAAGAAAAGGTCCTCATTGATGAACCACGCTCCGGGTCCTTTGGCCATGTGCTGCAAAGCCTGCGACTTCCTCGTCAGAGCTTCGCCCGGGAGGCTCTCCAGCTGCATGGCGAAGGCCAGCACCGATGCGACGAAAGTGTTGTAGACGAGGGCGCTGCACTTCAAACCCGCGCCAAGATTGTACCAAAGACGACAGCGTGGGATGTATTTCTCAAGCGTTACTCTCCAACTATCCTCCCCTTTCATGGGTCCGATCATAAAGCTGAGATGCTTGCCCTGCAGCCGGTCCTGCATCCGGCTCCATGCGGGAACGTTCTGGGCCAGCTGCTGCTGCTGGAATTCCGTCAGGTCCCCGCCGCCAAGTGGGATTACGATGCACTTGTCAAGGTGGAGGTCCAGACCGGAGACGCGGGCGAACTCTTCGAAGAAACGAGCCAGCTGGAACCCCTCGCTCAGTGATCTTGTCGATCACCAAGGCGGTGTCGTCTGCGTAAGCGAAGCACCGCCGTTTGAAGCAAGACTGACATATCTTGTAAAGCAACACCTCTGCGACGACTGCGTACAGTAAGGGTGAAAGCAGACACCCTTGCCATACCCCAGCTGCCAATGTGAAGTCCTCGCACGTCCCCCTGCCGACCGCTAGCTATCTGGCACGAGGCATTGTTGCACAGGTGGCGGATCTTGTTCGACGCGCCAGAAGGCAAACCGATGTACTCCAAGGTCTGGAACAGAAGTTCCTGCGCTATTGACGGGAACGCCGCCTTGAAATCCAGGACGACGCAAGCCCCGTTGTCTTGGGCCTAGGTCGTGACCACCATGTCCGTCTCAAGCCCGATGCTGTTGGTTAGGAGGAAGCGCTTGGGAAGAAAGCCCTGCTAACCCTCTAGGACCCAGTCCGCGAAGTGGCTTTCCCACCTCTGCCGCACCGCGTTCGCGATGAGGTGGCTGCCACAACTCACTATTGACAAGGGGCCGTGTCCCCTCCGGGAGGGAGATGGGTAGGTTGCTGTCCATGGTGCCCGCCGCTTTCTTGGGTAGGCAGACCAGCGTGCTCAAGAGGAAGAGGTGGTCGCGTTCGCCCACCGCGTCGCGGTAGCCGTCAATCAAAAGGTCTTCGGCGCCCTCGCGCTCGAGCGCCACGCCGCCCTGGTGAGGATGCCCACGCCGAGCGGGCCCCGCTGCCTCCAAGCCTAGCACGGGATGCCGCCAGGTCCCTGCATGGTATCCCCGCTGTGGGAAATCGCATGTTCAATGTCCTGGTAGCTGACTCTCCACTAACAGCTGTGGGTGGGCAGTCCAATCCTGCGCCGGCTCTGTGAAGCAGCTGGCGGCCGCGCCTCCCAGCAGTAGCCACGGACGCGTGCGGATTGGGGGGTCGCGCAGGCGGCGGAAGGGGGGGGGGGCGGGGGATGCGGAGGTGCTTGCGATGATGGCGTTGCGCGAAGGTGCTGCTGGGCGTGAGGTCTTGAGGTGGGCAGGGTGCTTGCGTCGGTGTCGACTGGTGTTGCTGGTTGGTGATGTGCGGCAGAGGGCCGAGCCACTGCTGTAGTAGCTCGCCGCCGCTCGCTTCGTCTGTTGAACACTCTGCTCCAATGGCGTTGGAAAGACCGGGCCGGCGCCTCGGGGGACGTGCACAGGCCGTGGTTCTGGGTCCTTGGCGGACTTGATGCGTCACTGGCGCCAGGGACAAGTCGCTTGAGCTTCCTTGGAACGTGCTCCTTCCGAGCCTGCCGACGCGGGTCATCCGGCTCGAGTTGGGCTGCCGCGAGGCCCCGCATCTTCTCCGTGAGCGGCTGGCGAGCGAGATCGAGGGCATGTCCTGCCAGACGCTGAAAGCACCCCCGGCTGGGAGCCTAAGGGTCGCTTGGATCGGCGGGCTCGCGAATCTCAGGGCAGTCTGCCGACCTCCTGCGCCGCACCGTCTGGACATGGCGCCTCTCCGCGGAGCGGCTGTTAGCCGAAGGTACAGCCACGCTGGTCGTCGGTGGTCGTCGCTGGGCTGGTCCTCCCCCTCCCTCTGCACGCTGCCGGAGACTGTGCGCCTAGCCCGCCTGGCTGGGACGAGCCGTCGGATGTCGCTGGTCCGGTCGTCGCCCTCTTCGAGCTCCTCCAGCTCTGCCGCCGCCCGTTCTGCCCAGCGTGCACTCCGCAAATGGTGTGGGTTCGGGCTCGGAGCGTCGCTCGGGAGCTTCTCGCGCTTGCGGCGGGAGGGGCCGGGGGGGGCGCTGGGCCGACAGACGCGTGCGCTGGAGCGCAGTGCAAGAGTCATGGATCTGTCGATCTGCTCCAGGACGTGGCGGCTGCTATAGATCCTGTCCAAGCGTGTGAGGTGCCGGCGGTCGCGAAACGTGCGGAGGTCCTGCTCGAGCTCGTGCATCCCTCGGGGGTGAAGTGCCACTCGCTCGAACGCAAGTGCCACTCGCTCGATCGTCATCGCCATCCTCACAAACATACAAACATCGCCATCACCAACGACAGCATCATTCTTATCGTCGTCGGCACCATCACGGCATCACCATCACCACCACCATCATCCTAACCACAATCTTCGTCGGTGTCATTGACATTATCAGCATAATACGTCTAACCGTCATCACCATGATCATCCCCCGTGGCCTCGCAACGAGCAGCTTGCAGATGTCCTCGGCGGCTACGGCGACTGGAGGGAAGGAGGGAGGGAGGGAACAGGAGAGGGAGGAAGGGAGGGAGAGAGGGCAAGAGGGAAGGTAAGACGATGGACAAGTCGGGATGGTTGGTTGGGGTGGCTCCCGTTGAGCTGGTATGCGGCAGATTCGGATGCGGCTTCCTCCTAGCAACGGGGGTCACAGAGGAGGGAGGCTGAGGCGACATACAACGTAGAGTCCCACGTCGGCACGCCCCAAGTCTGAGTCACAGACTCGCAGAGGAATTGCGACGGCGTGCCCTGACGAGGGCAATGCCAACATGAAAGTTTCCAATAATTTCACACGCTGCTGTCTCAAGCTTCTATGGGCCCCACAGCAGAAACGAGAGGAAGAAGTATTCGGACGTGAGCTGACGACACGCCTCAGCTCCCTTACAGACAGCTGGCAGCGAACGGGAGACCGACAGAGGTGTCACAGCAAGAAAACGAAGAAAGGCAACTTCGCGCAACGGCACGCTTACAAGCCACCCGCATAAACAAGTTCAAAGCCTTGAGCTAGGATCGCTCATCGTCGTCATTCTCGTCCGATCCTCCACACCATCTTCGTACCCCCCCATAGCATGATGGCGAAGTCTCCTGGTGCAAGAGCGGCAAAACCGAGGTAAAGGTGCAAGCACGTCAGCGCCCGGCGGAGTGGTTGCGCGCAAGACCCGCCTGCATGGCGGAATGCTCGGTAAACACTGGGAATAATGGAAGAATCCCCCCCCTAACGATGCTGCTGCATGCTATCTTCCTCCGCCGTTTCCTCCGCCTCCTCCTCCTCCCCCTCCTCCTCCCCCTCCTCCTAGTATTCCCTGGTAACCCCTCCTCATGCTCCTCCTTCTCTGCCGCCTCCTCGTCCCGCTCCTCCCCCTCCTCCTCCATCTCATCCTCCTTCTCCTGCTCCTCCTCCTCCTCCTCCTCCTCCTCCTCCTCCTCCTCCTCATCATCATCATCATCATCAGCAGCAGCAGCAGCAGCAGCAGCAGCAGCATCAGCATCAGCATCATCATCAGCAGCATCGTCATCATGATCAGCATCATCAGCAGCAGAAGCATCATATGCAGCATCAGCATCATCACCTGCAGGATCGTGGTCGTCGGCATAACCATCGGATTCGTCATCATTACCATCACTACATCATCAGCATCAGCATCAGCATCAGCATCAGCATCATCATCATCATCATCATCATCAGCAGCAGCAGCAGCAGGAGCATCATCGTCATCAGAATCAGCACCATTAATACAATCATAATCGTCATCAGCATCATCATCAGCTTCAGCATCAGCATCATCATCAGCATCATCATCGTCATCATCATCAGCATCGCCGTTCTCGTCAGCAATATCATCATCAGCATCATCACCATCATCATCATCATCGTCATCATCATCATCATCATCATCATCATCATCATCATCATCATCGCCATCATAGGCGTCATCATCATCAGCATCATCAGCAACATCAGCATCAGCAGCAGCATCATCAGCAGCAGGAGCTTCAGCATCATAGCCATCGTCAGTATCATTAGCATGATCACCATCACTACCACGACCACTATCAGCATTAGCAGCAGCAGTATCCTCATCACAAACATCATCAACATCATAATAGGCATCATCAGCATTGTCATCATCATCAGCATCATCATCAGCATCATCATGATGTTCATCCTCATCACCATCCTCAACATCAGCATCAGCAGCAGCAGAATCAGCATCATCCTACGAATCAGCATAATAGTCGTCATCATCATCAGCAGCAGTACCTTCATCATCATCACCATTAGCATCACCATCGTCATCATCAGCAGCAGCAACGTCAGCGGCATTATCATCACCAGTATCATCGTCATCCTATTGAATCATCAAAATCCTCATTAGTACCACCATCATCCATACCAGTTCCATTATCATCGTCATCAGCAGCATCATCATCAGCATCATCAGCAGCATAATCATCATCATCGTCATCAGAAGCAGCAGCATCGCCTTCGTTACCAGCAGCGGTAGCAGCATTCTCCTCCTCCTCCTCCACCACCTGGCAGAGGAGAGAGGCGGGCAGGGCGGCCGCCGCGCTCCTGGTCGGGGGCGAAGAACAGCGGAGTCTGGCCGTGCCGGTCGGTGGACTGCACGTCCTGGGAGGAGGGGCCGCCACGGACTCCTCTCGCCCGAGGCAGGACTGGACGCCGACAATCGTCCTGGAGGGCGGCCCTGTGAGAGCACGGAGGTGGCGCCGCAGCGCCGGAAGCAGGCTGGCCCCACGACGCCCACAGGCGAGAGCGAAAGCACACACACACACGCACACACACACACACACACACACGCACACACACACACACAGACACTCATAACAAGGAGGAGGAGGAGGAGGAGGAGGAGAAGGAGAAGGAGGAGGAGGGAGGAGGAGGAGAGAGGGGAGGGGGAAGGGAGGAGGAGGAAGGAGGAGGAG
>CAUYUJ010020717.1:97500-107500 GCA_963575745.1 Prorocentrum cordatum
AACAACAGCGACAACAACAACAACACCAACACCAACACCAACACCAACACCAACAACAACAACAACAACAACAACAAACATAACAACAACAACAACAACAACAACAACAACAACAACAACAACAGCAGCAGCAGCAGCAACAACAACAACACCAACAACAACAACAACAACAACAACATGAACAACAACACGAACAAGAACAACACCACCAACACCAGCAGCAGCAACGACAGCATCCACAACAACAGCAGCAACAACAACAATCAGTATAAGACTGTTCGCTCTTACTTGCCCGTGTGTCGTTCAAACCGAGTTCCCCACACCCTCGATACCCGCCCTTTTTGTCTTCGATCACCGCCCTTTTGGGGGGATTACTTCTCTTTGCGGGGGTGGCGGGCTTAGACAGGCGGGCAAACCTGAACGGGCGGACAATCATTCGTGGGCGTACATGTGCCCGCCATTGGAATTGGTGTTGGCCCTGCAAGAAGAGGAAGGGGAGAACGAGGGAGAGTGGTAGGAAGGGAGGGGGAGGGACGAAGGAAGAGGGAAAACGCAAGGAGAGAAGGAGCGACGAGGGGGGCGGTTGATTAGAGGCAGAGAGAGAGGAACAACAAAAACGACTGATAAGAGAGGTAGAGAAAGAGAGAGAGAGGGGAGAGAGAGAGAGAGAGAGAGAGAGAGAAAGAAAGAAAGAAAGAAAGAGGGAGGAGGCAGGAGAGGGGAGGGAGAAGGGAGGAGGGAGAGGAGGGAGAGGGGATAGGGCAGAGAGGCGTAAGGATGAGGGAAGAGAGAAGGGAGAGAGAAGGGAGGAGAGGAGGGATGAGGGAGGAGGGAGAGGGAGGAGGAACAGGAAGGTAAGAGCGTGAACGTTCGAGGAAGTCCTGGGCGCAAGCGCCGTTCCTGAAGGAAGTCTCGGGCGGGAGCCCACGATGGGCGGGCGATCACCTGACGGGCGGGTCGGGCGGGTGGGACATTCAAGCGGGATGCCTGAGTATGGCGAGAGCGCGATTACCAAGTAAATTGTAACGGCGTCCTTGGCGCAGCGTGTTTCCTGAGCGTCGAAAGCGCGATTTCTGAATAAATTGCATGGAAGTCACAGGCGAGAGCGCAATTCCTGAATAACATGTGAGGGGTTCTATGGCGGGAGCGGGGGTCTTGATTAGATTGTAAGGAAGTCTTGACTCAATTGCGAGGAAGTCTCAAGCGGGAGCGCCGTTCCTGCGTAACGTTTGAGAAAGTCGCAGATGGGAGCGGGGGTCCTGAATAAATTGCGAAGACGTCACAGGCGGGAGCACCGATCCTGAGTAAATTGTGAGGACGCCTCAGGAGCGGGGGACCTGCGTAATTTTGGAGGAAGTCTCAGGCGGGAGCCGTTGTTGCTGTAATCCGGGGGGCCAGTGGTCCAGTTTGAGCAGGAAGACTTTCCCTGTCAAAAAACTGAGTACGAGCGTCGAGGGGCACACTTTGATTGAGAAAAAACCGCACGCACCGGCGAGGAGGGATCAACAATAATATTATTCTTCAGAACTGAGAGTTCAACAACGACAACGACAACGACAACCACAAAACCTCCAGCGTGTTCCACACCAGCTGAAGAAAGGACTGGACGCCGACAGTCGTCCTGGAGAGCGGCCCTGTGAGAGCACGGAGGTGGTGCCGCAGCGCCGGAAGCAGGCTGACCAAACGACGCCCAAAAGCGAGAGCGAAAGCACACACAGAAGAAGGAGGAGAAGGGGGAGGAGGAGGCGGAGGAGGAGGAGGAGAAGGAGGAGGAGAAGGAGGAGATGGAGGGGGAGGAGGAGGAGGAGGGGGAGGGGGAGGGGGAGGAGGAGGAGAAGGAGAGGAGGAGGAGGAGGGGAGAGGAAGGAGAGAAGGAGAGGGGGGGAGGAGAAGGAGATGGAGGAGGAGGAGGAGGATGGGGAAGGGAGAAAGGAGAGGAGAGGGAGGAGGAGAGGGATATGAGGAGGAGGAAGAGGAGGAGGGGAGGAGGAAGGAGGAGGAGGAGGAGGAGGAGGAAGAGGAGAAGGAGGGAGGATGCGAGGAGAAGGAGGAGGATGAGTAGGAGCAGATAGAAGGTAGGAGGATGAGTGAGAGGGGAGTGAGGAGGAGGAGGAGGCGGAGAAGGGGAAGGAGGAGGAGTATGGAGGAGGAGGAGGAGGAGGAGATAAAGGGAAGAGGAGGAGGAGGAGGAGGGGGAGGAGGAGGGGGAGGCGGCGAACAACCTCTCGGCGGGGCAGGGAGGGCTACACTGCATCTTTGGATGACCTCGTCTGCTCCCTCGCGCCAGCTATCTGTGTCTAACCCGCTTCGAATACGTCTCGATCGCGTCGAATACGTGTCGAACCCGCGTCAAGCGCACGTCAGATCGGCGTCGGAGCCACGTCGGCGCAACCGCAAGAGAAGACCGCTACGGAAAAGGAGAGCCCGCCCCGAAGATGCCACGGAACGAGGGGAGGCTCTCCAGGGCGAGCTCTGATGAGCCGATTCCTCACCACCACTACCATAGGTCGGAGAGGGAGGAGGAGGAGGAGGACGAGGAGGACGAGGAGGACGAGGAGGACGAGGAGGACAAGGAGGAGGAGCTCCTCATCCTCCCCTCTCCCCCGTCCTACATATGGTAGTTGGGTTGTGGAAACTTTGCCCATCAAGCTCTCCCCTGGGACGGCGAATCTGCTCTCGACCTCCCCCTTTCCGTCCAGGCATCCGGGTGCCCCGCGGAGGCCCCGCGGAGGCACGCCTCCATAAAAACCTGCGGGGGGCCTCGCCTTCCTGTTGCGCCTCCAGGAGAGACCTCTGGGGGGAGGGAGGTGGTGGGCTTGTTTTCCACCGTCAACACCATGAGTAGGAGGGGGGGGTCCTCCTCCTCCTCCTCCTCCTCCTCCTCCTCCTCCTCCTCCTCCTCCTCCTCCTCTCCTCATCATCCTCATCCTCATCCCATCCTCATCCTCATCCTCATCCTCATCCTCATCCTCATCCTCCCTCATCCTCATCCTCATCCTCATCCTCATCCTCATCCTCATCCTCATCCTCATCCTCATCATCATCATCATCATCATCATCATCATCATCATCATCATCATCATCATCATCATCATCATCCACCTCCTTGCCCCCTCCAACTGGCGGGGCTCGATGACCTGCGCCTGCATCCTGCGATTTCGGTGGATCGTCCGTCGCCGCCGATGCTTCCTCGCCCCCCCGAGAGTTATGTAGCTCCAATCGTACTTAAGCACCACATTCCAGAAATAACTTCGAGCACACGGAAAAGTATGGAAGCAGTGTGGAACGAATCTCGCCTCCCAGGGCCCGACGCGAGAAAACCCTCCAGCTTCGGCACTCTCTTGGCGCTCGAAATACTTCCTGGTGGTCGAGGCTGAAGCAGGTTGGGAAATCATAACCCGAGAGCCGAGCTGCACCCCCCTGTCTCCCAAAGGCAACTGGACGTCAGCGCGGCCACTGCCCGCCGCCATCGTCCTCGTCGGCAGCATCCACCCCAGACACGGGCACCGGGGCTTTAAATCGCAGCGGTGCACGACCGGTCTACCATCAAGTTGCCACCGTTGATGCCGCTCGCTCCATGGGTGGGCCGTCCCATTCCGCCTCATTTCTGCACGTGCCCGAATCACATGTTCTGTTATCCTTCCACAGCAGCCATGCATGTAATCAACAAGTGTGCGGCAAACAGCCTGGATAGTGCGCAACACGATGCCACATTTGTTGATGGAATCTGCCCTTGGTGTGGTATAATCACCGCCACTGTCGTCACCTTTGTGGCCGCTGCCGTTGACTATGACTGGTGATGCTGTCATCGTCTACGCTACGAAGATGTCCCCTGCTGCCGACGGTGGTAGCGTGATTGTGCGGCTGCTGACAGTGTAGTCGCACGCCTCGAATGCCTCACAACCGTCCGCAGACCATAGCTAACAAGCGTTGTAGACAGGCAGAGGGGGAGAGTACAAAGACGATGGACTGCTTGCCTGCCACCTTCCATACAGATGCGGAGGGCAAGGAGGAGGCGGAGTGGCGGGATACGTTGTAACGACAGCAGCAGGCAGAGGTGGGGAAACCAAAAGGTACCGATACATCTACTCTTAGGTCGGGCATGTCCTCCCACAGGCGGATTTTGTAGGAAAAATGAAAGATGGTCAAAAATATTCTAAAAAAGATTCTAATCATCGTCCCCATACTATTTTTCACTATTCTTGAATTTCTTCCTGTAGAGGGACACGTCCGACTTAAATCTACTCCCTGGACCTCTCCTGGGGAGCGTTCTGAGCAGACCCGAATCTTTCGAGGCGAGTCCGGCGGCGGCGCCTTTCGGGCCTCCCAGGAAGCCCCAAAAGGCGAAAACGAGGGAAGGGTAGCAGTAGGGGTACGGCAGGTTCGTGTCGTGTCGACCCGGACGTCGGTTCCTGACACTGCGGGGGTCATTCAACCTTGAACGATCGGCCGTTCCCGCAACGTCCAATCGTTCAATGTCGACCGATTCTGGGCCGCCGCCAGCGTTCAACGTTGAAGGCCGGCGGCGGAGTCGCCGCCGGTCGACACAACACGAACCTACCGTACCTTCCCAGCTCCTCGACGTCGTGATTTTTGCTAACAACGCCGGCCCCCAAAGTTCGGGACCCCTTCCCTGGGACCCTCTCTTCATCCCGAGTCCTTTGTTGACGCTCCCGAGGCCCGGCAAGGGCCCCCTGAGGCCGAAAGTGGCTAAAAACCTCCCGCAGCCAATCCTGACACAGCGCGAGGGGGTCTGGTGTTAGGTCGGCCGTGTCTCCCTACAGGGGGATTTTGGGTGAAAAACAAATAATACCCCAAACACATTCCAAAATGATCAAAAAGACTAAAGAAAAATCGTCCCCAGACTATTGTTTGACTGTTTTTGAATACTCCTCCTGTAGAGGGACGTGCCCGACTTAAGTCTGCTGTTCTCCTCCTTTGGCGATCCATGGATTTGGCGCGCGGTCGCCTGATCCATGGATCGGGAGAGGTGCCCTCCCCACAATGCCGCTGGTGCCGCCTCGTTCGGCGGCGGGCATCAGCGACTTCATCTGCAAACGGGACCCGTCGCTCATCCACGCCCCGTCTTGACCCATGCTTGCGATCGCCTGGCTCTGGAGCGGGCGGGGAAGCACAACCCCCGACTCGACCGCGCCGCAGCTGCGGGCCCGCGCGGGCCGCCGCGCGCTCGAGCTCCAGCCGTCGCCCGCGACCGCTCGGCGCCGCTCCCCCCTCGGGCGGCTCGCGGAGTGCTCGGGGGCCAGCGCGCAGCGCCGCCGCCCCGAGCGCGGCGAGCCGTCGCGGCGACGCGCCCCCCCCCACTGCGGTCGGGAAGGATCCGTGCCGCGAGGCGGAAATTTCTATCCATGTCCACCGCCTGGGAGCCGACGCCCTGGTGCCCCGAGCGGGCGGTCCCCGAGGGCCCGAATCTATTCAGATCCACCGCCTGCGGAGGCCCGCGAGGATCGATCCCGCAGGCCTGGATCGGCCCGCGTCGGCGCTACATCGCCGATGAATCGGCGATGCGTCGGCGACATCGGCGATGCATCGGCGACGCCACGGTGGAGGAAGTTGGGCTCCACATCGGGCGGCATCGCCGATGCATCGACGATGCGGCGCGAACCTCCGACCCCATCTACTCCGACCCCACCTAGGAGACCTAGAAAAATGCGGTAGGTCTTCGTATAGTCAGGGCGTTGACCTAAGAAACCGTAAATAAGGAACGAGGCCCCCTTTTCCCATAGGTTAAGCCTCGATGTTCCATGGAAAACCTCAGGAAAACCTGAGGCAAACGGTTACACAATCAAGGAACACCGAGCCCCTCCCCGACGAAAAGAGTTCCTTCTTCAGCGCCCCGACTGTACTCCTTCTTGCCGTACTCCACATCCCATATTAAACGTCCCACAGGTCCGGATTTTTAGAGCGCCTTTTTGGTAACTGGGGGGGTCCTCTTTATTAGGGCGCTCTCTCTGGATTGGAACATAGGGGGTCCGGTTCATCCAGGCGCTTCGTCGAAGAGGGGGGTCCAGAATATTGGGCCGCATTTGGAGGGGGGTCCGGTTTTTTTTGGGGGGGGTCGATTAATAAGGGATTCGGAGCAGCTCAAGCCATTTGGGCTCGAGCCATCTCGGCTCAAGCCATGGGGGCACAAGCCCCGGTGCCATGCCGTTGTGGATGGCCTCGAGCAGTCGTTGAGTCCCTCGAAGCGTCGCTATGTCCCTCGAAGCGGCTTTCTAGGGGGGGGCGGGTCGATCGATAAGGGATTTGACGTGCCCGCTCCGATCCTGCCGAGCAGGGGGGGCGCGCGCCTCTCTGCCGCCCCGGGCGCGCGGCCGCGGGGGCCGCGCCGCGGCGCGCACCGCCGCCCCCCCGCAGAGGCGAGGCCCGCTCCGGCCGGGGCCGCCGGCCGGAACGGGCCCGTATACGACTACTCCAGATTTCGTGATAAAAGGGAGGGGGTCACAACCCTCCCAGACGAGAAGTTTTAGGCCCCCCCAGACCAACCATGAGAGGGCGGCCCTTTGCCCAGACCCCCCCCAAACCCTCCAAGACAGCTCAAATTAGACCCCCCCCCCCGAATGTGACCCCCCCTACTTTATCATGGAATCCGGAGTACGCGTGCTCGGTCACGGGCCCGTGGCCACACATCTGGGACAGCTTCGCGTCGTGTCGACCCCGGCGCTGGCTCCTGACACCGCGGGGCTCGTTCCAGCTTGAGAGAAGGAGAGAAAAAAACGGCATGCACAGAAACTGTTGGCGCTCCGCGCGGATTTCTTGGATCTGCTCTGGACCCCTCTCCCCGGCGCGCGGAGCGCGCTGGGGGCGGCGCCGGAGGCGCCGCCGGGGGGGGCCCAGCGCAGATCCAAGAATTCCGCGCGGAACGCCGAACATTTTATGTTTATGGCGCTTTTTCTTCCTCGACTTGAACGATCGGACGTTTCGTGAACGCCGGCTCGTTCCACGACGGGCCACGGAGCGGCGTGCCACCTTCAGCGCACGCGGTGGGGTCGCCGCCGGTCGGCACGGCGCGAACCTGCCGCACGGTGAGGGCATTCGATGAGGGACCTCATCGGGCAAGAGAACAAGGCTCTGGAGGCCTGTGCACCGCTTCCCTCCCTCCTCCTCCTCCTCCTCCTCCTCCTCCTCCTCCTCCTCCTCTTCCCCCTCCCCCTCCCCCTCCCCCTCCCCCTCCTCCTCCTCCTCCTTCTTCCACTCTGGAACGTCGTTGTGCGCTTTTGATTATAAGTGGCTGTTCAGGCCGCAGGGGACATCAACTGTGAAGCTGGGCCATGGATCTCGCCGCCGCCCTCGTCAGAAAAGGATGACGCACGACCAACACGCACCAATGCCCATGGGCGGGACGGAATGAGTGTTGCCGGATGGGGGTCCCCGCTCAAACGGGGGCCTCCCCAGGGGTCCGACAGCCCGCACCCATACCCACGGCCAGTCCTTCTCCCTCCGACCTCCCTATGGGTACTCCAGATTTCGTAATAAAGGGAGGGGGGTCTCATTTCGGGGGGGGGCTCTTCCAAGCTATCTTGGAGGGCCTGTGGGGGTCTGGGGACGAGGTTTTGGAGGGTTCTCCCACGGGGGGGGGTCTAAAACTTCTCGTCTGGGAGGGTTGAGACCCCCTCCCTTTTATTACGAAATCTGGAATATGGGTGTGTTGTTCGCTCGTCAAAGGGGTCCTCCAGGGTCTGAGGCCTCCCGGGGCACACTTCGTAACGCACGCCCCCACCGTACCAGCGCGGGGCGCGTCCCGACTTCTGCAGTCTCCAGCGGCCCTCCATTCCGCAGCCTGTGTGGAGTATCGAAATATATTTCAAATCCTGAAACGTACAGCGGAGGCCAGTCCACAAGGAACCTCCCACAAGAAACCCAACCCTGAGACCCGAGGACGTCCATGGATCTTCGGTGTGCGAACGTCACGCGTTCCATCGCAAGACCATCGAAACCCAAGAAACCCAGGGCACCCTGGAGGCAAGCAGGGTGTTCCTTGGCTTGGTCTCCACTGTATCATCATCATCATCATCATCATCATCATCATCATCATCATCATCATCATCATCATCATCATCATCATCATCATCATCATCATCATCATCATCATCATCATAACCTCTTGCTTAGAGGCCTCCTAGATGGGGTCCGGGCAAGTGGGGTCGGAGGACTCCGCCACATCGCCGATGCATCACCGATGCATCGGCGACGGTGGCGTGGAGAAAATCGGACTCCACATCGAGCCGCATCGCGATGCATCGGCGATGCGGCGGAATCTTCAAGCCCCGACTACTCCGACTCCATTTGGGAGGCCTCGAAAATCATGATCATGAACCTTGCTCCTCTGACCATCGGCATCCGGCGATCTTCGGCACTCCTCGGCGGCACTCGGCGGTCTCCGGAGGCAGTTTTTCTCTGGTTTCCAGCAAGTTCACTTGCATGGAGTGGGGGGCGTGGCGAGGCCCGAGAGGGGATCTGGACTTCACGCAAGCCGGGACTCTCTTGCACACCTTGTCGGCCTGGCATTGCTCGAAAGGGTGGCGGAGAGGGGAGGGGGGGGTGGCGGAGGGGGGAGGGGAGAAATGTCACATGCAAGCAACCATGCCAGAGAAATAACAAAAAAACTGCCTCAAGCAGGGCCACCGCCACCGAGAGGCACCGTCGGGGGGGGGGGGGGTGGGGGGGGGGGGGGGGGCCGACCCCAGGGCGGTAGCACGCCCGCACGTCATGCTGTTCTGGACGGCGCTCGGCCGTGCCACCCGCCCGGGGTCGGCTCCCCCCATGGGCCGGGGTTCTCCCCCTCCTCCTCCTCCCCCTCCTCCCCCCCTCCACCCTCCTCCTCCTCCTCCCTCCTTCTCCTCCTCCTCCTCCTCCTCCTCCTCCTCCTCTCCTCCTCCTCCTCCCCTCCTCCTCCTCCTCCTCCTCTCCTCCTCCTCCCCCTCCTCCTCCTCCTCCTCCTCCTCCTCCGCCTCCTCCTCCTCCTCCTCCTCCTCCTCCTCGCCGCCGCCGCCGCCGCCCGCTGCCGCCGCAGGGCGAAGAGCCGACCGGGCGGCGACGCAGCGGTCCTGTTCACAACGCGGGCCCCCAAAGGCCTGGACCCCTTCCCGGGGACTGGCTCTTCATCCCGAAAGGGTCCTTGACGGTCCCCAGGGCCGCCAGAAGACCAGAGCGGCCAAATGCCAAAGACCTACCGTCCTGATGATCGTTTCGCGACGCCGTTTGGATCGCCGCCGAGGCGTGCGAAAAGGACTGGGGTCTACAAGTGGATGCTAAGGAGGGTTGTATCTGGCCTAACCTAGCTTTAAAAGCGCGCTGCAAGTGCCCCAAGTGACTCAAGGGCGTACATATGGGAGCCCACTTAGAGAGGCTGTCCCATCACCCTAAGCCGCTCGGGCCACTTGCAACCCACTCATAAGCCAGGTTGGGCCAGATATAGCCCACCTTCGCATCCACATCTAACCCCATCTGCCCCCCTCGCAACCCCCGCGGCGACCCAAGCGGAAGGCCAAGACGGCCGAAGACGTGCCGCCGTGACTTTTGCCCACGGCGCGAGGAGGACAGGGGAGCGAGGCCGATGACCGAGCACCCGACGGGTCCCAGGGCTCGGGCTCACGCGAGGCCGAAGGCGGCTGCCAGCAGCGCCGCGCAGAGGATCCAAGCCTGCCACCGCGCGCCCCACGCGCGCGCAGCCGTTCGCATCGGACCAAAGTGAGGGACAACGTGCGGCGAGAGGATGTCGACGACGACCCCCAGATTCCCCAGAGACCTCCTGGGATGCAGTCTGACCAGACACTCCCAGCCTTGGCGAAGGTCGAATGAAGGCTAAAAGCGCCCAAGAGCGTCGAAACACCATTCTCCAGGAGGCCCTGGGGCCAAACCCTTCGATCCGCCAGAGAGATCTCGGCCCGAGGCCCGCAAACGAGGCGATGCAGGGGTGAGGGGGAGCGATCGGGGGACCAGCTCTCGAGTCTCAAGGGTGGAACATCGAGCACGAGACGGC
>CAUYUJ010020717.1:110000-115885 GCA_963575745.1 Prorocentrum cordatum
GTGCCACGCCGCTCGCGCCAACGCCATGCACGGCGACTCCGCGCGGGCACGCGCGCGCGACCTGAGCCATCGCTCACCAGCCGTGCTTCTGACTCCAGGCCTCCTGCAGCATGGCGCCCGTCTCGTGCCAGAGGTCCTTGCCGCGGTTCCAGTGCGCCCACTGGAAGCTGCGGACCTTCTGCATGAGGTGCGCGGAGCCGACGGCCTTGTTCTTGCCGACGAAACGGCGGAGCTCGCGCCAGACGCCGTCGATGATCTGCGTGCCAGTCTTGACCCAGATCCTCTTCTTGGCGCCAGCCTTCAGCGGGTCGGGGGCGTCGTGGTACCGCTTCTTGCTGTGCGACGGCTTAAGCCATACCCACTTGCCCTTCACCTTGGCCTTCTTCTTCTTGTGGGCGACCCAATCGTGGACGACGCCCTGCTCCTTCAGCTTATAAGACCGCGCGCCGTCCGTGTGGAAGATAACGTTCCTGTTATTCAGCCACTTCTTCGAGAGGGGCGCCCAATCCGCCTTGCGGATGGGCCCAGGGCCTGGGGCCCGACGCTTGGTCTTCTTCGGCTGGAGGCGGAACAGCACAAGAGACTCGGGGGCGCCACGCTGCACGATCCCGCCCCGCTGCTCCCAAATGATGGGGGTCGCAGTGCGGGGCCCCGCGCCGGGGTCCTCCATCTTGCCCAGGTCCACCTCGTCTGCTTCGACGTCTGGCCACTCCACGCCCTCGCCGAACTTGATCTTCGGCTCAGTGGCGCGCACGTGCGCGGCGCGCGCAGCGTGGAGCGAGTTGTAGATGTTCTCGACGGCCTTGCGGTTCCTCCGCGCCAGGAGGCGCGTGGTCGTCTGTGGACAGCCTGCGACCGCGCAGAAGAGGATGGCGGACTGGTCTGCCAGAGACGAGAACGACTGGCCCGTGCCCTTGCAGAAAATGGGATGGAAATCATGCGGCGCCACGTGGCGAGTGCACCAATCGCGGCTGCAACGGTGCCCCCACCCGCCCTTCTTCTCCCCGTGGTCCTTCAGAGGCCCCAAGACGCCCTCGCCGCAGTGAGGGCACGTCGCCCCCTCCCACTTCGGCACGATGCTCTCTCTGCGCAGCTTGTCAATCACGAACTTCTCAGAACGGTTGACGAAGTCCTTGACGCAGCTCGCCCGCGCAGCCCTGTCCTTGCGACCCCTCGCAAGGGCCGCGGCGCCGTGCCGAGTGCAAGGCGCAGTCTCTGGTGGGACAACCTTCTTGCCGATGGTCTTCTTGACGGCGCGGCCCTTCGCAGGCGCCTTCATTGCGTTCATGGGCGTCTTCATTGCCTTCATGCGAGAGCGCGGCGGCGCCATGGCTGCGCGGGCCTTGCCCCTCTTGGGAAGCGGGAAGAACCGAGACATCGCTCGCGGTCGCGCGAGGGGGGCGGACCGCGCGCTCTGACCTGATAGCCAAACGCTGCTACGACGCATGCCTGGCCCACGGCCGCGCAAGGAATGCAACTCCGCAGACGCGCTCCGTTTTTATTATTTTTTCTCCAGACGTCGCTGCAATCATGAAAGCTGACAACAGAGCGGCGCACGACGGCCTCATCTGGGGCGCAACGGAATGCGCCCGAAACCGTCGCGCGGTCTGTGGCGCTTTGCAAGGCAGTTGCACGCACGAGAGCGACGCAGCGCGAATTCGGAACGGGCAGCGCGGCAAGCGGGCGCCCCATCTGGGGCGAATTAGCGCAGCTGCGACCGCGGCCGCATGCGTGCGCCTACGCCCGAGACACACGCGCGCGCGCTGCCCGTGTTCTGCTGACCAGGCGCTCACGCAGCCTGAGCCTCACGCTGACGCAGCCTGGGCCCCGCTGCTCGCAGACGATGCGGCACCCCTCTGCCCCTCCTCATCCAGGATCTGCTCGAGCTGCCTCTCTCTCCAGCGTCATATCGCGCTTCTTAGGCGAAGGGGTGCTGAGGTCGATGCAGGCGCCTGGCTGGAGCTTCAGGTTCTTCCAGACGCCAGGCTCCAGCTTGATGCGCTTGGTCGGAGCCGCCTCTGGCGTGCGCGGCACAACTGGAGCAGCCTCAGGGGCGTCGCCGAAGAAGTCATGCTCGTCGAAATCATCACGGGGGCTGGGCACCGCTGGCGCGCCCGCGGCCGCCTCCGCATCGCCCTTCTCGGCTGCGCGCTCAAGCGCCGCGGCGGCGGCGCGGGCAGACTTCATGTGCTTCGCCATGAGATCGGCCATGTCCTTCTTTTCGAACGAGAGCAGACGGCCGAACTCCTCGGCATCGCGGCGAACGCTGGAGTCCTGCAGGTACGCCCAGAGAACCTTGCCTGCATCTGGTTTCAAGCACCCCTCGTACAGCGGGTACTTCTCGACAGCGCTACCCTGGCCAGCTGGGCGGAAGTACAGAGCGGTCTTCGTGTTCAGCAGGATGTTGCACCGCTTCAGCATCGCCCCGATCTGACTGCTGGAGAAGTGCTTGGGGAAGGCAGGCAATATCATGTCGATGAGGAACTGCGTCGTCTTCTTCGCATTGTCGCTACTGGTGACGGCGAATGCCCAGTCTTCGAGCGACGGCTCTGCGGACGCATTGTACTCGTTTTCCCCGCCGAACCTCGCCTGGCCCCGCACGAACTTGGCCGCGCCCCACCTGACATAGGTCATCGCCTGCACCTGTGTCGGGTCGAAGAACGCCTGCGGCGGAAGGGGAAAAGAGGCCGTGCAGGTCCCCCGATCGATGGAGGCATCTCGCACCACGCAGGACGCGCGCGGGATAACACCAGCGTCGAGCAACGCGGTCACAACCATCTTTTTCCCCGCCCGCACCTTGAGCACGCGGGGCCGCTGGTCGGAGAGGCCCCCGTCGTCGAATATGCAAGGGGCCCATTTCTCCCCGACCTCCCCGCGGAAGAAGTCCATCTCGGCCGACACCCGCACCGCCGCGGCGACCTCGTTGCCCCGCGCCTTCCCCATGTCGGCGTGCCAGCGCGCGATGGCCATTGCCAGGATGTACATGAGAGGTGTCTTGCCAAACTTGGCCTCGCCAATTGCGAGCAACGTGTTCGTCAACAGCGTCTTGGTGATGCGCTTTGCGATGTCCAGATACTCTGGGCGAATATCATGAAGCAGGCACGGGTAATACGTCTCTTTGACAGCAAAGTGGTCCCTGTCCTGGATCTTCTTGAGCACCCTGTCAATGAGCTCGCGCCTGAAGTGGTGGACGGGGCTGTCTGGATCGACGAGCTGATGCTCGACCCACAGCATTTGCTCGCAATAAAAATTCCCGCGCGGCGCCTCTGCCATGATGAAGTCGAAGCCCACGCGCAGCTTCCTCTTCTTCTCCTCCACGCCGTCCTCGTCACCAGGCGCGACGGCCGCTGGCGCCGCGACTGGCGCCGCGAACTCCCAGTACGTGAACAAGATGCCGCCCATGTTGCCGAACAACAAGTGCATCGTTTTCAGCGTCGCGTGACGGTCGCGGGTCCAGTCGGGGACGTAGGGCTCGCCAACGATCAGCTGCTGCTGGGCGACGCTGAACTTCCCCCTGTTGAGGAATGATATGAACTTCATCACGATGTAATCTTCGCCCGCGGGCTTCGACACGTGAAGGTTGAGGAACAGCGGGGTCTCTGTCTTCGTGGGGAACCCCAGTGGCGGCGGCAGGCTGTCGTAGTCCCCCTTCGACATCATTTCCTTGACCGAGCCCCAGTCGACAGCGGACAGGTCTCCTGGGGACGAGACTACGTCAACGACGTAGCTGGTTGTCTTCTGTGTTCGACCCTCCCAGTGCTTGGTGGGCAAGTCCCACACGGTCGAGCTGCCTGGCCTGTCGATTGGGCCGACCATCATCGATTCCGCGAGCGCCACGGCGGGCTTCTTCGCATTCGCAACTGCGAACGTGCGGTGGAGGACGTCTTCGGTGCGGTTCGGGCGCTCCATGGCCTTGCCAAGAGAGGTCATCACCATTGCCTGAACGTTCGCCATCGCAGGAGACTCCTGGCTGGCCTGGAGGAGAAGGCAGCGAGCTTGAGCCAGTGTGCCTGCGGCGGGGAGAGAGGGCGGAAGGCGGGTAGTTTCGACGGCAGAGCGCTATCGTGTTTGAACCCCACGAATAGGGGGATCTTATTCAAGATCCCCCGACTAGGGGGATCTTGTTTAAGATCCCCCTAATGTTTGCCAGGGCCAACACCACGTAGCATTTCGAGACGGCCGTGGCCCGTCACGCGACCGCTGCGCGCGATATCATGCGAATCGATCGAAACGGGGGCCGCGCCCGCCAGGCGGCACAATGCGTCAGCATGTGCGTGTGTGTGTGTGTGCGTCTCTCGTTAGCAGCCCCGCGCAGGGGGGGTCGTGGGCGCGTGCCTTACTGCATGCCCATGCAGCCATCCCGAAGGGATAAATTCCCCCTCGAGACCCACTTCGCTGGGTCCATGGTGAGCCAGGCCCACCGCTTCCTGTCTTTGGGAGTAGCCCAGTGGAGGAAGCGGCCCTGTTTCGTGCGGAAAACCTTAAGCGCAGCCTGGGCCTTGCCAAGCTCAGCCTGCTACTTCTCGAGGAGCTCCCCCTGCTGCTTGTTCTCCTTCGCGAGCCGCTGGTTCTCCTTCTGCAGCTGCTTGACCTGCTCGCCCTGGTCCTGTGCCTTCTGGGTCTCTTTGGAGAGCTGCCCCCTGAGCTTCCTGATCTTCTCGTGCAGCTCGTCGCAACGCTTGTTGTTCTGGAGGGAAACGTCGGCCACTGCGTCGCACAGGCGCTTGTACGATGCATTTTTGAACTCTTTGAGCGCCTCGTGCAGCTTCTGTTTAACCCAAGGCCTGCTCAGGAACGCCTTCAATGCCTTCATGCGGGCTCTGTTCATGTTGCTGACACGCTTGCGCTCGAGCGCATCCGTCGACGACGAAGGCATGATGGCAAGAAGTGGGCAACTTGAGCCAAGAGGGGGCTACGATAGCAGAAGGAACGTGGAGGATCGCAGGGAGTGCGATGAGGGGGATTGGGATGGAGAGCGAGGGACGCAAGAAGAAGGCGAGGAAGAGGGAGGAATCAAGACAGGGAGGAAGATGGGAGGAAAAAGCATGAAGGAGTATAGGACGTCGATGGGCCCTCCGTGGCACCCATGGGCCCCGCGACCCGCAGGTGTCTCATCTTCCTCTTCCTCCTCCTCCTCCTCCCCCTCCTCCTCCTCCTCCTCCCAGATATTGCGACGCTTAGGGGGGAAAGGCATGAAGGTGAAGAAGACGTGGATGGGGGAGGGAAGCATGAAGAGGAAGAGCGAGGGATCAAGACAGGGAAGGCGATGGGGGGAAGAGAAATGAATGATGGCAAGAAGTTGAGGTCAACGATCGATGCAAAATCAATGGGTGCTGGGGGGGGGGGGCTGCGCATATATATATATATATGTATATATATATATACACACACATACAAATTATGCATACCCGCGGCTGTGCCTGCAAGGAATGGGCGAGTGACAATGCTACCTGGCGAAGCTGTGAACTGGTTTCTAGGACCGCCCCCCACCCCCTCACCGCACACGTGGTCCGAAGCGCTTATGTCGCGTCCAGACGGCCAGGATGACCTCCAAGACGGTTGCCAAGATAGCCAGACTGACACCAAAAAGGCCGAGGGTCCCGAGACAGGTTTGGCCGAGACCCCACTGGAAACATTTCAAGTGCGGTACCGATGAACCCACAAACATGTTTTAACAATTGCGTGGTGGTTCCTTGTTGCACCTTGACTTGTTCGTGCTACTCGTACTACTACTGCGACAATCACTACTACTACTACTACTACTACTACTACTACTACTACTACTACTACTACTACTACTACTACGACTACGACTACTACTACTACTACTAATACTACTACTGCTGCTACTGCTACTACTACTACTACTACTACTACTACTACTA
>CAUYUJ010020717.1:115985-118485 GCA_963575745.1 Prorocentrum cordatum
AAGAATAATAATAAGTCGTAGTAGGAATTAGTCGTGGTAGTGGTAGTAGTCGTGGTCGTAGCAGCAGTAGAAATAGTAGTAGTCGTAATAGTAGTATCCGTCGCCGTCGTAGTCGTAATCGTAGTCGTAGTAGTAGTAGTGGTAGTAGTAGTAGTAGTAGTAGTAGTAGTAGTAGTAGTAGTAGTAGTAGTAGTAATAGTAGCAGTAGCAGTAGTAGTAGTAGTAGTAATAGTAGTAGTAGTAGTAATAGTAATAGTAATAGTAGTAGTAGTAGTAGTAGTAGTAGTAGTAGTAGTAGTAGTAGTAGTAGTAGTAGTAGTAGTAGTAGTAGTAGTCGTAGTCGTCGTCAGAGTAGTAGTAGTAGTAGTAGTAGTAGTAGTAGTCGTAGTAGTAGTCGTAGTAGTATGAGTAAGTAGGATGAGTAACTCCGTAGCCATTATAACAATATATAACCATCCCTTGGTGAATATGATCCGTAGTCGATATGATAGGTGTCGCCCCATATGTGTAGCCTCGAAATTGCGAATAGTAGGTCGTTAGTCAGTAAGCGCAGCTATCCGTCGATAGTCATATAGTTAAGCGCGTAGTAATAAGTCGTAGTAGTACGATTATAAAATGTATCCTGGCGAAAGACCCAACCATATGCAGTTGTGAGTGCCGCAATTGTGAGTACCTTCTTCGGTGGCGCTCCCTATGGGGCCACGAACCGCATGAGGGGTATGCCGAAATATGGCGGGGTACACAACGCAAAGGAATACGATAGGTCAGATAACGAAAGAATGAACGCGGGTGAGCCAGAGCGCGAGAGAGTCTGAGTGTGAATGGGTCTGCGTGGGAGTGAGTATATTTGCATGAATGCGATCTTGGCTACGCCTAGTGTAAATGTATATGAATGTGAATGGCTCGAGCACGCCTGTCCGAACACTCGTGACACCGGGCGTGGCCGCCGCAGGCAGCTTCCGCGGGAACCCCGACGGCAGCGCCCGCGCGCCGCGACGCCCATGTCGGCACGCCCCTCACGGGGATCGCACCCGCTTCCGCCCCTTCTTTTCCCCCCTCATTGCCTGCGCGCTCCAAAAATCCAAAGCTGCGGGCGCAGAGCAGCGCGGAGTCCCCGCGACGCGCGCAGGTCGCCGCGGAGGGGTCCCAGCGACGCGCGCAGGTCGTCCGCTGCGCGGAGCACAGAGAGCTAGCCGGTGGTCTTGTCCTTCTACGCATTCGAAAACTCTCCACGCACGCACGGCGAACCCCATCTACCTGGCAGGACGCGAAATTGAAAAATCGGCGCTAGTGGCGCCCATGAAAGCGAGCACACTACGCGAAACACAACCCATCAGAACGCGCTCTCATGAACGACGACGGCGGCGGCGGCGGCGGCGTCGACAGCGGCACGACGACGACGTCGACGACGACGCAGCACGACGACGACGTCGACGACGACGACGACGACGACGACAGCGGCGGCGACGACGGCGACAACGACGACGACGACGACGACGACACCGACGACGACGACCACGACGACGACGACGAACATCTATGTCCATGGCTTTATGAATCCGTTCGTACGGTTGGAGAGGCCATGAGACACCCGTCGCTGGAGAATCCTAGACACCGGTCGGGGCCAGGCCACACGCCGCGATGGTTGGGATTCTTTGCAACGGATGGCTTCACAGCTAAGTGGACTCAACAAGCATGGACAATGATGATGCGCGCGGGCAACAAAGAGAAGGAAGCGAGGAGGAGGGAAAGGAGGAGGAGGGGGAGGGGACCCTCTCTCCCGTTCGCCGGTGGGGCCGCGAGCATGACGCCGACGGCGGCGCCGACGGCGGCGACGGCGGCATCGGCGGCGGCGACAGCGGCCAGGGCGGTCCTTCTTCCTCCTCCTCCTGCTCCTCCTCCTCCTCCTCCTCTTCCTCCTCCTCGTCCTCCTCCTCGCCCTCCTCCTCATCCTCCTCCTCCTCTTCCTCCTCCTCCTCCTCCTCCTCCTCCTCCCTCCCTATGGGACCACGAAACGTGTGAGGGGTGTGCCAAAGTGGGTCTGCGGCGCCATGTGGGGTGCGCCACTTGGACCTGAGATGGAGCTCCCTGTGGGGCCACGAAACGTGTGAAGGGGTGCCATGCGAACTGCACCACTGGGACCTTAGGTGCAGTTCCCTGAGGGGCCGTGTCAGGGGTGTGCCAAAAAGGGGCGGTGGCGCCATGCGAGCTGCGCCACTTGGACCTCAGGTGGAGCTCCCTGAGGGGCCACGAAATCTGTGAGGGGTGTGCCAAAATGGGGCGGTGGCGCCATGCGAGCTGCGCCACTTGGACCGTGAATGGAGCTCCCTATGGGGCCACGAAACGTGTGAGGGGTGTGCCAAAATGGGGCGGTGGCGCCATGCGAGCTGCGCCACTTGGACCGTAAATGGAGCTCCCTCTGGGGCCACGAAACGTGTGAGGGGTGTGCCAAAAAGGGACGGTGGCGCCATGCGAGCTGCGCCACGTGGACCTTAGGTGG
>CAUYUJ010020717.1:123485-138485 GCA_963575745.1 Prorocentrum cordatum
GACAAACAGACAGACAGACAGACAGACAGACAGACAGACAGACAGACAGACAGACACAGAAACAGACAGACAGACAGACAGAAAGGGGCCAAGACAAGACAAGAAATAACAAAATCGCGAAGAATATTCGTCCAAAGGCTTAGAGCCCATCTTTTTGTTCGCATGGTCTCGAACCGGCTCGATGTGTGATACTGATGGGGCCCGAAGCCGGCCGGGCAAACACGCCCTGTGGACACAACTGCAACGCGCGGATCGCAAGGGTTGCTTATACTGAACAGTTTATGGCTGGCGGCCCAAAGGACCAGAAAACGTCCTCCTGAGGCCGAGACTGGCGCCAAACTGGCCGTCGCGATTCAGGAGGGGAAAAACACACAGACACAATTAATCGTCGATCCCCCAGAAAATATTGGAAAATATAGGAAGTGGGGGGTGGACGAAAAAAAAAATATTGGAAAATATTGGGAATATTTTTACTTGTGTGTCCCAGGGCCCCTTCAGCGATGTCCTGGCGCCGCCCAGGCTGGAAGGCTAAACCGCCGGAGGGGCCCACGAAAACGAGCGAGAACCGCGTCGGCTCGGGGTGGGGAGCGGGCGCCCTCCCGGGCAGCGCCACGGGGGCTCACCACGAGGGGGTTCGCCACCTCCTCTCGGGCGGGGGTAGGAGGAACAGGCGACGACCGTAGAGAGCAATCCGTCCGACGGCCTGAACCGCAGGCGGCGACGGCGGGGGTGGAGAGGAGAAAAAGGAGGAGGAGGAGGAGGAGGAGGAGGAAGAGGACGAGGACAAGGACAAGGAGGAGGAGGAGGAGCAGGAGGAGGACCACCGCTCGGTTGAAGGGTGGGTTTGAGACGAATCGGGTTCGGCTCGCAGCGCCGAAGGTTCGGCACACCGCGGCACCAACGAGGAGGAGGAGGAGGAGGAGCTTGTTTGCTTGCTATCGGCTGTGGGATGTTGAATCGAATGTCTATTAACACCACTATCAGCGCAGTGCAAAACAAAAAACCCTCTCGATTGGAACTGGTGTTTGAGTGCGCGTGGCAAAATGCCTCGCATGTCCTAGACAGCGAAAGGGCCGACCAGGAAGGGGGGCCGATTCAGGGGCAGGCCAGGGACACGAGCGAGCGAAGGGCGAGAGAAGAGATAGCATAAAGGAGCGGGGAACGCGCGACAATCTGACTACATCCGACGTCCGCGCCCAGCTCGGCTCGTCTGCCAGGCGCGTTCGGCCCCCCAGCCCAAGCCCAATGGCTGAAGCGCGGCGCAAGCGCGCTCGAAACCCTCATGGCCCCACGGGGCCTCGCTACTCTGATCTCGCCTGCTCCGCATCATTACTACTAAGGGACACCACGCTTTCCTCCCCCGCGCCTCCAGCCGGCATCTCCTCCACCAAGTATCCGCTCGGCGCCGAACCCTGAGTCGCCGTCGCCCCCCCTCTGCTTGAATCAGTCCATCACTAGGTTCCCCTGCTCCTGGTCGCCTCAGGCGGGTGACTTCTCGCTTGCAGTTCTGGCGCTTGCGCGTCCGCGCGTGCTTCGGGGGCTCGTCTGCCACGGGTGCCACAATGGACTGCAACTTCTCCCCGTTGGCAAGGCCGACCCCTTCCATCGAAAGCAGCTCGACCATCGCGAAATACGCCGCTGGCGATGGAGGCCCCAACCCACGAAGAGCTCCCATGTATCTTCCCGACCTCCTGGTTGCTTTGCAGCTCTTCGCCCGCGTCGGTGTCCTCTGCCCGCTTAGCGTTGTCCTTCAGTTTCGAATCGAGATCTCGCTGCGCATGGTGCTGGCCGAGTTCGCGGCGTCCTAGCCTGCGTTCTGCAAGGCCATCACCACGTCGCGCGTCTCCTGCACGAGGATCGTTCTCGCCGCCAGGCCACATTGCGCTCGAGACCTCTGGGCAAGCTGCGCCGCCTGCGCAGACCACAGCATGCGGAGTTCCTCCAGGCCCGCGCCCTCGACCCGCAGCTGGCGGCCCCTGGCCCCCCCTCCAGCTTATCCGCGCGCCGCCCCCGCGCCCGCCCTCCGACTTCCGCGCCTTCCTGCCGTCGCCCTGGCCGTCGTCGCCGCTCTCGGGGCCACGCCCGCCACTCCGTGACTGCGCCGAGGACGCCCTTGGTCTCCAGCCCCCTGTCTTCTCGACGCCCATCGCGCTCATCTGCGCGCTGCTGGCCACGCGGCGACGCGCGCCCCCTGGCCACGGAAGGCCCCATCTGCCGCGCGAGCACCCAGGCCCCGAAGCCGAGCTGAGGCACAGGCCGACGAGCGACGATAGGCATGGAACAGCCCTCCTGCGTCGGTGGCAGGCGCGAGCAAAGATGCTCACGGAGGTCGCCATACGTCTCGACGCCCACATCGCACAAGCCACACACGTCCGTCGCCGCCAGCTTAAACTCCCTTTTATCTACCGCGCCATTCACGACGCATCTCCCCGCGCGCCATGCTCGCGCGAGGGGCCGTGCGCGCGTGGAGCGTAGTCCCACAGTTAATGCATGCATTGCTCGGCGTAAGAATCTGAAGAGCACCCGCCCACCCACCCCCCCGCCCCCCCGCCCCAGCTGTCTTGACTGGCACGCACGCACCATAAGTACCGCGCGCGCGAATTACAGAGCCACATGCTGGTCCTTCACGGTCCGGAGTGGTACGGCAGGTGAAAGAACATGCAACTCCTCCGTCCCACGTGGCTTCGCCGCACAGAACTGCGGGCAGGACTTCAGCGAGCACAGGCGGCGGCGCCCTCGCGCTGGCGCGAAGGTGCTGCGCGGGGTCTGCGGGCCAAGTGGCACGAGGCACGCACCCGCATGCTCGCCCCGCAGCAAGTCCTTCATCGAGCTGCTTCTTCGCCCTCAGCGCAACTGCACATCGCCCCCAGATCTCGTCGCAACTGTTGCTGAGCCCCGGGGTGAACCGCAGCGCCTGCGTTCAGTTCGCCTGTCTCCACCAAGGTAGACGGAGCGCGATAGTCACCGGACTTCTCCCAGCTCATGCGTCCAAAGAAGATCGCCAGTACGCGCGCGCCAGCTGAAAAAGTAGATGAATATATACTTAATATGATTTAACTGATCTAGCATAACTAAAAAATTAATTATATAATTTTAATAATATTTAGTAATTTATGAAAAAAAAAATTGCTCGGTTCGAAGGCGCAATAACGGCCTGAGCTGGGAAATCCGCGGCCGATGTCGCGCTGCCCCCCACCAGCGCAAACGGCGACAGGTTCCAGCATCTGCACATTTCGCTCGCGTCGCGAACTGCGCCCGAACATTTTTTAGTCGAGCTGTCCCTCCTACCATGGCTCTCAACATCTTCGCCAGAACCACGCGGCCGCTTAACGCTTAACGCGGACCCCCCCCTTCAGTGTTTAGAGTTGATTATCGTCGCCCTATACAAAATTCAAATTGGGCGGCGAGCGCTGAGGCCGAACTTCATTATCACCTCGAAACGCTATGTTGAGATAGCAACATCAAGCGATGTTGATATAGCAACATCAAGCGAAGCGATCACACTTTTTCAGGATGTGTCAAGCGAAACCAATAATTTTGGGAGGCAGACTCAAACGAAACGAGCAATGTTCTTATTATTATTATGCTTTCCTCTTCTTCTTTTATATTTCTATATGTCCTCACGCTCGCCTGAACTTTTTTTTTGTATCCCTGGGGTTGATTATCCATGGAAAATGAAGCACATGAGCTACCCTACACGAGCACTTAAAACATCAATTTTCATAAAGCGCTTGTAAATTAAAATTGATAGATTTGGAACTTTGGATTTTTCCTTTCTTCGTCCTCTTCTTATTATCCTCTTCTTCTTCTTATTACTATTATACTGTATTCTTCTTTTTTTATATTTCTCTCTGTCCCCACGCTCGCCTGAACTTTTTTATCTCTGGGGTTGATTATCCATGGAAATTGAGGCACATGAGCTACCCTACACGAGCACTTCCAACAAAAAAAAAAAAAAAAAAAAAAAAAAAAAACTCCGACGGAAGGACCCCACATGATAATCTGTTTAGCTTTCCCTTATCCCTTTCCTCCCGGCCATGGCAAACACTCTCGTATCGCCCTCTCCTCTGCCATCTTTTCCTCTTCTTCTATTTCCCCCCCCCTCCTTCTCCTCCTCCTCCTCCTCCTTCTCCACCTCCTCCTCATCATCGCCCTCCCCATACCCCTTCCGTCCTCATCCTCCTCCTGCCTCTTTTCCACGTGCACGTCCCTTTCCCCCCGGTCGGGGGAAGCAAATCGATTTTCCTCGGCGCCGTCGCCGCCTCGGTCAGAACGCGCGCGTTTGCCGACGGCCAGATCGCGAAGCCGTCGGGTCAACCCTTCGGGCCAGCCACGCCTGCGGGGCACTCCCGCGGGCCGCCGGAGCGCGAGGGCAGGCCGTCGGGACAACCCCGCGGGCCAGGCCGTTGGGACAACCCCGCGGGCCTCCTCGCGCGCGCCGCGGCGCTCAGGCGGGCGGCAGCACGAGGCCCAGCTCTGCCGCGAGCTGCTCCGCTTCAGCCCTGGAGTCCACCGCTCTCTCGTCGAACTCCTGGAGCGCCTTCCGCAGTGACGCCGGCGGCCCGCGCTCCAGGAACTCTCGCGCGGGCGGCCGCAGGATCAGCATGTTCCGCATGCACGTGGCGCGGGAGAACATGACGGAGAGGTGCAGCCACCACATATCGTCCGACATGCCCGTGCGGCCAGCGTCCTCATCCCTGGCGCAGTCGATGTGACGCCCTTGCGCAGCGTCTGGCCCTGCGACAGCGTGGAGGTCAGGTAGGACGCGTGCGTCAGCGTGAATCCCGAGCGGCGCACAGTGTGCGCCCCCGAGCTCTGCCACGTGAACTCCTGCTCGCTGGGCCAGAACATGAGCAAGCTCCTCGCCCGCGCCTGGGCCTCGCCGTCGTCGTCAGCGCCCTCGGTGCCCTGCAGCAGCACCTCGGCGACCTCCTTGTAGATCGGGGGCTCCTGGAAGCCGTGCACATGCAGCCAGATTCCCTGCGGTAGGAAGCGGGGGCGGAAGAGCTGGCCCGGCGCGCACTCCTCGTAGTCCCGCTCGTCGTCTGCGTGAAACTCGAAGGACACGATGGTGGCCCGTTGCTCCTGCACGAGCCCCAACTTCTTTTTCAGCTCCTCCTGCACGGCCGTGAACCGGACCTCCATGCCGACGTGTGCCGGTAAGACGCCGTGGATGTCCCCCGTCTTGTGCATGTTCGGGACGTTCAGGAGGCGCCGGCCTGCGTCTGGTTCGCCTTGAATCGTGCCGCGCTCGTCTACGGCCTGCAGGAAAACGAGGGGGGCGCCGAGGCGCCGCGCGTCGCGACGAGCGCGCGTGTTGATCCACCTCGCCAGCGTCTCCCAGTAGATGCCCATGCCGTAGCCGAGCCGAAAGTTCTCGTGCTGGTGCCGAGGGTCCAGGACGCCGTGGTTGTCAGAGGCCAACGTCTTCTCCCAGGCAGACCAGACCTCTGGTGGGAAGCGCTTGCCCTCGCGCATGCAGCCCAAGAACGCGATCAGAGGGCCCCCCGGCTCGAAGCGCTTCGTGCCCTTCAGCTCGAAGACGCAGGGGATCTGAGAGAATACCCTGATGGCGTGCTGGATCTCCACCGTCGGCGGCTCCGCGTACTTGTACGACCCGTCGTCCAGGAGCTCGTTCACGTCCGTCAGGAGCCCGATGCTGCCGGTGGGCTTCAGCTGCAGGAAATCCCCGAGGTGCAACACGATGGGGACCCGGCCGAAGTGGTGGTGCGGCCTCTTGTAGGTGGACTCCTGCACGTCGTGCGTGTCACTGCGCCCGTGGCAGGCGCGGAGGTCCAGAGCGTTGTACAGAGCAGCTGCCACCATGCTTCCTCCTCGATGACCAAGACGCGGACGTGCTCCCACAACCACTGCAATCTCTTCTGCATGCTCCCCGGTCTCATCTTCGCGTTGATGTACTTCTGGACTCGCAGGGCACAGGCGTTGTGCAGCGTTCTGGCCTTCACCGTCTCCGTGGAGATGTTCTTCGCCTGCGCGTTCGAGAAGGCCACGACCATCATGGCGCTCTTGTCCTGCGCCGACGAGGGCCACAAATACTCCACCACTGGGAAGACGATCTTCTGCACCACGTGCGTCTTCCCCGAGCCGCCCTGGCCCAACAGGAGCAAGTGCGTCACATTTCTCTCGCTCCAGGGCTTCTTCTGCACGTCGTCCTCCCAGGCGTCGTCGCAGGCCTTGGCGAACTTGGCGACGAAGAGCGTCTGGTCCCGCGTGAGTCTCTCGTTCTCCGGCAACCCAGCGACCAGGGCGGCGATGTACGCGCTGGGCGTTGAGCACACGCTGCTGGCAAAACTGGCCGCAGCGGGGTCGCCGCCCAGGCCGCCTGCGCCCGCGTCCTCGCCGTCCGGAGCGCCTGCATCTTCCTCGTCGCGATTGTCCTGGAGGCGTTCGTCGTGCAGGTTTCCCCAGGCGTGTCTCTCCTCGCGCGCCGCGGTCACCAGCGGTCGGTACCCGGCCGCGGGCGCGGGAGCAGTCGCGGCCTCCGTCGGCTCGGGCGCACCCGCGCCCTCGCGGGCCGCCTCGGACATGCACGGGAGCGCGAGGAGCTCCTTGGCCAACCTCGTGAGGCGCTTACGGTGCGCGAAGTTCAGCACGTCCGCCATGTCCTGCTCCCCGTCGATGCCCCACGTCGGGACCGGCTGGAAGTGTGCTCCGACACGCTTGGGAGGCGCGCCCGGGTGCTCCACGCCCTCGCCCGCCTCGGCGCCCTCGTCCTGACCGGCACCTCCACCGGTGGTCGCCTTGAGGTACGCGCTCTGCACTGCTGCGTCGCTCTGGTCCTGCCGGGGTTTCTTCTCCTCGCGCGCCAGGGCGATTCCCTCGAGGTTGGGCGCCACCTGCATGGCTATCATGGAGACGTACTGGTGCACCGTCGCCCTGGGGTTCTCTCTGTCGGGGCAGTGGGCGGGGTCCAGCGAGTCGCCCTCCGCGTCCTTACCCTCCGCTCGCGCCTGGTGCAGCGCGAAGAATTCCTCCTGCACCTCCTGTGTCTCCCAGATCGAGGGCCACTCGTGCCGCGCGAGGAAGCGGGCCGCGGCGACGCGGGCCTCCGCGCCCGCCTGAGCCTCGTAGTGCGCCCAAGATCGCGTGAAACAGGTTGACCCGCGCACATTCATGTCACGGGGCGCGCCGGGGGCCTCCATCAGGGGCGCGAACGCCCGCAGCATGCGCTCGTCCTCCGGCGTCTCCGAGTTCTCCACCTCCAACGGCCTCAGGAGCAACTGCTTGTACAAGCATGCTGTCTCGCAGTCTTTGTTCATCGTCGGCATGGTGAAGCCCTCGAAGAGGGCACGCGGAGCTCGGGGGCCAGGCGCTGCTTGTGGGTCGCGTACAGCGCGTAGTGCGGCGCGAAGTCGAAGTCCAGGTGCTGCGCGCGGGTCTTGTCTCGCCGCAGGCCGTCGGGCTTCTCGCAGCGGTAGACCCACATGGCGTACACCTGCAAACTCATGTGCTTGAGGACCGGGTCGTCGCCGCGGTGCAGCCAGTCGTCCAGAGTGCTCGTGGTCCTCACGATGCGGAAGCCGTCCCCCGTCTTCGGGGCCTCCTCGCTCTCGCAGCCCATGTCCTGCATGAACTTCGCCAGGAACGACACCACCTGGCGATGATCGGGCGCGTCGCGCGCCGCCTTGGTCGCGACGTCGTGCTCGTAGGCCGTCAGGATATCCGGGAAGCGCTGGCCTTCCGGGCTCACGTACACCGCCTGCCCGTCGTCGTCCTTTTCCTCGCGCCACCCCTCGAGAGTGCACGGGTCGACGCCGCGCCCGAGGTACTGCACCGGGGCGCGGCCCCCGTCCTGCTTGGCCTTGTGCCGGAGAGAGCGCCCGTACTCGCGTCGCCACGCCTCCGCCGCCAGGAAGACGCCCTTCTTGATGAAGATCGTCCAGCAGCGGTGGGACGCGTAGGTGAGGTGGCCGTAGAAGATCGGGAACAGCATCTCTGACCCGCTCTTCCAGTAGCATCGGCGGTACGATGCGGACAGATTCTTCACCAGATCCAGCGTCTCCCCGAACTTGGACTTACCCCCGAGCGCTCTCCGGTCGGCGGCGGACGGAGTCTTCTCGGGGTCGTCTCCTCGCTGCTGCAGCTCCAGCTTCATCTTGTCCTGCTGCGCCTGTCGCTGCGCCTGCAGCCGCTCCAGGCCGCGCCGCATCTCCACGAGGACGCCCTCCATGCTGGGGCACTGCTTCGTCGTGTAGGAGTTGATGTAGAAGCCCGTGTTCAGGCCGTCGCTGAACGCTGCCTGGGCATCCAGTTCCAGCTGGTCCGCGAAGGTGTCCGCGGCGTCCGCGTCATCCGCGTCCTCGCCCTCCGCGTCCTCCGTCTGGCACTGCAGCATAATGTCGCGCCACTCCTCCGGCGAGCAATCGTCCGTCCACGCGAGCGGCTTCTCCGGAACCTCCGGGCGGTTGACGTAAGCGTCGGCATCGCCCAGCTCGCACGTGCCCATATACCCCAGCTTGGGTTGCGAGCCGACGTGCGGGAGCACCTCGCCCTCGTCCAACCACGCTTTGGGGTCGCTGACTCGTCGGAGGTCCTGCGCATCCAGGTTGAAGCGTCCAGCCGCGGCGCCGGCGTAGTTGGTAATGCACTCAGACGGGTGGAGCTGGAAGTGCAACAGACGACCCTGCATGCCGTGCGTCGAGGATCGCACCACGAACATGGCGTTCCGCAGAGGCTTCCCTCGCCTGCGCCTGCGCCAATCCGCAAGCGCGACGATGTAGTAGAAGCCGTGGCGGCAGATCTTCGTGGTCTTGTTGCCCGAGTACTTGTAGCAGCTCTCTCCGCACACGCGCGCCATCGTCTCCTTGGCGAGATCCCGGACGCCCCTCGAGAAGAGGCGCTCCCAGACCTCACGATTCTCTTCCGTTCCTGGCGGGGGCGGCGGCGGGGGCGGCGCCTCCTCGTCCGCGGCGAGCGTCGTCTGGCCGAGTCCTTGCTGCCCCGACTGAGCCGCGGGCGCGTCCGAGCAGACCGTTGGGACAACCCCGCGGGCCGCCGGCTCGCCCGCGCCGGTGTCTTGCTGCACGAGGCCGCGCCGCCGGTACGCGGGGCATTTCCCCACGGCGAAAGCATCGATGGGCATGCCGTATGAGGACGGCCGCGGCGGTGCCTTCTCCCCCGGCGCCAACTCGCGGCCTGTGGCGTCCCGCAACGGCAGATCGGGCCGGAGCCAGGAGTCCCGGTCCTCGGTCTCCAGGAAGGTCTCCTGGTCCTCGGTCAGCTCCGCGCCCGCCTGCTTCTCTTCGCGGAGCGCGTCCAGCTCGCTGCCCCCGTCGAAGCGCGACTGGTCTCGTTCGATGACAGAGAATGGCAGCGGGTCCACGCGCTGGTCGACGTGCCCGAAACGCCGCGGCAACACCTCTACGGAACTCTTGCAGGTGCTCTCCACGGCCATGACGCACGCCCTCATCCACTTGCCCAGGCGCTCTCGGAAAGCGGCAGGATGGCGTCGGAGCACGTGCACGAGCTGCCGCGTCGAGAGGGCGCACAACCACACCAGGATGTGCGGATGGAGCGATCCCCGACCTTGCGCCTCGATCTCTCCGCGGAAAGCTTGCACGGGCCCAAAGATCCCCGGGGCGGTCGAGGACGCCGCCACGCCGTCGGTGCACCAGTCCCAGGAGCAGCGTTTCCTGGGAGGAACGCCGCGCCGGCGGCCGCCCACGCACTCGGGGCGGACGCCGAGGACGTGGATGAAGAAGAGGCGCATGATGAGCTCGAAGCACACGGTCTGGCCGACCGGGTCCTGGGCGACGCGCCGCATCATGTCTCGGTACTTTGGGATGACGTCGCTGCGCAGGCCTGGAATGCTCCGGTCGTCGAGCGGGATCTCCTGGCCCTCCACCCTGACGAACAGTGGCTGCTTCGTGTCCGCTACGTTCTGGGTGGCGAAGATCAAGGGGCACCCGAAGAGCGCCATGTAGGCAACCCCCTCGTGGCGGCAGAGGCGCCGATGTCCGTCGGTGCCGACAACGTCCGCGACGGCCATCTGCATGATGTTCAGGGCGCCCCGAACCACGTTGGGCACGTTGGCGTTGCTTGCCAAAGCCGCCACGCCGCCGCCACCCGCGTGACCGCGGGCGGCCGCCGCCAGGGCATCCGGCGTGAGGTGCTGCACTTTCTCGGCCCACTTCATGCCTCCGTTCTTCAGGAAGGCGAAGGCGGACTGGTGGCGCTCCGTCAAGAAGTGCAACGTGGCGAACATGTGCAACGACACCCAGTCCGCCGCGAACCGGCTGACCTCTCCCGCAGCTAGAGAGTGAACCTTTTCAAGTTCCCTCCCCAGCCCAAGCGAACGCGGGAGAGTGAACCTTTTCAAGTTCCCTCTCCCGCCGACGACGACAAGGTTGGCCAGCAATTGGACGTGGGCAAGTCGAAAGAGAATATTCAGGCCGCAGGAGCGAGTTCCCCTTCGATCCTCCAAGTGACGACAAGAGACGGTCCTCAGACGGGACTACCCGCACCGCCCACAGACAAAGTTCCCGCTTGATACTTCCCCCTTGTTCAGGCCGCAGGAACTGAGGAGCCCAAAAAGCTCGCTCGGATGACCCGCTCGGGTTCGAACATGAAGTGCGTGCCCCACAGGGATGGAGCGCCCGCCTGATACTTCTCCCATATTCAGGCCTCAGGAGCCCAAAAGCGACGACAGTTACAGGTTTCCGATGACCCGCCTCGGATTGGTAAGATGATCTGCGGGCCCCATAGAGAGAGGCTCCCGCCTGAGACTTCCTCGCAATTCACTCACAGACAACGCTCCCGCCTGATACTTCCTCCAAATTCACGCCCCAGGAGCCCAAAAGTCACGACAGTTACAGGATCCCGATGACCCGCCTCGGATTAGTAAGATGATCTGCGGGCCCCATAGGGAGAGGCTCCCGCCTGAGACTTCCTCGCAATTCACTCACAGACGACGCCCCCGCCTGATACTTCCTCCAAATTCACGCCCCGGGAGCCCAAAAGTCACGACAGTTACAGGATCCCGATGACCCGCCTCGGATTAGTAAGATGATCTGCGGGCCCCATAGGGAGAAGCTCCCGCCTGAGACTTCCTCGCAATTCACTCACAGACGAGGCTCCCGCTAGATACTTCCTCCAGATTCACGCCCCAGGAGCCCAAAAGTGACGACAGTTACAGGATCCCGATGACCCGCCTCGAGTAAGATGATTTGACGACAGTTACAGGATCCCGATGACCCGCCTCGGATTAGTAAGATGATCTGCGGGCCCCATAGGGAGAGGCTCCCGCCTGAGACTTCCTCGCAATTCACTCACAGACGACGCTCCCGCCTGATACTTCCTCCAAATTCACGCCCCAGGAGCCCAAAAGTCACGACAGTTACAGGATCCCGATGACCCGCCTCGGATTAGTAAGATGATCTGCGGGCCCCATAGGGAGAGGCTCCCGCCTGAGACTTCCTCGCAATTCACTCACAGACGACGCTCCCGCTTGATACTCGAGTGAGTGACGGACTGACTGAGTGATGTGTGACGCCAACGGATGATATCCTCATGTGATGATCATGAGTGAGTGAGTGAGTGAGTGAGTGAGCGATCGAGTGGTGCATGGGTAAGTGTGATGGTGCTGAGGAGGAGAGGCGTGGGTCATGATGATGATGACTGATGATGATGATGGCGAGAAAGAGGAAGAGCGAGAGAGAGAGAGAGAGAGAGAGGGTGTGAGATCCTGCGCGGGGGGCGCGCAGAGAAAACAAGAACCCCACTTTGGATGTGGGGGAAAAAAATCATGAGAGATAAGCCATTGCTGAGGATATTTCTATGAAAACTAAACGCCAAGGATGTCTCAAAACGTGCTCGGCTTGGTATCCTCTTGATCATCTCTTACTTCGAGATTATGCTGAGGTCTGCTGGGCTACTTTTACTATCTCTCCCTGAACCCCGAACTTTATTATCCCCTAGTGTTTATTCTCACGGGCATGAGGTTAGTTCCAGCCTGCGCCCAGCAATGCGACGCCGCACCAGAGGGCGCCGGGCCACTAACCAACGATGAGAACATCAATCGCATCACTCACTTCGGCGAGGCTGAGTACCTGACGCCCTGCGCCATCACCCAGCCCATGCCAATTGCCGCAACCCTGGCCCGGAGCTCGCTCGCGCTGGAATTGACCGGGTTGAACCAAGCGCCCAAGTGCTTCATTCCGCTCTTCGTGAGCTCCTGGATCGCAGCGCGCGCCAGTTGGCGCGACTGCAGCAGGGGGGCCACGTCGCGCTTGGAGCGGTTCTGGCCGCGCCGCCTCGCCGCCAGGACCTGGCCCAGGCTGGAGTCACGGCATTGCGAACGGCGAATGACTTGTCGCGCAGCGCGAAGGCCATCAAAACATAGTTGCGCCTGGAAGACATCGCCGTCTCGGAGCGGACGCGAACGCACTGCTCGGCCCCGGCCCCCGCTGCCGCAACTCCTGCGCAGCGTGGGCCGCCCTGCCCCGCGGCCCTTCAGACCGCAACGCGCGCCGCCACCGCGAGACGCCCCCGCCGGCGGCCGCGAGCAAAGAACGCCCATTCCGGGGGACAGAAAGCTCCAGAGCGAAGAAGACCACCTCGAAGCTCGCCACTTGCTGCACAGCACACGCACCATCCGGCGCCCAGGCGGGCCCGGCTTGCCACGCGTCTCGTCGGGGGCGAAGCCGCCCGACAAGGAGGCCTGGACTGGCAATCGTCGGACTCGGCGAACGCACGTGACCAGCCGCTGGAGACGACGCCGTGGATCACCGTGCCGCTCTAGGTGTTCGAGCTGGTCGCGGGCGAAAGGGTAGGGGGCGCTGGGTTCGCCCCCCGTGACCCTTGAAGGGCGAGCTCCCAAAGCATCGAGTAGCTTCGCAAACTGCGAAGGGCAACTGACCCAGGCAGGGCCCGCGATCATCCTGTAAATTTCTGAAGGGCGCAACCAGGATGTGCAAACTGCCAAATTCTCGCGCGCCTGAGGGCCTTCGCTGTCGCTATGAAACCCTATTGGCCCCTTTTGCGAGCGTCGCGGCCCAGGTCGCTGCACTCGCGGCGGGCGCACTCGCCGGCATTGCGCATGTTCTCGGAGCGCTCGTCGCTCAAGGCTTGTCATGACAGCATAGTAACTGAGGGCCCGCGCGTCCCCCGCCGAGAGCTGGCATTCCCGAGGAGCCCGCCCGGTCGGAAACTGTTGGGCGCTGCAAGAAGCGCGGGCCTTCTAGTTGCGGCTCTTCAGGCCGACGCCTGCGTTCGCCAGGGGTCGACCTAGCTTCGGGGTCATGGCCATGTCTCTCCGCCTGCGCGCCTGGCCGAGCTCCGCCCAGGCGCACTGCTGCCGCTCGCGGAGCCTGCGACGGCTGAGCGAGCGTGGGACACCGGTGTAGTTCTTGATGGCTGTGCCCAAGGTCGCGGCCTCTACGCGCATCTTCGCCTCCTCCTCCGCCGCTGCCTTGGCCGTCTCCCCTAACGCCCTCCATATTTTCCCATGGTCCCTTCTAAGCTCCCCCAACTTCCTCTGGCACGCTAGCCTGAGAAGTTCCTGCAGGAAGTTCTGCAGCACCACCCCGCGAATCGTCGCCGTGACCAGCACGGCACGACCAGTGGTGGCCTCCCGCGACTCCAAGGTCTCCAAGGACGACGTGATCTCCGGGATGGCCTCACTCATGTCCTTGAAAAACTCCCAACGCTCAGTGAGTAGCACGCCTGCAAATCTCTGTCGATCCCATCGCTCACGGAATGGTGTAGTGTTGCTCAACGGGGCCACCGGTTGGAATTTCATCGCCACTGGGATAGGATCGAGGATTGCCCAACAAAAACTTGATACTTTCTCCACTGCGCTCCCATGCAATTGACAAGCGTACCAATCCCAATGCACTCTGTGGCATCCCGATGCAACCCATCTGCGACTCCGCACCGCCCATGCCCTTGTACGTGCTACAGACGGGCCAATAGGTCTTGGCCGCGGAAAAGCTGGGATCCGTGAGCATGTCGTGAACCAGCTTCCACGCGTCGGGTTCCCTGTCGGCGCCATAGTCCCCCACGACCGAGTCGTCCTCCTGATGCTACTTGATCCCCGAATTCAAATGCATCAGCACCATGGGGGTGTAACGATGTGGTAGTCGAAGACATGGTGATCGCGTCCACTCCGTGAGCATCGTGCATGTGCCCTTCCATGTCTTCGCCTCCCCTCTTTTCGACGGCTGTGGTGGGCAATCTAAACAATACGACCTGCGACCACTAGCGGACCAGATGCCACGTAAGTGATGCCCGCACGTCCTCGAAGACCTGCTGGTGGTACAATAACCCGTCGGATACAAGACGGCCCGAAAAAAACTTCTTGGCAAGCAGCAGCGTGAATCGGCAGCTCTTGTTCACAAATCTCGTTCGCCCTCAGCAAAAGTGAACCTCGTGAAGCCCTGCTGCTCGAGCTATGCGATACGCCACCCCCCCCCCCCCCCCCCCCAGAACGACCGAAAACATGTGCCTGACAAGCCCGCGACGCCGACGACGCGCAGCGACTCGGAGACCTCGTCCAGCCTCGCCGCGCTGCTCTGGTTCTGCGGGTTGTACACTGCCACGAAGCACTCCCGCGCGTCCGACATGCAGGCAGCGCTGCACCACGCAAGGAGCCAGAGCTCAAAGCGTGCCCGCCTGCCCCCAAGGGGGGGGCGCACTCTGGCTGTCATGGCTGCCCCGAGGGCACGGTTGCCCCCATCGCGGCGCGCGCTCCTGTTGAGGGACTCCGCAAATGGGGGGACATGCGCGGGCGCGGAGCCTGAGGACGAAGAGGATGAGGAGAAGGAAGGACAAAGAGAAGAAAAACTTAGCCTGGCGAAGGACCCAACCATACGCAGCTGCGAGTACCGCACGGATATGAGACGAAGGAGGGGGCACGCAAACTAGGCCCCTCTTCTCATAGGCACCGCGCCACTGCATGGACGAGGCAAAGGGCAGCGCGGGCAGGAGGTGGCGGGCGGAGGAGGAGAGCTCACTGGGGCGAGCCAACACATCAGTATCATC
>CAUYUJ010020717.1:148485-151707 GCA_963575745.1 Prorocentrum cordatum
CCTCCTCCTCCTCCTCCTCCTCCTCCTCCTCCTCCTCCTCCTCCTCCTCCTCCTCCTCCTGCGCACTGGCGGCCACGCGGCGGTCTTGTCCGCCGTATAGGTCACTCTGGCGAAAGGTCAGTCTGAGGCGCAGCGGGCCTCAGCCCAAGCGCCCACAACCCCCCGAGGCCGCCCACTGGGCAGCCAGACCCCCGACGTCGTGACTGTTCCACAGCGTCGACGTCCAGAGGTCTGGACCCCCTCCCCGGGACCCCTCCCTCATCCTGAGTCGTTGTTGGACGCTTCCGAGGCCAGGTAGGGGCCCCCGGAGGCCGACGATAGCGAAAGGCACCCGTGATGCTTTCACAACGCGAGGGGGTCTGGGCCTCCTCCTACTCCTCCTCCTCCTCCTCCTCCTCCTCCTCCTCCTCCTCCACCTCCTCCTCTCCCCTCATCTCCTCATCGAAAGCACTCTCCTCGTCATCGTCACCGTCGTCGCTATCATCGTCGCCCTCATGACCACTGTCATCAGAAGCAGCACTGCCACCACCATCTCCGTCGACAACTTTAACCTCAATCAGCGCATCATCATCATCAACATCATCATCATCTCATCACATCATCAACATCATCATCATCATCATCATCACAGCATCAGCATCAGCATCAGCAACATCATCAATCATCATCATCATCATCATCATCATCATCATCATCATCAGCATCATCATCATCATCATCATCATCATCAGCATCATCATCATCATCATCATCATCAGCATCATCATCATCATCATCAGCATCATCATCACCATCATCATCACCATCATCATCATCACCACCATCATCATCATCATCATCATCAGCATCATCATCATCATCATCACCACCACGACCATCATCATCATCATCATCAGCATCATCAGCAGCAGCATCAGCATCATCATCAGCAGCATCATCATCAGCATCATCATCAGCAGCATTCATCATAATCATCATCATCATCGTCACCATCATCATCAGCATCAGCATCAGCATCATCTTAATCACCAGCATCATTATCATCATCAACATCATCCTCATCATCGTCAGCATCACCATCAGCATCATCATCATCACCACCACAACCACCACCACCACCACCACCACCACCACCGTCATCAGATTCATCGTCGTCACCATCATTATCACCACTACCACCCCCGTCATCATCAACAACAACCACACCAACTGGAACATCAACCCACCACTACCATCGTCATCAGAGCCATCACCCACACCGTCCTTACCATCCTCACCACCACCACCACCACCACCCTCCCCGCCCCCCTCCCCCCCCTGGGCCTGATTGCAACCCTTGTGGTGGGGCGAGCTCCACTCGTCCTCGCACACGCAGGCCTCCTCGGCGCGGGCGCGCCGACTGGGCCCCCGCGGCGCCCGAGGGAGTGGAGTCCAAGACGTCGACGTCGCCGCCCACACGCGGTCGAGGATCGGTCGATCGAGGATTGAATCGGGGGTCGATCGATCGTGGATTGGTTGATGATCGATCGATCGAGGTGTGTCCCGGCGCTTGGTCTCTGGGGGCCGCTTTCGGGCCCCAGGGCCGTCAGATGATGTTGCTTCGGAATGAACAGAGCTCCCCCTGGGGAGGAAGATAGCACGCGGTGAGGGCATTGGATAAGGAACCATTGGATAGTAGAAGAAGAAGAAGAAAAAACAACCATAAGCATAAACTTTTGCGCTCCGCGCTTGCGTTGGAACCCCCCTCACTGGCGCGCGGAGGGCGCCATGGGCGGCGCCAAAGGCGCCGCCGGGGGGCCCAGGCGCGGATCCAAGAAATCCGCGCGGAGCGCCACAAGTTTGTGCTTATGTGTGTTTTCATTTTCGAATGCGGTGAGGGTATTGGATAAGGAACCAGTGCTTATTCCCTACCTAGGCTCTGCCTAGAAGGGTTCTTACTCGGAAGCTTAAAGGGCCGGGCAGTGGGGCCCGCCCCGGGCGGTTCCCCCGGTATCCGCCCCGCGGTTCCCCCAGTTACGTCCCTTTAGCTTAGCGTTGCTTATCTCATCTTAGCTTAGCTTAGGTTCATCTTAGCTCAGGTTTATCTTAGCTAGCTTACCTTCATATTAGCTTCGAGGAGCTTTAGCATAGAAGAGCACAGCAGAGCATAGCATAGCGTAGCATAGCATAGCGCAGCACAGCATATCATAGCATAGCCCAGCATAGCATAGCATAGCGCAGCATAGGATAGCATAGCATAGCATAGCACAGCAGCCAAGAAAAGGCAAAGCAACAGCAGCGACAGCAAAGCAAAGCACAAGCAACTCAAAGCAAAGCAAACCAAAAACAAAAGCAAAGCAAAGGAAAGGCAAAGGAAAAACAATGTGCGACAGATGCCGAGCTAGCCTCGATGGCCGGACCAGAGCCCCCGCAAGCAGTGCCTTCCGTAACCATTTCGGCTCAAGTCCGGAGGCCCTGCCACACAGCCGCCCACGCATAGCATAGCCAAGCATAGCATCGCACAGCATAGCATAGCGCAGCATAGCATAGCATAGCATAGCATAGCATAGCATAGCATAGCGCAGTATAGCATAGCATAGCATAGCCTAGCATAGCATAGCATAGCCTAGCATAGCATAGCACAGCGCAGCATGACATAGCATAGCATAGCATAGCTTAGCATAGCATAGCATGGCATAGCATAGCATATCATAGCATAGCATAGCGCAACATAGCATAGCATAGCATAGCATAGCATAGTATAGCATAGCATAGCATAGCATAGCATAGCATAGCGCAGCATAGCATGGCATGGCATAGCATTGCATAGCATAGCATAGCAACTAATGCTGCTTTCCTAGGGGCTCCAACGGCTCCAACTTCTAGGTAGGGTCGCACTGGGGTAATGTGTGTTTTCATTTCCGAATGCGGTGAGGGTATTGGATGAGGAACCATTAGATGAAGGAGAGCAAGGTCCGGGAGCACCAACTGAGGCTTGGCCTTAGGTCGGGCATGTCCCCCTACAGGCGGATTCTGGACGATTTTGCTGTATGCAATTCAAAGTTCGGCACTTCCCCCCCCCCTGCCACCCTCCCCCCTCGATTTCGCCCCACCCCCCTCTGGAGCTTTGCTCTGCAAGTCCGCTTTGCAGATGGGCGCTCTGCAAGGGGAGGGGGGGGGACAGGAGAGAGGGGGGGGGACAGGAGAGAGGGGGGGGGACAGGAGAAAGGGGGGGGGAGAGGG
>CAUYUJ010020718.1:0-12500 GCA_963575745.1 Prorocentrum cordatum
TCCTCCTCCTCCTCCTCCTCCTCCTCCTCCTCCCCCTCCCCCTCCCCCTCCTCCTCGCCTCCTCCTCATCATCATCTTCCACGGCCTCCGTCTCCGCCCACTTCGTTGCCGACGTCGTGGTCCTCTGTCAGGGTCGGCGGCACCGGCCGTCAGGCCTTCGCAATACGTAAAAATCAAGGAAAATGAACGTCAACGAAAACCTGAGAAATTGTACGAAAATTGAATGCTAATCAAATGTCGACGAAAATCTACAACGAATCAACGAAAATCGAACGACGACGGAAAATCTGCGAAAATCGAACGCCGACGAAAATCTACGAAATATCAAGAGAAATCGAAAGGCGACGAGAATCATAGACAACTCAACAAAATCGAATGGCCGACGCAAAAGCTGCGAAAATGAAATGTCGACGATCATCAAGGAACAATACACGAACATCGGACAAAAACCGTCGAACCCAAAAATTGTCAAATGGCGACGGAAATCTGCAAATTACCCTGGCGACGTACCCAACCCCTGCGTAATGTGGGGCATGAGTAGCTTGGGAGACGTTATACGGAGGTGTTGACGTGACATGGGCGCATATACTTCTGCGAGCGGCATTCGTGAGGCTCGCAGCCCCCCAAGAATTGCGATGTCCCGCTCAGATCTGCCTGGTGCCTCGCTCCGCTGGACCCACCAGCAGCCCTCGAAAGTGGCGACAGTTTCGCAGATCGCAGCCTCCCAGGGACGGCGAGGTCCCGCTCAGGTCCGCGCGGTGCCTCACTCCGCAGGACCCACCAGCAGCGCTCGAAAGTGGCGACAGTTTCACAGATCGCAGCCCCCCAGGGACGGCGAGGTCCCGCTCAGGTCCGCCCGGTCCCTCACTCCGCAGGACCCACCAGCAGCCCTCGAAAGTGGCGATCGTTTCGCAGATCGCAGCCCCCCAGGGACGGCGAGGTCCCGCTCAGGTCCGCGCGGTGCTTCACTCCGCAGGACCCACCAGCAGCCCTCGAAAGTGGCGACAGTCTCGCAGATCGCAGCCCCCCAGGGACGGCGAGGTCCCGCTCAGATCCGCGCGGTGCCTCACTCCGCAGGACCCACCAGCAGCCCTCGAAAGTGGCGACAATATCGCAGATCGCAGCCCGCAGGGGCGGCGAGGTCCCGCTCAGATCCGCACGATGCCTCACTCCGCGGGACCCACCAGCAGCTTTCGAAAGTGGCGACAATATCGCAGATCGCAGCCCCGCAGGGACGGCGAGGTCCGCTCGGATCTGCGTGGTGCCCCACTCCGCAGGACCCACCAGCAGCCCTCGAAAGTGGCGATCGTTTCGCAGATCGCAGCCTGCCAGGGACGGCGAGGTCTCGCTCAGGTCCGCGCGGTGCCTCACTCCGCAGGACCCACCAGCAGCCATCGAAAGTGGCGACAGTTTCGCAGATCGCAGCCTGCGAGGGAGGGAGAGGTCCCGCTCAGGTCCGCACGGTGCCCCGCTCCGCAGGACCCACCAGCAGCCCTCGAAAGCGGCGACAGCTTCGCAGATCGCAGCCGCCCAGGGACGGCGAGGTCCCGCTCAGGTCCGCGCGGTGCCTCACTCCGCAGGACCCACCAGCAGCGCTCGAAAGTGGCGATCGTTTCGCAGATCGCAGCCCCCCAGGGACGACGAGGTCCCGCTCAGGTCCGCGCCGTGCCTCACTCCGCAGGACCCACCAGCAGCCCTCGAAAGTGGCGACAGTTTCACAGATCGCAGCCCCCCAGGGACGGCGAGAACCCGCTCAGGTCCGCGTCACTGTGCAGGGCCCCCCAGCAGGCCTCGAAAGTGGCGACAGTTTCACAGATCGCAGCCCCCCCAGAGATGGTGAGGTCTAATTTGAATCCGCGCGTGGCCCTCACTGTGCTGGACCCCCCAGCAGGCCTCGAAAATGGCGGCAGTTTCACAGATCGCAGCCCCCCAGGGATGGCGAGGTCTAATGTGGGTCCGCGCGTCGCCCTCACTGTGCTGAGCCCCCCAGCAGGCCTCGAAAGTGGCGACAGTTTCACAGATCGCAGCCCCCCAGGGATGGCGAGGTCTAATTTGAATCCGCGCGTCGCCCTCACTGTGCTGGGCCCCCCAGCAGGCCTCGAAAATGGCGACAGTTTCACAGATCGCAGCCCCCCAGGGATGGCGAGGTCTATTTGAATCTGCGCGTCGCCCTCACTGTGCTGGGCCCCCCAGCAGGCCTCGAAAATGGCGACAGTTTCACAGATCGCAGCCCCCCAGGGATGGCGAGGTCTAATTTGAATCTGCGCGTCGCCCTCACTGTGCTGAGCCCCCCAGCAGACTCGAAAATGGCGACAGTTTCACAGATCGCAGCCCCCCAGGGATGGCGAGGTCTAATTTGAATCTGCGCGTCGCCCTCACTGTGCTGGGCCCCCCAGCAGGCCTCGAAAATGGCGACAGTTTCACAGATCGCAGCCCCCCCAGGGATGGCGAGGTCTAATTTGAATCTGCGCGTCGCCCTCACTTTGCTGGGCCCCCCAGCAGGCCTCGAAAATGGCGACAGTTTCACAGATCGCAGCCCCCCGCAGGCAAGACAGGAAGAGGCAGGGAGGGAGGGAGGAGGAAGGAAGGAAGGAAGGAGTGGAGACCACACTGCTCTATTCAAAACGAATACCCAACCAAGGAGGGTTGGGAAAAAAATCAACGAGAATCGAACGACGACGAAAATATACGGAAAAATCTGCGAAATCGAATGCCGACGAACCTCTACGAAATGTCAACAGAAATCGAGCCTCGACCAAAATCACAGACAAATCAACAAAATCGAATGGCCGACGAAAAAGGCTGCGAAAATCGAATGCCGATGACAGTCAAAGAGCAATCCACGAACATCGTATTGCGACGAAAATCGCAAAATTATCGAAGAACATCGAATTTCGACGCGCGGCCTGCCCCATGGGCCCTCTTGGCCTTCTCAGCTGGCCCCCAAGATGACCCAATCGCGGGTTCGCACACCTCTCACACACTTTGTGGCCCATGGACCACCAAAGGCTATTAGGCGGCTCTCAAGACTGCTGAATGGGGCTTCATGCTTGCACACCCCTCACGCACTTCGTGCCTGACAGATACACACCTCACGCGATTCCTGCCCCATGGGCCCTGAGGGGCTCTCTCAGCACAGTACAATACAGCGGGGGCGATATCAGCCCGGAAACTCAAAGACGAACGAAAACTCAACGAGAGCAGCGCTGCGCTGCCAGCTTGGCGCCATCATGCCATCGCGTGGCGACAAAGCCGCGGGCGGCACGAGTGCGAGCGCGGCTCTCTGAACAAGCACTGCTGCACAACCGCCGGTCCTGGAGCCATTTGCTGCGTCGGAACTGTAGGAGAATAGCGGCCAATGAAGTGTTATTCCAGGGCGCGTGCAAGTCCTCATTCCAGTTCACCACTCGTTTGCAATGCTGCGCGCTCGGACCACCTCGAGACCTCGCGGTGCCCTGGGGGCTGCGATCGGCGCAACTGTCGCCACGTTCGTGGGCTCCTGGGAGGCCCAGCGGAGGTGGGTCCCACGCGGACCACCTCGAGACCTCGCGGCGCCCTGGGGGCTGCGATCTGCGCAACTGTCACCACTTTCGTGGGCTCCTGGGAGGCCCAGCGGAGGTACGTCCCACGCGGACCACCTCGAGACCTCGCGGTGCCCTGGGGGCTGCGATCTGCACAACTGTCGCCACTTTCGTGGGCTCCTGGGAGGCCCAGCGGAGGTGGGTCCCACGCGGACCACCTCGAGACCTCGCAGTGCCCTGGGGGCTGCGATCTGCGCAACTGTCGCCACGTTCGTGGGCTCCTGGGAGGCCCAGCGGAGGTACGTCCCACGCGGACCACCTCGAGACCTCGCCGCCCTGGGGGGCTGCGATCAGCGAAACTGTCGCCACTTTCGTGGGCTCCTGGGAGGCCCAGCGGAGGTGGGTCCCACGCGGACCACCTCGAGACCTCGCAGTGCCCTGGGGGCTGCGATCTGCGCAACTGTCGCCACTTTCGTGGGCTCCTGGGAGGCCCAGCGGAGGTGGGTCCCACGCGGACACCTCGAGACTCGCAGTGCCCTGGGGGCTGCGATCTGCACAAAATTGTCGCCACTTTCGTGGGGCTCCTGGGAGGCCCAGCGGAGGTGGGTCCCACGCGGACCACCTCGAGACCTCGCAGTGCCCTGGGGGCTGCGATCTGCGCAACTGTCGCCACTTTCGTGGGCTCCTGGGAGGCCCAGCGGAGGTGGGTCCCACGCGGACCACCTCGAGACCTCGCGGCGCCCTGGGGGGCTGCGATCTGCGCAACTGTCGCCACTTTCGTGGCTCCTGGGAGGCCCAGCGGAGGTGGGTCCCACGCGGACCACCTCGAGACCTCGCCGTGCCCTGGGGGCTGCGATCTGCACAACTGTCGCCACTTTCGTGGGCTCCTGGGAGGCCCAGCGGAGGTGGGTCCCACGCGGACCACCTCGGGACCTCGCGGTGCCCTGGGGGGCTTGCGATCTGCGCAACTGTCGCCACTTTCGTGGGCTCCTGGGAGGCCCAGCGGAGGTGGGTCCCACGCGGACCTCGGGACCTCGCTGCCTGGGGGCTGCGATCTGCGCAACTGTCGCACTTTACAGCGGAGGTAGTCCCACGCGGACCACCTCGAGACCTCGCGGTCGCCTGGGGGGATGCGATCTGCACCACTGTCGCCACTTTTCGTGGGCTCCTGGGAGGCCAAGCGGAGGTGGGTCCACGCGGACCACCTCGAGACCTCGCGGTGCCCTGGGGGCTGCGATCTGCGCAACTGTCGCCACTTTCGTGGGCTCCTGGGAGGCCCAGCGGAGGTGGGTCCCACGCGGACCACCTCGGACCTCGCGGTGCCCTGGGGGGCTGCGATCTGCGCAACTGTCGCCACTTTCGTGGGCTCCTGGGAGGCCCAGCGGAGGTACGTCCCACGCGGACCACCTCGAGACCTCGCGGTGCCCTGGGGGGCTGCGATCTGCGCAACTGTCGCCACTTTCGTGGGCTCCTGGGAGGCCCAGCGGAGGTACGTCCCACGCGGACCACCTCGAGACCTCGCGGCGCCCTGGGGGGCTGCGATCTGCGCACTGTCGCCACTTTCGTGGGCTCCTGGGAGGCCCAGCGGAGGTGGGTCCACGCGGACCACCTCGAGACCTCGCGGTGCCCTGGGGGCTGCGATCTGCGCAACTGTCGCCACTTTCGTGGGCTCCTGGGAGGCCCAGGGGGAGGCCAGCGGAGGTGGGTCCCACGCGGACCACCTCGAGACCTCGCGGTGCCCTGGGGGCTGCGATCTGCGCAACTGTCGCCACTTTCGTGGGCTCCTGGGAGGCCCAGCGGAGGTGGGTCCCACGCGGACCACCTCGAGACCTCGCGGTGCCCTGGGGGCTGCGATCTGCACAACTGTCGCCACTTTCGTGGGCTCCTGGGAGGCCAGCGGAGGTGGGTCCCACGCGGACCACCTCGAGACCTCGCAGTGCCCTGGGGGCTGCGATCTGCGCAACTGTCGCCACTTTCGTGGGCTCCTGGGAGGCCCAGCGGAGGTACGTCCCACGCGGACCACCTCGAGACCTCGCGGCGCCCTGGGGGCTGCGATCTGCACAACTGTCGCCACTTTCGTGGGCTCCTGGGAGGCCAAGCGGAGGTGGGTCCCACGCGGACCACCTCGAGACCTCGCAGTGCCCTGGGGGCTGCGATCTGCGCAACTGTCGCCACTTTCGTGGGCTCCTGGGAGGCCCAGCGGAGGTACGTCCCACGCGGGCCACCTCGAGACCTCGCGGCGCTCTGGGGGGCTGCGATCTGCGCAACTGTCGCCACGTTCGTGGGCTCCTGGGAGGCCCAGCGGAAGGACGTCCCACGCGGACCACCCCGAGACCTCGCGGCGCCCTGGGGAGCTGCGATCTGCGCAACTGTCGCCACTTTCGTGGGCTCCTGGGAGGCCCAGCGGAGGTACGTCCCACGCGGGCCATCTCGAGAACTCGCGGTGCTCTGGGGGGCTGCGATCTGCGCAACTGTCGCCACTTTCGTGGGCTCCTGGGAGGCCCAGCAGAGGTACGATTTACGCGTTGCCGCTGCTCTTCTTGCTGCGCTCTTCTGAGTTCACTGATGGGTGCTCTTCTTCCGCACTGCGGGTTTTTCAGCATGCCCGTCAGCATTGAGTGGTCCCGAATGTAGCCACCACATGTATAGAAAGGGTTGGGTACGTCGCAGGGTAATTCAAAATCCTCGATCTTTGATGGTTCGAAGCGGGAAAGCGTGAGAAGGCGAAAAACATTAGAAAAGCCGTGGCAAATCAACGATTCTACCTCTTTGGGCTCTCTCGGGACGGCTCTCGCAGCTCTCTTGGGCTGTTCTTGGAGCCTCGTCGGAGTCTTTTTGGGGCCTCCCAAGGATTGGGGGTGTGTTGGGGGCCTCTGGGGGGTCCTGGAGGCCTCTGGGAGGCCTCTGGAAGCCTCCTGCTCCCGCTCTTAGGCCCATCTTGCGCCTGTTCTGGCGTGGTCTGGGGCTGTCCTGGGCGCCTCTTCGGCAGTCTTGGAGCCTTCTTGGCCCGTCTTGGGGTCGTCCTGAGGGTCTCTTGGGTGGTCTTGGGGCGGTCTTGGGAGCCTTCTCGGCGCTCTTGAACCGTTGGAAGCTCGAAAACGCGAGAAGCCAAAAACATTGAAAAAACCGATGACAATCTACGATGTTGGCCTCTTCGGGCTGTCCCGGGACGCCTCTCGGACCTCTCTTGGGGTCTCGTGGAGGTTGCCTGGGAGCCTCGAGAGCCGTCGGAAGGCTAACTTGGGCTGCTTGGGAGCGTCTTGGCAATCTTGGACCATCCTTTCGCATTCTGGGCGCTCCTGGGAATCGTCTTGGGCCCTCCTGGAGCGCTGTGGAGGACACCCGGAACGCATGGGGGAGCGGTACCGGGAGCGTCCCTGAGATGTGGCGGGGAGGTGTGGCACCCGGGACCGGGGGGTCGGTATTTCTATACAAATATACATATATAACAATATATATATATATATATATATAATCACCCCCCGAAAGATCATACATCTAGTCTTGAGTCGTATTCATCCTCATCTCTCCTCCTCCTCCATTCCTCCTCCTCCTTCTTCCTCATTATCCGTTCCTTCTCCTTCTCCTTTCCCTCTCCTCCTTCTCCAAACACAGTTCCTCCTCCTCGCCCAATCATCCTCCTCCTACTTCTCCTTTCTGTTTCTTCCTCTCGGTAGGAACACAAAACCAAGAATACACAGGGTTTGGCGCCCCTAGCTGTGTATGTTAATTTTTTTCATGTTTTTTTTGTGTCTAGGATGCAAGGAAAAACTGCGTATGCTTGTTTTTGTTTGTCTGGTTTTCCTTCATTCTGGCAGCTCAAGTGCTCCCCGCGGCCTCCCCCCAAAGCACCTTCTCCTTCTCCACCTTCCTCTTTCCCCCTCCTTCTCCTTTCCTTTCCTCCTCCTTGTTGCAAAGAAAGAAAACCAAGAATACACCGTGTTTGGCGCCCTCGGTGCAAGGAAACGCTGTGTATGTTCAGTTGTTTTGGTTGTTTTGGTCTGGGATGCAAGGAAGCAGTGCGCATGCTTGATGTCCTTGGTTCTTTTGGCTTCGGAAACTCAAGTACTCCCCGCGGCCTCCCCCCCAGCACCTCCTCCTCCTCCTCTTCTGGAGCTCCAACACAAAACAAACAAATGTTGTCCTGCATCCCTTACCAGAAAAAGGAAGCAACCAAAAACAAAAAACGACAACATACAGGGTGCCCTTGCACCGAGGGCGCCAAACACTGTGTATTATTGTTGTTGCCTTCCTACAGAGAGAAGGAAACCGAAAGGATAAGGAGGAGGCGGATGAGGAGGAGGAAGAGGAAGTGTGTTTAGAGTAGGAGAAGCGGGAAAGGAGAACGAGAGGGAACAGAAAATGAGGAAGAGAAGGAGGAGGACGAGAAGGAGGAGGAAGAGAGAGAACGAGAGAAAGCGGGGGAGAGAGGGAGAGCATCTTCCTCCTCCTGGTCATCCTTCTCTTCCTCCTCCTCATCATCATCCTAATCAGCATCAGCAGCATTAGCATCATCAGCATCAGCATCAGCATCATCATCAGCATCAGCACCATCATCATCACCATCACCATCATCACCATCATCATCATCATCATCAGCACCATCAGCATCATCTGCATCATCATCATCATTATCATCATCATCATCATCATCATCATCATCATCATCATCATCGTCATCATCATCCTTATCATCAGCATCAGCATCAGCATCAGCAACATTCATCCTCATGAGCATCATCACCATCATCATCGGGCTCGCACTCATCGTATCTAGCTACTCCTCATCCTCCTCACTCATCTCCTTCTCCTCGTCCTCCTCCTCATCATCTACCTACTGCGGGTAGAGAGGGGCACAATCGAAGGGGATGAGGAGGATGAGGAGTGTGAGGAGATGAGGAGGAGAAGGATGAATAGTGACGGGAGCGGCAGGAGGAGGGATGAGGAGAAGAAGAAGGAGGAGGATGAGGCGGATGGGGAGGAGGAGGGAGGAGGAGGAGAGAGGAGGTGGGAAGGATAAGAGATAAGGAGGAGAGAAGCGAGGAGGAGGGAGCAGGAGGAGGAAGAGGAGCAAGAGGAAGAAGAGCATGATGATGCCCTCCCCAGGTCCGTCTTCCACGAGGACGAGAGACGAGGAGGACGAGGAGGCCGGGCACTGAGTACAACTTACAAAGGAAATAGTTCAATACAAGGAAATGCTGCCAACATAGAAAGCAATAGTTCAAGACTTACCCCATCATTGCCGGCCTCACAAGGAAAACTGATGCAGCATATCTGTTCATGTTGTTGATTATGTGTCATTGTTTGTTTTGTTGTGTTGTGTTGTTTTGTTGTTGTGTCATGAATTGTTTGTCATTGTGTGTCATTGTATTTGGTGTCTTTATTGTCTGTGGTTGTTTCTTTTGTTGTCTTGGTTATCCAGTGTCCAGCTAGCCTGAAGGACGGGGAGGAGGAGGAGGAGGAGGAGGAGGAGGAGGAGGAGTGATGAGTCCGTCCGCTGTCCGCCGTTCTCTGTGAGGGGCCGCAGGAGGATAGAGGACGGCAGACGGCGGACGGACTCCTCAGTCATCCTCGCTCCTCACTCATCACTTCTCGCTCCTCATTTCTCACTCCTCATCCTTTCCCCAACCCGCCGTCTCCCCTCCTCCTCGCTCCTCACTGAACGCTCCTCACTCCTCCTCATCCGCCTCCTCCTCCTCCTCCTCCTCGCATTCCTTCCTCCCTCCTGCGCTCTCCTCTCTCCTCACTCCTCCCTCCCTGAGGAGGGAGGGGAAGGCCTTTGATGAGTCAGTCCTCAACCTCCTCCTCCTCCTCCTCCTCCTCCTCCTCCTCCTCCTACTTCCTCTTCCTCCTCCTCCTTCTCCTCCTCCTCCTCCTCGCATTCGTTCCTCTCTCCTGCGCATTCCTCCCCTCCATCCTCCTCCTCCTCCTCATCATCATCATCAGCAGCATCAGCATCAGCATCAGCATCAGCATCAGCATCAGCATCAGCATCAGCATCAGCATCATCATCATCATCATCATCATCATCAGCATCAGCAGCAGCATCATCATCATCATCATCCTCATCATCATCAACAGCATCATCATCATCATCATCATCATCATCAGCATCATCATCATCATCATCATCGTCGTCATCAGCTTCATAACCATCATCAGCATCATCATCATCAGCAGCACCATCATCATCATAATCATCATCGTCATTATGACCATCATCATCACCATCACCATCATCACCATCACCATCCTCATCAGCAGCAGCGGCATCAACAGCATCAGCAGCATTATCAGCATCATCGTCAGCATCATCAGCATTATCCTCATCATCATCAGCATCATCATCATCATCGGTATCGTCAGCATCGTCATCATCAGCATCATCAGCATCCTCGTCATCCTCTTCATCAGCAGCAACAGCATCATCATCATCATCATCATCATCATCATCATCATCAGCATCATCATCGTCAACGTCATCGTCATCAGCATCATCATCAGCATCATCACCATTATCAGCGTCCGCATCAGCATCAGCATGGGCATCATCATCAGCAACAGCATCAGCATCAGCATCAGCATCAGCGTCATCATCAGCATCACCAACATCATCATCATCATCAGCATCATCATCATCATCATCATCATCCTCATCATCATCATCATCATCATCATCATCAGCAGCATCATCCGCATCGTCACCACCACAACCAGCATCATCATCATCAGCATCATCGGCAACAGCATCATCGCCAGCATCAGGATGACCATCGGCATCATCATCATCACCATGACCATCACCACCACCACCACCATCACCATCATCATGATCATCATCATCATCACCATCATCATCATCATCACCATCATCATCATCATCATCATCATCATCATCATCATCATCATCCGCATCCGCATCAGCATCATCATCATGAGCATCATCATCAGCATCATCACCAGCAGCCATCATTAGCATCAGCATCATCATCACCGCCACCACCACGACCACCATCATCAGCATCAGCACCATCGTCAGCATCAGCATCATCAGCATCACTATCATCGTCATCGTCATCAGCATCATCAGCATCATCATCAGCATCAGCAACAGCAGCAGCATCAGCACCATCACTATCACCATCACCATCATCATCATCATCATCATCATCATCATCATCATTATCATTATCATTATCATTATCATTATCAGCATCAGCATCATCATTATCATCAGCGTCAGCATCAGCATTAGCATCATCATCGTTTTCACCATCAGCATCATCATCAGCATCATCAGCATCATCAGCATGAGAAGCAGCGGCATCATTACCATCACCACCACCACCACCATCATCATCATCAACATCATCATCATTATCATCAGCGTCAGCATCAGCATCAGCATCATCATCGTTATCACCATCTGCATCATCCTCAGCATCCTCATCATCAGCATCCTCGTCATCACTGGGTCGCATTCATCATCCCCCTCACGCATCTCCTCACGCATCTCGTCATCACGCATCTCCCTCTCCTCCTCCTCCTCCTCCTCCTCCTCCTCCTCCTCCTCCTCCTCCTCCTCCTCCTCACGCATCTCCTCCTCCTCGTCCACACCACCCCCCTCCTCGGGATAGAGAGGGACACAATAAAAAGGGGATGAGGAGGAGGAGGAAGATGAGAAGGAGATGAGGAGAAGGAAAATAATTGAATAGTGATTGGAGCGGCAGGAGGAGGAGGAGAGAGGATACGGAGTAGGAGGAGGAAGAGAAAGATGAGGCGGATGAGAGGGAGGAGGAGGAGGAGAGGAGGGAGAAGAGCGAGAGATGAGGAGGAGAAGCGAGGAGGAGGGAACAGGTTCAGAATTATGTGAAGAGGAGGGGAAGCGAAAATCAGAAGAATGCGATTCCAGACAAGATGTATGATCTTTGGGGCAACCATCTATAATTACACATTTAGGTGTATAAATACATGTGCGTATGCATTTGTACGTGTATATACATATGATACCAGAGAAAAAACCCAATCAGGGCTATCGGGCTAGGGGGGCTATAGAGTTGTAAGGCTATTGGGCTATTGATAGGGCACCCCCGGGCACCCCCAGGCACCCCAGGGCACGCCCGGGCACCCGGGCACCCGGGCACCCGCGGGCACCCTGGCACCCGCGGGCACCCGCGGGCACCCCCGGGCACCCGGGCACCCGGGCGTGCGAAAATCGGCGGCAAACCTAACCTCACCTTATGAATATGGAGCTATAGGACTATAGAGCTATGGGTCTATAGAGTTGTAGGGCTATTGGGCTATTGGGCTATAGGGCTATAAGGCACCCCCGGGCACCCCCAGGCACCCCCGGGCACGCCTGGGCACCCGGGCACCAGGGCACCCCCAGGCACGCCCGGGCACCCGCTGGCACCCGGGCACCCGGGCACCCCCGGGCACCCCCGGGCACCCGGGCACCCCCGGGCACCCGGGCACCCGGGCGTGCCGCGAAAATCAGCGGCGAGCCTAACCTAACCATATGAATCCGCTAGGACCCCTACAGAGGCAAGCTCTGATTGGGGAATAAAGAAAAGCTTCAGAGGGAAACAAAAAGCACAAAAGGGAAAACAGAAGTCCCCAGGGGAAAAAGAACAAGCCTTGGCGAGGGGGCCAAAGGGACAAAAAATTCCAGCCCACCCGAAAGATCCTACGGAAGAAAGAACAAAGCTTCAGAGGAAAAACAAAACACGAATCCCGTTCATCCTCGCGCGCAGGCGCAGCAGCTCTGGCGATCGCACCATGGTCGTGAGCAGGTCTGTGTGGCCCTTGCCGTTACCGTTCTCCATCACGTCGCGGGGGATCGGACGCAGCAGCTCGTAGAGCAAGAACTTTGGGATGCGTTGTTTCAATGTCTCGAAGGCATTGCAACCGTTGCTGAGGCGCAGCAGCCCCCCGCTGGCCGCTGGCACGATGCACATAAGCGCCACCACGTCGTAAACG
>CAUYUJ010020718.1:15000-37500 GCA_963575745.1 Prorocentrum cordatum
GGACGTGCCTGCGCGTGGCGCTGCTGAATACGAAACTCGCTCAATTTTCCCGCACGGACCTCGAGAGATAACTTGTTATCATTCACTGCTGAGAAATATTCACATCTGTGTGCGGTCACGCACACCTCCCCGGCAGACTGGAATGAACGTGTGATCTGATGAAAAGCCTGCGTTGAAAGAAAAGGCACTCGGTCGACCTGATCTTCGCTAGGTCCTCGCTCCACCACCCGTACTCGCTTGCGGCCTATGCTGAGGGCTCGGGCACGCTGTGGCTGGCGCCCTCGCCCATCTCCGGGGAGCCCTCGTCGGCGGCGGTCCCGTCGGCGGCAGAGGACTCGTCCTCGGCGCCCGGCGCCGATGACGAGCGAAAGGCCCCGTTCCCGTCTCGCGGCCAAGCCCAGGCGGCTAGGCGCTTGCTCCACCTCCAGATCCTCATCGGCACTGAGGGTGGTGTGATGGCTGGAGCGTGCTGTAGGGCTGACTTGGATAGAGTGAGGTCTGGCTTGTCGATAGTCGCCTGGATAGCTTCTTGCAGCAGCTCCGAGATCCGAACCGTCTGAGTGGTAGCGTCCTCGGTCAGCGACCACAGGGGGTTGGCCCAGCGTACGTTGTAGGTAACACCTGCAGTCCTCCAGGCCAAGCCCACGTGGCCCGTATCGAACCAGGCCATCCAGAGGTCCAGGGAGGTATAGGATGAGTCGCTGATGAAGAGGTGCTTGTGTACTTCCACCAGCGGGCGAGAAGGTGATGCAAAAATCAAAATATCCGCCAAAGCCTGGAGCCAGTGGTCGGGCAGTCCCATCACCGCTCGAGCCTCTGGCGTAGTCAGTACGTCCTCGACGTACTCGTTTCCATCGAAAAAGATGCGGCCGGCGGAACTGTTGACCGTAACATTCGTGAGGTCGATGCCTTCCCAAGCGGTCTCGGCGAGGCTGAGGGTGTTGTCGGTGAGGGCGCTGAAGATCCGTGCCGCGCTCGACGACACGTTCGCACCTGCGCCCATCATGCGGCCTGCCGCCCCTCCGACTTCCTCAGCCACGTCCGAGGCGATGCTCATCGAGCGTGCGAACAGGGGGCTCCACGCCGTAGTCAGTAGCACCGCCAAGATGAGCACAGCACAGCTGCAGCCCCCGCTGCAGCTGGAAGACAACTTAGCCAACTTCCACAGGTACCATACAGAAGAAACTCGTCGGCGGGTCGGCTGTGGCCTGGGGGACGCCCATGAAGTCGGCACTCCAGGCGCCGCCTTAGCCACTGGCGGTGTTGCCGTACCCGTCGGCGTTGGTGACGGCGTCAGCCCAAAAGGTGAAACCAAACTAGTCGGCGTAGGTGGGTAGCTCGGTAGTACCCAGGACGAGTTCCCGGTAGAGAAAGGTGATGGCGGTGGCGTGCTCGATCTGGCTGTCGGTATCGTCTCTGGTGTCGCCCATGACCCGTCAGCCAGGCGTCTGGAGCCCTTCGGTGCCATGCAACGCCCGTAGCGCACACCAGGCCCAGTGTTGGCCGGCCCAATCGAAAGCTGGACCCCACCCAGCCGCCTTGAGCCCCACGGCTATGTGGGCGGCCTGGACCATGTCGATATATACTCGAAGGGAACTGTCCACCTTCCAACGGCCTGTTTCTCGAATCTGCTCGAAAGACATACCCCACGCTGTGGCCTCTGAAGCGAAACCTGCTCGGGCACTGTGGGGGGTCCATCCCATTGGTAGGTTACACTCCGACTGGATGCGAGCGAGCAACTTGCGGTACTTCTCGAGGGTGTAGGGGAACATGCGGCCCCCTGGGGGCGCGTGGGCCTTCAGGGTCCTCAGGAGATCCACCAATACAGGGCTGGAGGCCTCCAGGATGGCGTTCGACTGGGGGCGCTTCGCTTTGGTGTTCGCCTTGATACCCAAGCCTACTATCAGGGGCCCTCGACCTCGACCGTACCCAGACTCCTCGGGGAAGACGAGATCGGACGTGACGATCCCCAGCATCTCGCTGGGCCGCATCCCGACTTTTCCCTGCAACATGAGGCCGATGGCCAGGCGAGGCTCTCCGAGCGTGCTGAGCCGCACACTGACGAAAGCCTGGGCGGTGCTCACCATCGGCACTGCGTGCTTGGTCTGGTGCTCTAACTCCCAGCCACGCAAGGCAGCGTGGCACCTGCAAAGGCGGCCCTTCAGCCGCGGAAACTTGAATTCGATAGCGGCGAGCAGGGAGGTGAAATGACTCTTGAGCAAGTCCACTGAGGCCTTGTACTCCATGATCGTGTCGTCCCACTCGTCAGGGCTCCAGGGGCGGGCCCCCTCGGCCACGCACCACTGGTAAAACTCCGCTGCTCGCTTGCGATAGGTTAGCAATGTCTCAGGCTGCACACGGCCCTCCAGGTGCTTGTCGTCTGGCACCCTCGGGCTCGAAAAAGTCAGTTCTGGATGATGCGCACGCTGCGCGCGTCTACTCTCGGCACCGGGGCGTTGTGCCCCTCTGAATCCTGACCACATCCTCTCATACGTGAGAGGCCATCCGCGGGCATCCTCTCGGTCTCCACCCAGGGGAGGTGCATCCTGATCTCCGTGGCGCTCGACAACGCGCACCTCCGCCTGAGTAAGTAGTTCACGGGGCCGGCGGCCGATCGGCCTTTGGCCGCAGCGCCCGCGAAAGCCATGTTGTCCTCGAGGCTGAGGACCTTCGAGCGGTGAGCTTCCGGCAGCAGCGCCAGACGCGACAGGACCTTCAGCGCGGCCCGCCCTTCCCCCAGCACGATGTGGTCAGGCACCTTCCAGCGCCCAGACTCGACCGGGATCCAGGAGGCCTCTCCGTCGATCCAACCCCTCTCAACTGAGCTCACTGGCAGGAAAGGCTGTAGCGTCTCAGGGCCACGCTCCAGCACCTTCTGCAGCTGCCCTGGCTTGGCGACGGCCACGCCAGGGCGGGCACCAGCGTTCCACAGCTCCTCTACGATCTTCGAGTTCGCCGCGGCCACGACGATGCCGTAGCCGCCCGCGTCGAAGTCCTGCGCACCCTCGGCGTCCGAGGCGAAGACCATCGGCAGTAGCGGGGCCCCCAGGTCGGCGTAGAGCCCCATGATGCCTCGTCGCATGGCCACGGCCTCACGACGGGCCGACGGCCACCACCGTCTCCAGCGCGGGCCCTCCTGGCGTGCGAACTGGAACAGGTGCTGAGGCGCCGACAGCCAGTGCCTGGCTAGCAGCGCCGCCCAGATCCAGACCCCGATGACCGACGCCAGGTGGTCCAGGTGCACCCAGTCCCGGCTCGTGAGCAGCAGCAGCGCCTCATACATGAGCGCCGCCTTGCGCTTCGGGACCCGCACTCGTGCGGGGCTGGACTCCACCTCGTAGCCCACGATGCGATCCACCATGCCGTGCTCCCTCCGGTCCTTCACAACAAAGCCCACGTCCTCCAGCGCGTCCGCCACCTGGTGGACCAGCTTGTTGACCTTCTTCTCGCCTGACCGCCGGGACCCGCCGTCCGCTGCGATCAGGCCGTCGTCGATGTGGAGGTAGAAGCTCGTGTCCCTCGCGCCCAGCACTGCCCCGCGGCCTCGCGAGGACGTCTCGTTCAGGAAATGGAAGGCGCCGAGGTCCAACGGCCCCGAGTAGCACGTTATCCTTTGACACTTCACTCCGTCTCGTACGTGTCCTGTTGGCCCGCCGCCGGTCTGCGCCATCTCCGACAGCGTGGCCACTATGCCCTCCGCTATCCACCTGCACAGTCGAGGTGGGTAGGTGGCCAGCTTGGTCGTCCGAAAGTTACCGTTAACCTTACCGTAGCTCAGCTCGTGTGCGTGGGCGCCGTCGCACCTTAGTGCTTCGGTGGCCGCCAGTCGTACCGTACCTGTGACCCTCGTGGGCTTCTGCGAGGGCCCACCCATCATGCATTGGTCAAAGATGATGTGCCGCGCTCCCGTCCTGGACTCCAAACCTTTCAAGATCTCGGCGTCGAAGATGGACGGGTACGGGTCCTCCCCGGGATCGTCTGGATGCTCGAGGGCCCAGGCTCCCCCGCGGTCCCCCACCCCGCCGCGCAGCGCCAGGTGGTTGACCATCAGGCGGTTGCCCTCGTCCAGCCGCTCCACCTCAGAAGGCCGCAGTCTCTCGCGGGGTAGCCCCCATGCGTACTTCCCTCGACGGCGTAGGGGTCGTGGTCCTCCAGGCCTGAACCTCGCTCGGCTCCAGGTCGAGCAGGGGGGGCCGCCCAGGATCACGTCCACCAGGCCCTCGGACACCAGGGACCAGAGCAGCTCGAAGGTGTCGACGCGCCCGAGGTCCCACCGCGAGTCCTCGGCCAGGTCCACCGAGATCATGAGCACCTTCAGCTCCCGGACGTTCATCATCGCCTCGACGTAGTGCTGCACGTCCTGCTCCCTCCGGGCCCCCGCGAACAGGTGCATGACCACGAAAACGCGGGTCTCCTGGCGCCGTGCGTGGCGTACTGCCTCGCACCAGCTCGCCACGGAAAACCCGCTCGGGGGGGGGGGGCCATCTCGTCGAAGTCGTTGGCGCTCGGCCCAGTCGTCATCCTTCAGCATCTGGTATCCGGCCTGCCACGCCAGAGTGTGATCCTGCTGCGGGTCTACCAAGCTGCGCCTCAGCGTCATGGAGCATATCCTCGAATTGATGGACATCAGGATGTGCACGCTGTGGGAGCTGCCCATGACTAAACGGCGCCACATCGGATAGACCCAGCTCTCAGGATTCAAAGAGTCTCGCTGGCTGGGCGACAGACGCCACCAGACGGCGGCCGCCCTCACGGGTGGCACGCACTGCCAGCCCCACATCCAGCTCGGAACTTCCACGAAAGAGAAGGCGTTGCTCTCGTCGAACGCCGCGGCCGCCCAGTCGTCCGACGGGACGTGCAGGCTGGCCAAGGCACCTCCTCCGTGTAGTCCGTGTTCGGCTCGACCTCTCACGTCCTGGAACATATAGTTAGCCGCCACCATCATGATGATCTTACGTTGACGCCCACTGGTCTTCTTGCCCACCGTGCTGAAGCCCGCGATGGCCTTCACCTCCTGTGGGCCGCCGAAGTGCCACAGGTTGGGCGGCATGTCCTGGCGGCTGAAATACTTCTCGTACTCCTCCTGGGTGCCTCCAACGAAACCGAACTTGGCCTGTAGCTCCTCGAAGATCACCCGGCTGCGCAGCTCCGTCGGGGCCACCACGAGACTCTCGTCGCTGTAGTACCTGGCCTCCTCCGGCTCGAGCACCTCGAGCATATTCACACTCTTCACTACTTGCGGCTCATCAATGTCCTCCGCTCTCAGGGCCTCATGGGTCGACAGGCGGGTAGGCCGACCATAGCCCACCTCCTCCACACGAGCTAGCTCCAGCACCGCGGGGACGCCTGTCAGACCGCAGTCCCGGCGCGCCTCTGCCAGCCGTTTAGCTTCTCGTAGAGCCACCCTATGCACCTGGCCGTGCAGCCCCCGCATGTTCATCGACAAGCTCTCCTTACGGCGGGGGCGGGTGAGGTCCGTGCACGAGCCCGTGTCCATGGAGTTGATCCCTTGCACGAACTCGTTGGCGAGAGCCCACAGAGCGAGCTTCCGCTTGAATCGATGTCGAAGTCGACTAGATCGGCTCGTCATCGGGGTAGGGCGATCCACCAGCGTGATGGGGAAGCACGCCTCTTGTCCCGGCTGGGCCGAGATCACCTGCTGCAGCGAGGGGTGCAGATCGTCACGCACTCTGGGCACCCACTGCGCTGGCGGGCTCCGCGCCCCGACGGCAGGCTCGTCGGGGCGCGCCGCGAGCCCCTATTCATGCTTGGAGTCGGAGGACTTGCCGCCTCGGCCTCCCCCTCGACCACCTCCACGACCGTCGCCTCGACCTCCGCCCTTGTCGTTCTTTCGCCTGTGGCGCGCCTCAGCCTCGACTCTCTCCCTGCGCTGGTGCTCGATCTTCGAGTGCATCGTCGCTGAGGCCACCATCCACGTCGGGGCCACATCGGCTGAGCCGCCAGGCGGTGCGATGCCCAACATGTGCTGGGCGCCGACGCGGCCCCCACTCCGCTGCTCGTACACGCACGCCGCGAGGCGGCGGAGGCCTATCTCCATCATGTCGTCCTTGGCTAGCACCTGCATGATCTCCAGGTCGCTGCCGCAGTCGCGGAGGCGGAAGTCGACCGACGTGGCCAGCGTCCAAAGGTCGACCCACACCGGACTGGTACGACTCCCCTGGTAGCGCTGGGCGATCCAGTCGCGGGCGCTCGTCGACCCCTCGCCCCGCATCGCCCTGTAGATCTCGGGGGCCGCTCGCTGGAGGTCCGCTGGCAACGAGGAGCCCCATCGCGTCTCCTCTGAGCCTCCTGCCGCCGCGGCCAAGCCCTGGCTGGGGGTGGACTGCCAGATGCCTGCGCCCGCGGTCAGTGCGGCCTCCGACGCGAGGCGGTCCAGCGCGGCCCCGAGCTCCTCATGGCGGGGGGCCGTCACCGTCTGCTCGCCCACGTAGCCGAAACCCGACAGGAGACGCTTCACCTCGGGCACTAGCTGCCCACTCGAATCCATCGCGTAGATGTTGGACCAGAAGCGTCGACCCCACATATAGTCCTGGCCTCTGGCGTTCGCGAACGCCGTCAGGAGCTCCTTCACTTGTTTGGCCTGCTGGCGGACCTTGCTGTCCAGCTCGGGCGGCCTGTACTGAGGGACGTGCGGCGAGCTCCCAGCCCCAGCTGTGGCGCCAGCACCCGTGGCGGGTGGGGCAGCCGCGCCAGCCCACGCGCCTAGCGCGTCCAGGCTCGAGGCGCCCGCGGGCGCGTGGCTGGCCTGACCCACTGGAGGACCGATGGGTCCAGCGGCCGGCCCCGTCATCGTCACGCCCGGCACCTGCGGGATCCCCGGCGGCGGCGGCCCCACGTCGGCCCACCCGGGCATGGTTTCGTCAGGCGGGCCGCCGCCAGGGAAACCTCCTCCTGGCATGCCCATCGCTCCCGACAGGGCCAGCTGCTGCATCTGGGCCGTGAGGGCGGCCATCTGCGCCCTCGTCGCCTCTTGGTCGCAGTAGAGCCACCACGCCTGGCGCACGACCCTCACTGTGGCGAGGAAGCCCACCAGCCCGAACACGGTGAGGCCCGCCAGGCGGGCCCGTCCTGTCGAGCCCAGCTGGGCTGCCAGGGCTCCTCCTCCGCCTGCCAGGGCGAGGAGTCCCCACGCCGCCGCGAACCACCAGCTGCCTTGGTTCACGTCGGCGGCGGCGCTCTCGGGGGCCAGCGGCGGCGGTTCGCCCGCAGCGGTGGTATCCAGTCCCGGCGGCGCACCCGCCGCGGCCGAGTCGGCCCCCAGCGTCATGGCGGGCACTTCTGGTGTCTGGTGGAATACAGCGGCACCCCTCGGGTGCCGCGGAGAGACCTGCAAGAGGGTGCCCGCGGAGGCACCTCGAAACTCTGTCAGTGAGTCATGGTGCCTTGAACTTGAAACGGTTTCGGGCGCAGGCAAGACCTGGAGACAACGTCCGAAACAACAAGACATATCCCGCCCTATGGCCCCTTCGCTAACCTATCTGAAAATCAACGTTCACAAACTCACTCACCCATGCATGCATGCATGCATGCATACATACATACATACATACATACATACAAACATGCATACATACATGCATACATACATACATACATACATACATACCCGCTCGGGGGGAACAAACAAAAAAAAACGACAGCACACTGGTGCAGGAGCTCCTCCCCGATGAAATACCCGCGGCAGGTCAACATTTTTAGAAGAGGACCCCAAGTAGACCCCCACAGCGCCAAAACGGCAACAGGTCGACCTTTTTCGACCTACTTTTCGACGGCTCATACAACAATTGTTCCCGTCTTCCCCGCACCCCCGAAAGGCATCCAAGTCAGCTGTCGCACTGCATGCTTCCATGGTGCCCTCATCCAGGCAACTCACCGGGCGATCGTGTCTGGATGGGCTGATGGGGATACTCTTGGTACGCGGGCGTGCGAAGCGGGTCGAACGCCGTGCAAGCAGGGGGGTGATGGGGATACTTTTTGTCCGCGGGCGACACGGATCCACCGCGCACCGTCAAGCAATGATGGGTGTATTTCTTTTATTTTTATTTTTTTTACAGCCGCGGGCGGAAGCGCCAGCGGCGGCGGGTAACGGTCGGGCTGCGGCCGCTACGAATTGGCCGGGGGCGCGCGCGTGCCGCGGTCGGCGCCGGGCGGCGGGTGCAAGGGTGCTGCTGCCCAGGGAATCTGATGGGGACCCAGCACCCAAGGAGAATAATTACGCTGCCAAAGTGGCGCGATGCAAGACCCCCACCGTGTCAGAGGCTACAGAACAAATGCAATCTGAGACACTAACTGAACAGGAGGAAGTCCCCAACCTCGGCGGGAATGAAGTGCGAGGATCCAGAAGACCTGCCATGCACAAGCATCAACCGAAAGACACACGAGCAGTCGTCAGTCGGCATCCCGTACGAAAAGCTCTGACAGCGCCAGCGAACCGTCGCAGCTTCAGAGCACGCACCCACACAGCCCAAAGGCGTGGAGTTCGTGGTGTCGAACCGAACCAAGCACGCCAGGCCCAGGAGACAGCCTCGAATGGATGCGAACGCAAGCGACCATCGAGACATGATGTAACGCTATACGGAAGGTACAACAGTCCCAATCCACTAACGGCCACAAATCGCAAGCGACGCCAACCGGATTAGAACAGGGACGTGTACCAGGGAGCAACTAACGTGACCAGCACAACCGGAGCCGCCTAACCAAAGTACCCTGGCGTACCTGAGTGGAGTAGACGAAGGCGCTCGAGGAGCGGTGCTGCCTCTTACCAGCTGCAGCCCAAGCAACAGCCAGTGGTCACGAAGAAGCCCAGAAGACCGCTCGTCCGGGTGGAGCGGGGGCGCGACGGTGGGATGATGCCAGTCCAGGCAACCGTAACTGGCGGCCAGCAAAGGAACAGCGAACCACTGCACAGATGTGGGATCAGTTTTCTGACCACCCGCTGCCACACTGAGGCCGGTGCGCGCAATGATGGGTGTACGCGAAGCGTCAAGAATTTTTCCACATCCGCTGGCCAGTGCCTGAGCAGCGTCGACTCCGGGCTCGCCCTCTCGATGCCAGACCACAAGACCTTCTTCGGCAGCGCGTCCAGCACTGAAGCATTGTTTAGCTTGCGCTGCGCCGCGAGGGGCTTCCTTGCCTTGAAGACAAGGTGCAGCGGCAAGTCGCACACTGACTCGAAGAACTCTGGATGCTTGTTCATGTGGTCCTCCTTCACGCAAGCCTCCTCCATTGCCAAAAACTCCAAACCCGCCTCGTTGAGTGCGTCGAAATCCGCCACCGTGCCTGCACGGATTGGGCGTGTTAGAATGCTCGTCCGTTGTCTGGGATGTTCTCTAAAAAAGCATCGGGACCTTTTTTCCCCCCACTCGCGCCATGCGCGCCCCTCGAACATCGTCCCTTTTCTGAAATTGTTGTCCGGCGGCTTCTTCGGCCTCCAAACGACCAAGATGACTTCCAAGACGGCTTCCAACACAGCCAAGACGACAGCAAAACGGCGCAAGATGGTCGAGGCTCTCAATACAATCTCAAGATGGCTCAAGATAGCCCACGACGGCCTCATGACGATCCCAAAAGGACCCCAAGAAGCTCCAAGAGGCCTTCCTGGCGAGCCCGGATGGGCCAAAACCACTGATGTGCCTTGACTGTTTGATTATCCTGGCAAAGCAACCTAACAGCCGTGTGTATAAGCATATCTGGAAGCATTCCCCCTGAGATTCAGGTGAGAATCCAGTTGTAGAATTCTGCTGTTCTCGCAGTCGCAGTCGCATTCGCAATGACAGTCGCAGTGGCAACGGCGTTAGGATCCAATGGAATCATAAGGATTGCTAGGGATTCCTAAGGCATCCTTAGGCATCCTTAGGAATCCATAGGAATCCTTAGGAAACCTTAGGAATCCTTAGGAATCCTGATTGCTAGAGATTCCCAGGGATTCCGAAGGATTCCTGAGGATGCTTAACTATGCCTAAAGATTCCTAAGGATTCCTACGAATTCCTAAAGAGTCCTAGGGATTCCTAGGGGTTCCTATGGATTCCTACGGATGCCTCAGCCTGCCTCAGTTTCAGCCTCAGCCTCAGCCTGCCTCGGCTTGCATCAGCCTCAGCCTCAGCCTGCCTCGGCCTCAGCCTCAGCCTGCCTCAGCCTCAGCCTCAGCCTGCCTCAGCCTCAGCCTCAGCCTCAGCCTCAGCCTCAGCCTCAGCCTGCCTCAGCGCCTCAGCATCAGCCTGCCTCAGCCTGCCTCAGCCTCAGCCTCAGCCTCAGCCTCAGCCTCAGCCTGCCTCGGCTTGCCTCAGCCACAGCCTCAGCCTGCCTCGGCCTCAGCCTGCCTCGGCCTCAGCCTGCCTCAGCCTCCCCTCCTCCCCCCCCCCCCTTCTCCCCCCCCCCCTCATTCAGCCTCACCTTGTCTCAGCTTCGGCCTGCCTCGGCCTCATCCTCAGCCTCAGCCTCAGTCTCAGCCTCAGCCTGTCTCGGCCTGACCCTGCCTCGGCCTCAGCCTCAGCCTGCCTCAGCCTCAGCCTGCCTCAGCCTCAGCCTCTCAGCCTCAGCCTGCCTCAGCATCCTCAGCCTCAGCCTCAGCCTGCCTCAGCTTCAGCCTCATCCTCAGCCTGCCTCGGCTTGCCTCAGCCTCAGCCTGCCTCGGCCTCAGCCTCAGCCTGCCTCAGCCTCAGTCTCAGCCTGCCTCAGCCTCAACCTGCCTCAGCCTCAGCCTGCCTCGGCCTCAGCCTCAGCCTGCCTCAGCCTCAGCCTCAGCCTCAGCCTCAGCCTGCCTCAGCCTCAGCCTCAGCCTGCCTCGGCGTGCCTCAGCCTCAGCCTCAGCCTGCCTCGGCCTCAGCCTGCCTCGGCCTCAGCCTGCCTCAACTCGGGCATTCAAAATATGGCACAGGACTGGTGTTCTGGGAACACGAAGGTCACGAAGTGGCCCACAATTGGCTCGGGGCAATCAAAATATGGTACAGGAACGGTGTTCTGGGAACACGAAGAACACGAGGTGGCCTACAGTTGGCTCCGGGCATTCAAAATGTGGCGTGGGAGTGGCGTTCTGGGAACACGAAGAACACGAAGTGGCCTACAGTTGGCTCCGGGCATTCAAAATGTGGTACAGAAGTGATGTTCTGGGAACACGAAGATCACGAAGTGGCCTACTGTTGGCTCCGGACATTCAAAGTGTGGCCTGGGAATGGTGTTCTGGGAGCACGAAGAACACGAAGTGGCTCACACTTGGCTCCGGGCATTCAAAATGTGGCCTGGGAATGGTGTTCTGTTGGCTCCGGGCAATCAAAATGTGGCCTGGGATAAGGTTATGGTGAGTCCCCGGTTTTCCGCGGCACCCGTCCGGCATCTGCCCAGACCCCCCTGGGGAGTCATGATGCTCCCTTTTGAGACCACTAGAAACCTATCACTCTTCGCTGTTTGGTAAAAAGTTTTGAAGTTCTCACCTGTCCGCGCTTCCGACCGCTGAAGACGGCCCTAAAGGCTCCCAAGAAGCCTCCACGATAGCTCCAAGACAGCCCAAGAAGCCCCCAAGAGGGCCCCAAACCGGCCCAATTGGGCCCACAGATCGCCCAAAGGGCCCCCGAGAGAGCCCCAAGACGGCCTTGGAGCGCTCCAGGAGAGCAACAAGACGGCCCACTGAAGCATTTTCGGCTGTCTTGGGCGGTCGGAAACCCAAGGCATGCCAGAACATGTAAATCATTCGAAAACTAATGGGAAATCAATGGCGTTGGCCTCCTCAGGCCCTCCGACTCGACATGACCATCGGCATGTCGTGTGCAGAAGTGGCATGGCACGGCCGAAAGTAAACAATGATAAGTTAGCTTGGCCGCCCTGCACATGGCACGTCCGGTCCGCGGATGCCCTGCGCGTAGGCGAACGGGGCGCGCACGCCCACGAGCCAAACGGCATCGGGCACGTGCGCACACGGCATCCCCGCGCACCTCCCCTTCAAAATCGGAGGGGGGGGGGAACGCTGCGTGCCCCGACGCCAGGTCTGGATCGCGGCGCACACGCGCAGGTGGCCAAGATAGCAAGCTCACGCAAGCAAGCGCTGGCGAACAGAAGCGGATGTGGCACGAGCCGTCGCGCGACCGCGACGGCCCGCGTCAAATCCGCCAGATCCGAGAGCCCTTTAGAACTGCGCGCGCTGCGGACAACGAGTTCGCGCTACCGCGATCGGGAGTATAGGACTATTAACGTCATGCTTACGTACACGAGTACCTACAGATGCCTCAAGTAATAGCACACGATCAGTCGACCCCCTGGCATGGCCCATCAGCTGTCCTATCTCCCGCATCGCACCACTGATCACCCACAGTGGTGCTTTCTGGTCTAAGAGCTCTCCGATCCAGCTGACGTGTCCCGACTATGCTTTCTCAGTCTGAATATCGAAGTCCTGTCTGGTGAAAGATCTATAAATGGATTATGCGTCACTGGCTAGACACGCCTGCAATCCCAAGCCACCAGGATCTCTGATGCTTGCCAGTTGGTCTGCAGGTAGTCTCCCGTGCTTGAGCTCGCGCAGCGTGATGAGGGCCCGCTAACGTTCGTCATTGCTGCGAGCTGTAATAATATCCTCAACGGCAAAATGGGAGCGAACCAGAAGGCGACGAGGCTTGCACAGGCGGTCGATACAGTGAACGACTGCATTTTCACCGGTCGCGCAACCACGACGCAGCAGGTCGCACCCTCGCAGACCGCACCGTTCTGTTTCATCGCCCTCCTCACCAGTAAGTTCGCGGCTCCCAAAGTCGCCGTGCATCTGGTGGCTGAGCTCCTCGCCCTCCTGCAGCGGCTCCTGGGCATGGCGCCATAGCTGCGACCACCGCGGCGACGGTCTTGCTTTGCACCTCGCTTCCAGGTGCTGGTGCCCGCCCCAAATCCACGCTGGCTGTCGGCGATCCCGGCGCTCGCACTGCTGGAACTCCCCCTTGCGAAAGTTGCGGCGCAGGTCGCTGCGGCGCCAGGAGTCTGGCGTTCCAGGGGCCCTGTCCTTGGGATGGACCCCCGCTGCTAGAAAGCGGCTGTTGTGACTGCACTGACGGCGCAGCCGATCCAGCGGCTGGGGTCGGCATGACCTGCAACGGGCCAGCGCTGTCGTTAGTCTGGATCATCAAGCTGGTCTCGGAGTCCAGCTGTCGTTGGCATGCTGAACCCGAGCTCGACGATGCAACGGCGCTTCCTGGAGGTCGTCCACGATAGCGCAAGTCCGCTTTCATCGACGCTCTCGTAAGTGGCGGTGGATCACTCTCCCGATGCCAGTTCCAGCTGGCGGCGACGGCGGTCTGTCCTCAACGGGCACTGGTGGTCGATCTCCTGGCGATGATGACGCTGGTCGCGGTGGGATTGCGGAAACGCGATTCGCGGTCACGGGCACGCGATTTGGCCTGCGCTGCCGGTGAGATATCCGAACCAGGCGGTTGTTTATATACTCCAGCTCGATACAAGTAACATCAATCCACCCATACTGACCAGCAAGGTCTCTGATGGTGATCCGTCGTTTGCCTATAAACTCAGACCTAATTTGCGTGTTGTGCAATTCCTGCCGGCTCGGTATATCCACGGCGTTCCAGATGTGCTTGGTGGGAAGTACCCCATTGACCCCGTATGTCAACATAGCATCGTTTTCACTGACATAGATGCCGATGACATCGTCGACCATCTTCACCGAGGCGAAGTAGAGCGCCGCAGCGCAGACCCCCCGCATTGCACGTCCGCCTTCTGGTGCGAATGGGTGGTGCGGGGCGATGTGGGTCATCGACCTGCCGTAACATTCGCTTCTCGAGCTTGCGCGGGCAAGCATGAAAGACTAGGCGCATGGATCATAATGGAATTGAGGTTGCTGAGGTATGTTCCGCGCACCATGACATCTGGTATATCTCAACGCACGCCTTTCTCCAATGCGGCATTATTGAAGACGCGCCCTGGGATTAACAATAGAGACGCCTCTGTACCATATCCTTGCACCGGCTGTATTAGCACAACGTCCATGTCGTTGGCTCTGTCTTCTGCATCTTGCGGGACTCTCCAAATTCGAATCGATCCCTGACGTTAGTGCTCGAGACGCACTTGACGAATATGGCCTTTCTATTTGCTATGCAGTTCCGTAGTGGCCATAGTGGGCCCCCCCTTCCCGATGCTTCAGCGTCGCGGTGGTACGGGGCGTCGGCCGAGGTCCACCCATCCGTCGTGGAGGTACCAGCATGGTAAGTTCCACATACTGACCGCGTAGCGCCTGTAATCATTGTCACACGTGACATGGTTTGTAATACAAGTCAGCTGTCGGGATACGGAGGAACTTCTGCTGCTTTCACAATTAATAGCCATAAGAATCGATCAGAAGTGGAGACGGCTGGCTTTTCTACGTTGGTATATCCTCGTCTACCTGGGAGCTGCAATCCATGCGCCAATCCAGGAGTCGGTTGCGCAAACAATCCTGAAGGTACCCAGCCATCGTGACCTTCCGCATGCGAATCTATAATTTCGTCGGGCTCTTGTCCTTGGGCTGCATACGGTATCTGTTGCCGCGCGCCTATTTGTCTGCATGGTCGGTCCTGACTTCCAGCCTCATTGTCGCATCCATAAGACCCGATATGATATGGATCGCCGGCTGCAGCTCCTTCCGCAGAATCAGGTTTTGGCGCAGGGCCCTCTTGGACTTCGCCCATGGGAACAACAGGCGGCCCGTTGGGAGAACGCAAGTTGCGGCGCCCGCTCAAACCTCGTCGTCGTTTCCAACGCCATCGTCGACGTCGCGCCACGGGCAGCGCTCGTCCTCGCGCGGTTCAGTCCACGCACGGGGCCCGGACCCTTTTCCACTCCACTCCTTCTTAGTATGTTTCGTAATATTCTTATCATTCCTCTTCTTTGCGTTGACCCTCCGGGTCTTCCTGGGCCCCCGCGAGCTCTCGCCGCAACTGCTCTCGGGCATCTCCAGGCGGCGGCGGCGACATCGGAAGCGTGCCCGGCGGCCTGAGCACGGCGCCATCCAGCGCAAAATTTGATCCTGGATTTTACCATGCACCAAATGAAACAGACGCCGCTCTCGCTGGCGACGTTCAACACAGAGCTGCCGGGTATTTTGGCATTGCCGGCGGTGGCGCAGGCGCCCCCCGAGGCGGAATCGAATTTGCAGCAGCTGCTGCAAGGTCCTCAGGAACTTCCCTCGGTTCGACCTTCATCTCCACCGCCTCGGCTTCCAAGGGCGCAACGGCGTCCTCCTCCAAGCTCGGGTTGGGCCTCGCCAGTAAAGATATCATCTCCAGCACCAATAAGTCATTGCTTCCACGGCTTGAATGCCCCTGGACGCGGCGACGACGCCGACGCTGCACTGTCGCGCGGCGACCAACGGCAGGCGGCGATGATGCTCCTCGTTATTCGAGCTGCGCACCAAACGGAGGCCCGACGAACGACGCCCCCTTGCTCTCAGGCGCTTCGAGCGACGCACGCCGTCTACGAAAGTTCACGCGAATGAAGAAATTGGACCCCCGCTGCGACGACGGCCACGCGCCCCGCGAGCTGCAGCGTCGGGGCTGGGATCGCAAACCCACCTCCGAAGAGGAATCGGCATCGCGTTTCCCGTGCCCAAACCTCCTAGTCGATCGATCGCCCGCAGGGCATCCGACGTCGCACCCAAGAAGAATTCGACGAATGTGACTATCCCGTCTTATATTCCGACGCACCGGAGCGGGCCGCACCCGCAAAGAGATAATCTATTGCACGCGCCCGGCGATGCGCCCGGCGATGATTCTCCAGCGCGGGCGTGATTTTTTCCGGCGCGCCAGAAAAGGCCAGTGCCCCCCCACGACTGAATTCATACACTCTGGTGGCATTCTCTGGCCTCTCCACCGGAAGGGCATGAAGATGTTCCAGTTCACCGGAACGGCCCATCCGCGTCAAAACACCGCGTGCCCGACGCATCCGCTAGGAATTTTCTGGCGCGAACCGGATTCTGTCCGATGTGCCGGAACATCCCAAAAATGACCCACGCGCGTGGGCCTGTATATTCCATGAAAAATACAGATCCACGCAGCAGCGGCGTTTTCCAGTTTCTACACCGCTTGGCGATTAAATTAAAATGAAGAGACCGGAACATGGCCCCCCGCCCCACGCCGCTGGGCCCATCCAAGCCAACGGCGCGCAGCATAACATTGCACGGGGCCCCGTGCGCCCAACGGGAAGGGGGGGAGCATCAAGATCAATCCGCCCACGCGTGACGTTCTCGCATCCAGGAACTGGCGGCGTTGATGACGATGCTGGTGACGAAAATCCACGCTGATGAAGATTTCCGAACCTTCCGTAAACGATCACTCGCGGCCTTGCCGAAGTTGCTTCTTCGGACGCCGCAGAGTCAAATGCGAAGTTTCCTCGTGTAGTTATAGATCTCTGCCCCCCGGGGACGTCGAAGAGGTCGGCCACTAGTGGCAAAGATACCCGACGTTTCCGGGCCCAGCCAACGCTCGACACACGGCTTGATACACCCAGCGGCTCGGACGAGCTGGGCCCGGCACCTGACAGATGCGGCGCCGGCGATGGGCGCCCTCTGGGACCTGGTCTTCGGCTGCTCTGACTCGCGCGCACTCCCTGGCCCTCTGGACGCGTCGCCCGCGTCGGAGTCACTTGCGTGGCACTGTCGACCACGCGCGGCGTAATCAATGACGATGTCCTCGCGGTCGAAGCCGACGCCGACGGCGCGGCAGCGTGGGGTCCACGCGACGATCTGGATATGTTCAACCCTCGATCTTCCTCGTCAGGATTATGTTATGGTTCTGCTGCTGCAGGTGCTGCTCCTACCAACGATGGCGGTCATCCTGCACGAAGGTCGAAGCGGTCGACGCGGTTCGGTCTCGGAGCCCTCGAAACAAACGGGCACGCCGGGCCGCGCGGCTGCCGTGGCGAGCGCGCGCACACTGGCTGCCCATCATCGGCGGCTCGAAGATCAGTCCTCATCTGCACGAGGAGTAGCCTGCGGGATTTGTCCAACTGCGATACATCGCTCCTGATGCCACCAGCATTGCTGCGACGTGATGGCTCCTGCCCTGTTGTCGGTGTCGTTCTCGCCCTGGCTGCGCTGGCACAGCTGCCGACGGCGCCCCCCCCTTTGCCGATGGGCGCCTTGCCTTTGCTGGCGCCTGCGTTCATCATGAAGATCGTCTACTCCTCGTCGTCGGGGCGGGTCGTGTCTCCACGATCGATCGCGTCGCCGCGATCTGACTCGATTGCCCCGATGGACTCGCAGCATTCCTCTTCTTCTTCTTCTCCATCTCCTGATGGCATCGCAGCCCAGCAACGCACAGCATCCTCGACATCGATTGTGCGTCTCGCAGTTGAGACGCCCCCACTCGGGGAGGTCGCCCGATGCCTCAGCCGCGCGGAAGCGGGATTCGGAGTCCATGGATGAGTCGGGGCTGTCGTCGCCCTCGCACATGCTGCAGCCACGCTCGGGGCATTCCCACGAACGGTCCAATCATCAAGTAGCAGCGCGCTGGGCACTGACAGGCCCTGCCTAGTCACCAGACGCTGCCAGCACGGAGTGCGCCAACAAAGACCGACATGGAATTTGGACGCGCCGTAGCCATCGCGACAAACGGCCCGCGGGGCCCCCATGCTTGAAGGAGGCGCCACGCACGGCAGGACGTCTGAGACGCGCCCATATAGCGCAAGGATCTATGGCGCAGACTTGCCGCGCAAGCTGCGAATGCATGGCGATGGGAAGACATCGTCGCCCATGGCAAGATCGAAATTGGCGCGTCGGCGGTCGTCGCCGTCGGACCTGGAGTCGGCAGCTGGCTTGCTCAGCTCATCTCCGCGCAGTTCAGCCAGCTCTGCGATCAGCGCTTGGTCAGCGGCTGTGGATTGGCGTAGATATCTGGCAATGGGCGCGGCGAGAGCGGCGGCAGACTTCAATGCCTTTCCGCACATTGGACTTCACGCGACGCCGTGCGTTTCGCCACTCCTCCAGCTGCCGCCAGGCTCATGGGCGCGGGCGGCGGCGGCCTGGCCGCTGCATCTGATGACGAAGCCTGGCCGGGTATCAGCGCCAGTGCCGGCGCCGGTGGTTGGTTAACCCAAGCAATACGTTCCCCGTCGAGATGCGGTTGTTGATGCGATTGCCAGAGCGGCCCCGCCTGCGCGCGCACGCTGGGACGTCGCGCTCCGCGGCCAGGATACCACCCCCGTAGTCTGATCGTCGTGAGTGGCGAAGGCAGCGAAGAGCCGAGGATCCAGTAGCTCTTCTTAAGGCGCGGCATTGTCGCGACATGAAAATTGCAAGCGCACCAGGCGGCGTTCAAGCTCTGCTGCCCGCTGGCGCCGCGCAGCGATAATCATCCTCCGAGCGCCCATCGCGGCGTCGTCGTAGAGCATCTCGTGGCAAAGCCACGGTAGTTGTAGCCCTTGTCGTTGGATCTCGTTCTCTTGACTCAGAGTGCTGAGTTCTGTCACAGTTAGCGGACTCCTCGGCATTGATCATGGGCAGCCACCGCTTGAAATTCGGTTAGCGGCCTCGTTTCGGCAAGTGTGAATCAGGGGCTCCAGCTCGTCGTCGCCGCACTGGGACTCGCCGGATCTCTCTGGCAAGACGCCCAGGGCCACGCGGTGCGCGACCGCGTCGGTGCTCCGGTAGGCCACGCGGTCAACGACCACGCCGGTCGCCGCCGCTTCTGCCGCGACCGCCCGCCCCGAAGCGAGCTGGGCCTCAGGGCGCGAGATTCGGGCCACGATCGCCGCGCACTCGCCCTCCAAAGTCGTCGCCAATTCGATGTTCTGGCTCCTCTTCTGCGCAATATGCGCAAAGACTTCCTCCCAGAATCCAGCCATTGAGCGATACGTCGGGCTCCTCGAATTCATTGTGAACCAAATACAGGAAGTCGGCTGCAACATCTTCGGAGGTCGTCATACATGTTCCTTCCATTTGGTTAAACTCAGCGAGACCGCCGTAGTCAACTGAGCCGGCGAGAGCGACCGCGGCTGCCCCCTTGCCTGAACCCTTGTCGGGGCCGTCTCGCACGAGGTGCGTAGGCACTGCGCCAGTGGCACGTCGGCACATGTCCGTTGTTGCCCCTAAGGTCTGGGCGTTGTCTCTTGCCGGCTCCAGCGGATCGCCTGCCCTTTTTCTACTTGTCGCAGCCGCCGAAAAAGAATTATTCGTAGATGTCTTGCGCGAGAGCGGCCAGGTAGGCATTGATGCCGCGGCCAATGAGGCGGTGACGTCCTCCACGGCCGTTGCCTTTGCCACTCGTCCTTTTCTTGAAACACTTCCGCGCGCGCCTGATAGACTTCTTCATAAATCGGCGCCAGCTACCATTGGCACATTGCTTGGGCCCGAAAATATCCTGCGCCGTTCGGTCCTCATCCGTGTCTGCCAGGTCGTCCCATTGGTAGTCGGTGTCTCCCAATGAAGAAATCGTGTCGGCGTCTGTCCCACTGTCGTCGTCTTCCTGGGCGCCGGACAGGGTCGCCCGCGGTATCGCGTCGCCGCGATCGGAGGACTGGCCGGCCCGGAAGTGAGCCAGCAGAGGTAATGGAGCAGACCAATTTGACCATCCACTTGCGGTAGCGCCCCACGTAGTCGGTCATGGCCCTCCAGCTGCCGCTTGGTCACCTGTAAGAAGGGTTTACTGCTCCACGGTGCCGGTCGCAAAGCGGATGTCTGACCTGTTCTGGTTCTGTAAAATCTGCATGAGATTGCCCAGCGTGCGCTTGTTTACGTGGCGTTTCCGCCTGTTCGTTTCCACAATTGTACTTGCTGCTCCTATGTGTCGGTCGTCTGGTGGATGTCTGACCTGTTCTGGTTCTGTCAGGTCTGCATGAGATTGCCCGGCGCGCGCTCGTATATGTGGCGTCTCCGCCTGATATGTTTCACCATGTGGTTGTACTTGTACTGTGTACGAGACATCTGGTGGTCATAGTGCTGCAGCAGTTGCACAGCATCTTTAGGTGGAAGACGAAAAGCGCGCAGGGGGGGAGTTGACAGCAGCTGAATGTTGTGGAGGTTGACGCCTGTCGTGGCGGCCTCGTACCGGGCTACCACCCACAGTGCCAAGATACAGTCGATCCTCTCGCCCTGGGTAGTACGGAAGACTGATTGATCGAGTCCTTGATGCAGTTTCGTTGGTCTTCGAAAGCTTCAAGCCACTGCGACAATTCAAAAAGAAGGCATGTAACTGGTTCCGTGTGGACACCCTCGATCTGGGCCCCAAAATCGATGATATTCGAGGGTATCACGAGGGCCCAGGTACGTGCTGGGCCATAAGGCCACGTTGCAGTGCCGCCGCTTGCTGCAACGGGGTCACGCTCCCTGACTGGACGTTGAGCCAAGCATGTGCCTCACGTACCCACTGGCTGAAAAGCACGTACCCCGCAGAGTCCCAGGGCGGCCCTCGCGGAGTCTCCTACCAGTCCTGACACTCCACCATATATGACAATAACACAGAAACGCCACATGTTAGTCCACTGAAGACGGTTCGGAAGGCTCGTAGACACTGTCGTAGGATAGGTGAAGGTCACGGTGTCGTGAACCGTCGGTGGAGTCGCGGGTGCGCGATCGGTGGGAAAGATCGCGAAGGCACGATCTGTGGGAACTAACGTCGCGTGACCGCGCCTTTTGAGGGCATGGGTGGCTGGTAGGAAGCGAATCGCGTTGACGCGACGACAGAGGGAGTAACTGGTCGTCGTCGGATTTGTGGTAGTGGTAGCGTTGTGGTCCGTGTTGGTGTTTTTGGTCACCTCGAAGTGTTAGCTATCGCTCCTGCTCGCTCCTCGCAGGTGTCGGTGGTGGGATGCGCTTTCCAGGCGCGGGGCAACAGGGGTGCCCCCAATCCCAATAGCAGTCGGACGAGAGTCCCAGAAGATGCCGACATGCTCGGTGACCAGCGTCCCGTGGCCGAGCAGCAGCAGGGCAAGGAACGGGAGGCCGAAGGCATTGTAAAGGCCTTGGGAGCCTCATGGCCTCACCCGAGTGGGCTCGAAGTGGCCCCCGTAAAGAGCCCGAGGAGGCCAAAACCATTCGTTTCCCATCGGTCTCGCCAGTTCGGGTTCCCGCCCGCCCAAGACGGCCCAAGAAGCCTCCAAGGGGCATCCAAGATAGCTCCAAGACGGCTCAAGAGACCCCCTAGAGGGCCTCCAGTCCGCCCGAAATGGTTCAAAGATCGCCCAAGGGGCTCCCAAGAGGACCCCAAGACGGCCGTGAACCGGCCCAAGGAGGGCACCAGCACGGCCTAGAGCGGCCCCCGAGGCGGCCTCCACAGGGGTCAAACGGGCCAAGAGTGCCCTAAGGCGGCCCAAGATGCCCCAAGAGGCCCCGAGAGACCCCCGAGAGGCCCCCGAGAAGCCCCCAACAAGCCCTCAACAAGCTTTCGGGAAGCTCCCAGGAGGCCCCCAGGACGCCCCAAGAAGGCCCCAAAAAGCACGTCCTCCTCCTCCCCCTCCTCCCCCTCCTCCTCCTCCTCCTCCTCCTCCTCCTCCTCCTCCTCCTCCTCCTCCCCCTCCTCCTCCTCCTCCTCCTCCTCCTCCTCCTCCTCCTCCTCCTCCCTACCGCACGGACGAAGACGAGGTCGGGATCACGACCCGTCCCAATGCAGACTACTCGTCGGAATTGCAGTGTTCCTACTCATTGCAGTGTTCCTGCAGCGCTGCTGTACAGGCACGGTGGCGGGGTTTGCCGCAGGCAGGGTGGATAATCCTGGAGCGTGTGGAATGTCATCTTCACCTTCAGCTCGCTACCTGTGATGGTTTTGATGACGCCTGCAAACTTGGTATCGCGAAGCGAAAAGTATCGGTCGCCGCTGACCCCGGACGTGTCGAAGGAAAACACACATCCCGTGCTCTCCTTGCCGTGGGCTTGGAGCATGAAGGGATGGGGCACGCTGAAGACGAAGTGCCCCCCCGGCTTGAGCGCCCTCGCGGTCTGCTGGCAGATCTTGACCATATCAGTCTTCGTCGTATAGTTGAACACAAAGACAGCCACGGCAAGGTCAAAACTGCCCAAACTTGAAGCCGCATCTCGCATGATCTTCACTTCAAACCAGCGCGCCCGGAGGGCCTCCTCCAGTCCCGTGGCGTCACCCTGGAAATACACCTCGTTGTTGCCAGCCTGGCGCTGCGCGGCCTCCACCATCCCAGCGCTGATGTCCATGCCCACGGTCGCGGCCGCGCCCATCTGCAAGAGCGAACGCGACACGTAGCCCTCTCCACAGCCGATGTCCAGCACCAAGGACCCTGTGGCATGCGGGCGGCAGAAGTCAAAAACCACAGGGCGGCCGGTAAAGTCGCTGAGGCACGTCGGCTCCTTGCGCGCCCAGCTCGTGGCCTGCTTGTCGTACAACAGTCCGCTCCCCTGGGTGCCGTGCCCGGTGCTCTTTGCGAGCTTCTCGACAAGCTTGTCGAGGAACTGCACGCGCGCATCCATGACTTTGCTGACGGCCTCCAGCATACTGACACGCTCGCAGTGGGTCTTCGCCAGGCTGATGACGACGGGACGCATGTGGTCGGCG
>CAUYUJ010020718.1:42500-82551 GCA_963575745.1 Prorocentrum cordatum
TCCCCTTGGGGCGACGAACCGTGTGAGGAGTGTGCAGAGATGGGCGCGATGGCGCCATGCGGACCCTCCCAAAAGGAGCCTTCGGTGGAGCTCCCTATTGGGCCACGAACCTTGTGAGGGGTGTGTCGACATGGGCGCGGTGGCGAGATGCGGACCCTGCCACTGGGGCCACGAACAGTGTGAGGGGTGTGCCGACCTGGGCGGTGGCGCCATGCGGACCCTCCCGCAGGAGCCACGAACCGTGTGAGGGGTGTGCCGAAAATAGTGCGGTGGCGCGATGCGGACCCTGCGACTGGGGCCACGAACCGTGTGAGGGGTGTGCCAACCTGGGCGGTGGCGCCTTGCGGACCCGCCCACAGGAGCCACGAACTGTGTGAGGGGTGCGCCGAAATGGGTGCGGTGGCGCCATGCGGACCCTCCCACTCGGGCCTTCGGTGGAACTCCCTTGGGGCCACGAACCGTGTCAGGGGTGTTCCGAAATTTGCGCGGTGGCGCCATACGGACCCTCCCACTGAGGCCTTCGGTGGAGCTCCTTATGGGGCCACGAACCACGAAACGTGTGAATGGTGTGCCGAAAAAAACTGCGATAGCGCCATGCGGACCCTCCCACTGGGGCCTTCGGTGGAGCTCCCTCTGGGGCCACGAACCGTGCGAAGGGTGTGCCGACATGGACATGCAGAGAACAGGCAGGGATGGGAGAAGGGGGGAGGCGGGAGGATGAAATCGGGAGGAGAACGCGGGGCGCTGTCTCTTCAAAGCGAGGACCAGAACACCACTGGATGGCTTGGGGGAAACAGTGCAAGATGTTGAACCAGCGTTCAAAACAGACTGTGTATGTTTGGAACGTCGTTCCAGAAAAACGGTGTAGGTTTGGAACGTTGTTCCAAATAGCTGCGTATGTTTGGAACGTCGGTCCAAAACAACTGCGAGCGTATGGAACGTCGTTCAAGGAAAAATTGCGTGAAGTTGGAATGTCGTTCCAATAAAATGTTTGGAACGACATTCCAACCAACTGCGTCTGTTTGGAACGCCGTGCTTGTTTTGCGAAAGCTGCGTGTCTCTTGGAACGGCGATCCAAATAAATTGCGTGTACTTGGAATGTCGTTCCGAGCAACTGTGTATGCTTGGAACGCCGTTCCAAACAATACCTGGCGAAGGAACCAACCATATGATGTTGCGAGCGAATAGCGAAAATGTGAATCTCGTTTTCGGTGGAGCTCCCTATGAGGCCACGAACCGTGCGAGGGTTGTGCCGATATGGGCGCGGTGGACGCATGCGAACGTAGCCACCGGGGCTTTCGGTGGAATCCCCGATGGGGCCACGAAACGTGCGAAGAATCTGACGACAAAAGTAGGGCGGACGCATGCGAAGACTGCAACTGGGGCTCTCGGGGGAGCCCCCTATGGAGCCACGAAACGTGTGACGGATTTACAGAAGCGGGCGGTGCGTATGCATGCGAACACCGCCCGACGGGTTTTCGGTAGCGCCCCCCATGGGGCCACGAAACGACTAAGTGGTGAGCCGAAATGGGTGGGGCCGTCGCATGCGAACACACCGCCATTGGGGCCTTCGGTGGCGTTCCCTATGGGGCCACGAAACGTGTGAATGGTGTGCCGGAGTATGCGCGATGGACATATTCGAAAACCGCCACCGGGGCCTTCGGTGGAGCTCCCTATGAGGCCACGAACCGTGCGAGGGTTGTGCCGACACGGGCGCGGTGGCAGCATGCGAACGCAGCCACTGGGGCCTTCGGCGGGGCTCCCTGATGGGGCCACGGAGCGTGTGAGGGGCATGCGGAAATCCGAGCGGGGGCGTCACGCGAACCTTCCCACTGATGCCTTCGGCGGAGCTCCGTTTGGGGCAATAAAACGTGCGAAACGTGTTCCGAATTGAGCGCGGTGGCGCCATGCGAACGCTCCGACTGAAACCTTCAACGGATTTCCGTGTGGGCCCGCGAAACGTGTGACAGCTGTGCGGAATAGGCGTGGTGGCGCCATGCGAACCCTGCAACCGGGGCCTTCGGCGGAGCTCCCTATGGGGCCGCGAAACGTGTGAGGGCGCGCCGAAATCGGCACGGTGGCGCCATGCGAATCCTGCCAATGAAGCCCTCAGGGGCGTCCCCGATGGGGCAACGAACCGTGTGAGGGGTGCGCCAACATGGGTGCAGTGGCGCCATGCGAACCCTGCAACTGGGGCCTTCGGCTGAGCTCCCTATGGAGCAACGAAACGCGCGAAGGGTGTGCCGACATGAGTGCGGCGGCGCCCTGCAAACCCTGCCAACGGGGCCTTCGGCGGAGCTCCCTAAGGGGCCACGGATGGCGCGAGGGGCGTGCCTGAACGGGCGCGGTGGCCCATGCAAACCCGCAAGTGGGGACTTCGGTGGAGTTCTGTTTGGGACCACGGAACGCGTGAGGGGTGCGCCGACATGGGCGCGGCGGCGCCACACTGGGGCCTTCGGCGAAGCTCTCTTTCTCTCTCTCTCTCTCTCTCTCTCTCTCTCTGCGTCTTGTTTGAAAGATGATCAGTTCTGGCAGTCGACGGTGCTTTCAGCGACAGCAGAATCCGCGACGTCAGCGTTGCAGATGGCGCCGACGGCGAGAATGACGTCGGTGATGGTAGTAACCAAACAGATGGCATCGATGACAGTTTCCTGACACAGCGCAATGCGTTTCAACATCCCGCGACTACTTTTCAATCTGGACTCGAAATGCGTTTCAAGGCCCCGTGGCCACATAGTAGTCCGGCCCCTCTCTGTCTGCCACAGGGCACGCACGCGCGCTGGCAGCGCGCGGCAGTCGCCCAGCGCCTGCCCCCAGGGGCGCCGCGTCGCGGCTTTCGCGAGGCGGCCCCCGGTCCGAGCCGCGGCGGCCTCGTGGAGCATGATCTCTGCAAGTTGCTCAGCTAGATGGACGCGTCGCCCCCGAAGGACGATCTCAGGTCCCCCCCTGCCAAGCTTTCTTGCACTCCGTGGTAACATTGCCGCCCCCCGCCCCGAAGAAGCCGCCGCCGCGGTCCGCGAACGCCACGTTTGGGGCGCGGGCCCCTCGGAAGCAGACGCTCTCAACGCGGCCCGCGCGTGGCTGGCCATCACGGCGGCGCAACCTGGCGCCTCCCCGGGGAAATCGCCCGGCAGCGCCACGATGTGATATTTGCCTTTTGCCAGAATGGGGGCCCACCAGACTACCTATGCGTCGGAGCTGCTCAGTCTCTGCACCCCCTTCGGCACCCGCAAGTTCGCCGTTTTGCCCTCCGCCCCCCTGCTCACCCACGCCTCCCCAAGTCTCCCTGGCCAGCGCGAGCTCCTTCGCCTTTTTCTGCGTCTTCGGGGGTGCGCTATCGCAGAGGTCCAACCACGCGACGTCGCTGTAACACCAGGAGCCCGCGCGCTCGCGCGCCCGCACGCGCGCGGCGAAGGCCAACCTATGAGCGAACGAAGACCGCCGCGCCCCTGTCGGCTGCGCAGGCACGCCTCGACGTGTCGCCAGAACAGCGGATTCCCGAACCAGACGAACGCTCATAGCAGGTTCAGCAGATGGCAACGACTTCTAAGAACATGTTGCGGCTTGCTCACCATCAAACCGAGGGCTTGGACACCCCCTGGAACCTGCGACTCTGCGATGCGGGGTCTGACGCGGACGCGACAGTCTAGCCGCGGTCTGCCGGAGGTCGCACGGGCCCTCGTCGCAGCACGCATCCCGGAAAACCCGGTGGAAAAAGCGCTCGTCGGCGGGCCGCCCCGCATCGGGGTTCCGCGTCGCTGTCGGGCACGCAGCCGCGATGGAGGAGCACGTCGGCTCCTCTCCTTCCGTCTCCAGCCTCTTTGCGGCCGCAGCGTTCGCCGTCGCCTTCGGGCCCCTGAGCACGCGCTTCGGGCTTGAGGCGGCCTGCGCGTTGGTCTTCCCAGGGAACACCTCAGGGTCGTCGCCCATCCTCTGCGCCCTATAGGAACCGGGCGCCGGGCGAGACGCCTCGCGGCCCCCTGCCGAGCGAGTTCTGCAGAGGTCCAGCGACGTTCAGGCGGAGCCCGGCCTGGTCCTGCTTGCCCCCGGCGCACCAAGCCTCACGGGGCGCCCAGGCACTTCGCCTGCTCCCGCGCGCACAGGCCCCCGCCATTCGCCGACCGCCAGGCGCTCTGCAAAGCGTCCGGGGAGGACGCCATGATCTTCCGATCGAACCACCGCGGCGCCGCGGTCGTCGGAACGTCTGAGCCGAAACGGTCGCGGACGCGGCGCGAAAGCGTCGACAGCTAACGCGCTTGCAAGCTGAAGTCACTGGCGGCAGCGCAGACGTCACATTAGGCTTCGGAAGTCGACCAGAAATCTTCCGATTCCTGGCGGGGCACCAAGTGGCAGGCGAGAGCGATTCTGCTCTCGGCGCATCGAGAAACGCAAAAGAAAATTGCCATAAATCGCTGAAACCTCACCAAATCCCCAGGAAACCGACGGAAACCTTTCTGGAAACCGGTCGTTTTCGAAGAAGTCAAATGCGAGAGCTGCAGGTTTGGTCACACCCTGGGATCAATTTTGAAAATATTAAAGGCGGGGAGCCCGCCGCCCCGCTCGGGAGCCTGCGGCCCCCCCCCAACGAAGCCCGGGCGGAGCTCCAGTCGTCACCATCATCGTCGCCGTTATCACCACCGTCATCATCATCGCCAACATCAACATCATCGCCATCTTCATCATGATTGCGGTCACCGTCGTCATCTAAACACATCTGGATCATCGTCACCGTCGTCGTCATCGCCAGCGTCGCCACATTGCTCGAAGTCTTTCTAGTCCGCGGCATGGCCCTCATCGTAATCATCGTCGTCAGCACCGCAGTCACCGCCCATGCCACCCCTGCGGCAATTTTGCCACGTGCCGACGAGCTAGCTTCCTAGCCGTGGAAATCGCTGACTTTCGATGGCCGACCCCGACAGCCACGCCAATCGCGGACCTGACCAGGTTTGAGAAACCACAGCAATGCAATCCAACTCCCCTGCGCCACCCTTCCCAGCGGCGCAGCATTTTGAATGCAGACACCTTCCCGTGTCTGATTCAAAGAACGGGGCCTTCCGCCGCCTTCCGCGGCCCCTCTGCGAGGGCCCAGGAGCGAGGCTTGCTGCTGCCCCCCCCCGTTCGCGCGGGGCCCTTGCCTCGCCCGGGGCAGAGGCCTCGGCGCGGGGGGGCGCTTCCCACGCTCCGCGATCTCCACGGCAACGTAGCTGGCCTCGACGCACCCCCGGCCAGCGGCATTCAGGCCCACCAGTCTCCAGCAGTTCGTCGCGATGATGATGGGGGCCTGCCAGAGGAAGACTTGGCACGCACACTGCATGGTCGGACTCCTGCCCAACTCTGCGCCACCGATGCGCATCTGCAACAGCTTGACATCCGGGCCTTGCATCTCGCCCAACAGCACAGCACTGTCGGCGCCTCGCCGGTAGGAGTGCAGATTCGGCTCGCGGGCGTTCATCACGTCGACCACCAGGGACTGCATCGCGCCGAACAGCGATCGCGGCAGCCTCGATTCCCCCGCTTGGGACGGCCCATGGACGGAGGACAAGGAACTCGAACCTGCCATTGACCTCACCAAAGCGCGTCATCCAAGATTCAATGGCAGGGCACAACGGCTTCATTGGTTTCAATCTCGCCTGGATCGCCACCAGCGCTGCTGACTGATCCTTCTTGCATGCGCGCCGTGTCTCCGTCGCCGCGACGGCCTCCAGGCAAGCCATCCGTCGGTCGCGGTCATCGCGCAGCTTCGCTGAAATCTGGCGAAACGCGTCGTGGTCCAGCCTATACGTCCGCCGGAGACGGACTACCCACCGTGCTTCGGGCGCCTACAATCCTTCCCAGGGGGCATACTTGGTCTTTGCGTACACAGCGCCAGACTTCCATACCCACGCATCGAAGTGCCCGCGCCTGGTGGCGCGCAGCCACTCCGACGCACCACGGCTCTCAGCGTTGGCGTCTACGCGGGGCCGCACGCCCGCGTAGACCCACTAGTTCGTCGCGGAGTGGTCTATGCCGTTGCTGCGGCCGTGCCAGCAGAAGTATGCGCGGTAGTGGATGCGACCTGGGTTCTGCGAGTGCGTGGGCATTTTTCATGTGCAGCTCCAGTACGTGGCGTTGTGCTTCTGGGCCCTTCCCTCCACGAGCACAAGCAGCTCGCCCCACTGGCGCGGGGACAGCACGAAGGCGAGGCAGCGGCACGTCATCTTGAAGGCCCGCGCGCCGAGCCAGAATCTACCAGCGCCCTTGTAGTAGCTCTGGTGCAACGTGTGATGCCACTCGATCTCGGCATCGTCATGGTTGTCATCCTCTGCAGCGCCGCCTGGCGACCTGGCCGCGCGCAACGCCAGCTCGAGGCGGTTCTTCCCCGCGTCTTAAAAGGACGGCTGCCAGCCTACCCTGCCGACTCGCGACCACTCGCTCCGCAGCCCACCCAGACCAGATTTGCTCGTACAGCGCTTCGCGCATGGCGCCTGCATCCCGCAGATGCACCAGGTGCAGCACGAGTTCGCTGGCCAGGGCGTTCAAGGGGCGGCTGACTCCATCCTTGGCCTTGCGCTCCTCCTCGGCGGAGGACATGCGCCGGGCCGAGGGCGCCGGGGCCTACCAGGGCCAAGGGGCGATGGCTCGAGCCACAATGGCCAAGGAACCCACCCTCCCATTCGATTCCCCGCGGATGGCAAAACAAATCGAAAGCAGGATCCTCCCCCTGTCTTTATGGGGCCACGAAACGTGCGAAGGTGTGCCGACATGTGTGCGGTGGCGCCATGCGAACCCTGCCATTGGGGCCTTCGGTGGAGCTCCCTGTTGGGCCACGAAAAGTATGAAGGTCGCGCCGAAATTGATGGTGGGGACGCACGGAGAAGGATCATGGGATGATGGGATGATAATGATAATGATGATGATGATGATGATGATGATGATGATGATGATGATGATGATGATGATGATGATGATGATGATGATGGGGAGAGGAGGGGGAGGAGGAGGAGAGGAGGAGGGAGGAGGAAGGAGGAGACGCGGGGCGCTCTCTTCAAAACGACGACCCATCACCACTGGATGGTTTTTCCCTACCCAGGCTCTGCCTAGAAGGGTTCTTACTCGCTTGGCTTAAAGGGGCCGGGCAGTGCAAACCGCCCCGGGCGGTTCCCCCAGTCCCCTGGGAGCCAAGCAACAGCAACAGCAAAGGTAAAAGCAAACGCGCGGTTCCCCCAGTTGCGCTCCCTGGGTGCCAAGCAAAAGCAAAAGCAAAGGCAAAAGTGAAGGCAAAAGCGAAGGAAAAGCAAAAGCATAGCATAGCATAGCATAGCACAGCATAGCATAGCATAGCGCAGCATAGCATAGCGTAGCATAGCATGGCATAGCATAGCATAGCATAGCCTAGCCTAGCCTAGCCCAGCATAGCCTAGCCTAGGCCGGATCCGGAGCATTCTCAAGCACACCTGGTGAGCGAATGCAAAAACATGCGTGTGTGTGTGTCTGTGCGCAGGCAAAGCAAAAGCAAAACCAAGCATTATCCCAGTGCGACCCTACCTAGGAGTTGGAGTGCTTAGGAAAGCAGCATTAGTAGTAACAGTAAAGCCAAGCTAAGCCAAAGCTAAAGCTAAGCTAAAGCTAAGCCAAAGCTAAGCCAAAGCTAAGCTAAAGCTAAGCTGAAGCTATGCTAAAGCTATGCTAAAGCTAAGCTGAAGCTAAGCTGAAGCTAAGCTGAAGCTAAGCTAAAGCTAAGCTAATGCTAAGCTAAAGCTAAACTAAAGCTAAGCTAAAACTAAGCTAAAGCTAAGGCAGAGCTAAGCTAAAATCAAGGTAACACTAAGGTAAAACTAAGCTAAAGCTAAGCTAAAGCTAAGCTGAAGCTAAGCTAAAGCTAAGCTAAAGCTGAGCTAAAGCTAAGCTAAAGATAAGCTAAAGCTAAGCTGAAGCTAAGCTAAAACTAAGCTAAAATGATTTTGCGCTGCTATGCTATGCCGCGCTATGCTACGCTATGATATGGTATGCTATGTTATGCTGCGCTATGCTTTGCTATGCTAGGCTATGTTATGATATGCTATGCTGCGCTATGCTATGCTATGCAGTGCGATGCTATAATATGCTATGCTATGATATGATGCGCTGTGCTATGCTAAGCTATGCTATGTTAAGCTATGCTAAGCTATGCTATGCAATACTGTGCTATGTTATGCTATGCTGTGCTATGCTATGCCATGCTATGCTATGCTACGCTAAGCTACATTAGGCTAAGCTAAGCTCAGCTAAGCTGAGCTCAGGTAAGCCAAGCTAAGATAAGCTAAGCTAAGCCGAGCTAAGCTAAGCCAAGCTAAGCTAAGACGAGATAAGCTAAGCCAAGCTAAGGGGGCGCTATGCTAAGCTATGCTAAGCTATGCTATGCAATACTGTGCTATGGTATGCTATGCTGTGCTATGCTATGCCATGCTATGCTATGCTACGCTAAGCTAAGCTACATTAGGCTAGGCTAAGCTAGGTTAAGCTAAGCTAAGCTAAGCTAAGCCAAGCTAAACTAAGCTAAGCCAAGCTAAGCTAAGCCAAGCTAAGCTAAGACGAGATAAGCTAAGCCAAGCTAAGGGGGCGCGACTGGGGGAACCGCGGGGCGGGGACTGGGGGAATCGCCCGGGGCGCTTTCCACTGCCCGGCCCCTTTAAGCTAGAGAGTAAGAACCCTTCTAGGCAGAGCCTAGGTAGGGAAAAAGCAAAAACAAAAGCAAAGCAAAAGCAACAGCAAAAGCAACAACAATAGCAAATGCAAAGGCAAAAGCAAAGGCAAGAGCAAACGCAAAGGCAATGTAAAGCGAAAGCGAAACCAAGGCGAAAGTGTAGATGTAGATGTAGATGTAGATGTAGGTGTAGGTGTAGATGTGGATGTAGGTGTAGATGTAGATGTAGAGGTAGACGTAGATGTAGGTGCAAATGTAGGTGTAGATATAGATGTAGATGTGAGTCTCGCTGTTGATGCAGATGTAGATGTAGATGCAGGTGTAGATGTAGATGTAGCTGTAGGTGTAGATGTAGATGTAGGTCTAGATGTAGATGTAGGTGTCGATGTAGATGTAGGTGTAGATATAGATGTAGATGTAAAGAACTCCCCAGTGCCCCGCCCTCATCTCCGTGCCTGCTTGCTTTTGCTGCTGTCTCGGCGACTTGCTGCCTGTTTCTGCTGCTGCTTCACTTACGGCGTGGCGTCGGCGGTTCTGGCGCTACTACTGCTACTACTACTACTACTACTACTACTACTACTACTACTACTACGACTACTACTACTACTACTACTACTACTACTACTACTACTACTACTACTACAACTACAACTACAACTACTACTACTACTACTACTACTACTACTACTACTACTACTACTACTACTACCGCTACTGCTACTGCTACAACTACGACGGTGAGGAGAAGGAGGAGGACGGCGTTTATCGCTCCTACTAAGAGGCTCCAACTCCTAGGTAGGGTCGCACTAGGATACTTTGGGGGAAAAACAACAACAACAAAAACTACTTCTGGACCTTCGTCACAACGATTGCGTGTGCTTGGAACGCCGTTTAAAACAAAAACTGCGTAGTTTGGAAACTTATCTTCAAACAGCTACGCACGTTTGGAACATCATTCCTACAAAAACTGCGTATGATTGCATCGCAGTTCCAAACAAACTGCGTATAATTGAAACGTCGCTTCAAAAAATGAATAATTCTGGATCGTCGTTCCGAAGAAACTGCACATGTTTGGAACGCCGTTCCAATCAACTTGTTGTGCTTTGGAACGTCGAAACCACTGCGTATGTTTGGAACGTCGTTCCGAACAACTACGTATTGTTGGAACGTCGTTCCAAACAAACGTAATGTGTTTCGAACGTCGTTCCAGGAAAAGCTGCATTTGTTTGGAAAGTCGTCCAACAAAACTGCGCATGCTTGGAACGCCGTTCCAAACATCGGCTTAGGTTTGGATCATCGTTTCAAACAACTGCGTGTTTTAGAACGACTTTCAAAAAATTGCGCATGCTTGAAACGTCATACCAAGAAACTGAATATGGTTGAAGTCGCGTTCCAAAAAATGCGTGTTCTTCGAACCGCGTTCAAAAAACTGCGTATGGTTGGAACGTCGTTCCAAAACATTTCGTGCGTTTGGAACGTCGTCCCAAAGAAAAGCATAGTGAGGGAACGTCGTTCCAAATTAATGTGTTTCGAGCGATCCCCACCGAAACCTTTGGCGTTTGATCCCGAAGGTGCGCGCGCTCATTGGAACGATGTGCGCGGTGCGCGGTGGTCTCGGCCAGTGCGGCGGTCGGGCCATGCCGCAAGTTGCCATTATCCTGGAATCCAACGGCCCCAGAGCCCCTGACGCAAGAAACCGAAACAAACTCTGGGTCTAGGTAAGCTATGCTCTGAAATGCTGTCATTGTGTGAACTGGTATGCTCTGTTATGTTACGCTATATTGTGGTGTGTATGACATTTCTTGTTTGGTATTGTGCGTGGTGCTATGTAATGCTCCGTGTGCTCGGATATGGAATCGCATATGTGGTATGGCATGTCCTGTTCTCACATGCTCTGATATGGTATGCATTGTTGTGCTACTACGTTATGACGTCGTATGTCATGCTATGTTAGACTGGGTTATGCCGCGCTCTGTCACGGTATGATGTGTCATGTTATGGACTGATATGTGCTGTGACACTGTGTTACGGTGTCATATGTCCTGTCATGGTATGACATGATATGATATGATAGTTTATGCCATGGTGTGTAAGTTCATGGTACGTTATGTTGCGCTGTGAGGTGTAGTGTTCTGGTATGTGCTGTGCGACGCATTATGTCACAGCTCGTGGTGGTATCATATGATATGTTTTCTCTGATATAGCATAGTACGCCACGCTATGTCATGTTATGCCTTGTCATGGTATGGCATGATATGTGTTGTGATGCTGTGCTATGGTGTGGTTTGTTATGCCATGGTATAGTGTGGGATGATATGGTAAGCCATGTTATGATATGCTCTGTTATGGTATGGGTTGAATGCTCCGATCTGTCACCGTATGCGCTGGTATGCTGTATAAGATGGTATGCCATGTCATAGTGTGTGATGATGTGGCACGTTATGTGTTGGTATGCTCAGTGTCATATTACGGAATGATATGTGCTGTGATGCTTTGCTATAGTATGTACAATGCTCTGCAATGGTGTGTTATGTCACGATATGGTCTGTCATGATATGATATGGTATGGTATGCCCGTGTATGTTGTGTTCGGTGGTGTGGTGTTATGCTCTGTTCGGTGGGGGGACCTGGGGATCTGGCGGCCGCGGAATGCAGAGTGGGCGAGTCGGCGCGGGGGGCGGGACCCTCAGGGACTGTCGGGCACTTGGGGATCTAGCGGCCGCCGTATGCAGAGTGGGCGAGTCCGCGCGGGGGGCGGGGCCACCTGTCGGGAGCCTGGGGATCTGGCGGCCGCGGTATGCAGGCCGGGGGGAGCGGGATCACCAGGGAGTATCGGGAGCCTGGGGATCTGGCGGCCGCGGTATGCAGGGCGGGCGGGCCAGGAGGTCTGTTCTTAAAATCTAGCGATCCCAACCTGTCGGGTGGGGAAAACTGCCTATTTTGGGAACGGCGTTCCAAAAAGCTGCGTATGTGTGAAACGTCGTACCAAGAAACTAAACTGAATTAGTTAGGAACCGCATTCCCCAACAAAAATGCGTATGTCTGGAACCTCGTTCCAAAAAACTGCGTCTGCTTGGACCGTCGCTCCAAAAATCTAACAGAACTGCGTAGATTTGGAACGTCGTTCCAAAAGTACTCAATTCTCTAAGGCTACAAGGGCACACGGCTAGATTCGCACGCGCAGCATACAGAACCCACACGCCAGATGCTCGAGCGGAGGCCCGTGGGGCCACGAACCGTGCCAGGGGTGTGCCGACATGGACCCGACCACTCGGTGGAGCCCCCTGTGGGGCCACGAACGGCGTGAGGAGTGTGCCGAAATAGACCCAAAGCCTTCGGTGCAGCCCCCTCGTGAAGCCCTGAACCGCATGAGAGGTGTGCCGAAACGGCCCCCAAGCCTGAGCTGGAGCCCCATGTAGGGCCGCGGACAGTGTGAGGGGTGCACCGAAATGGACCCGACGCCTTCGGTGGAGCCCCTAGTCGTAGTCGTAGTCGTAGTCGTAGTCGTAGTCGTAGTCGTAGTCAGTAGTCGTAGTCGTAGTCGTAGTCGTAGTCGTAGTCGTAGTCGTAGTCGTAGTCGTAGTCGTAGTCGTAGTCGTAGTCGTAGTCGTAGTCGTAGTCGTAGTCGTAGTCGTAGTCGTAGTCGTAGTCGTAGTCGTAGTCGTAGTCGTAGTCGTAGTCGTAGTCGTAGTCGTAGTCGTAGTCGTAGTCGTAGTCGTAGTCGTAGTCGTAGTCGTAGTCGTAGTCGTAGTCGTAGTCGTAGTCGTAGTCGTAGTCGTAGTCGTAGTCGTAGTCGTAGTCGTAGTCGTAGTCGTAGTCGTAGTCGTAGTCGTAGTCGTAGTCGTAGTAGTCGTAGTAGTAGTAGTAGTAGTAGTAGTAGTAGTAGTAGTAGTAGTAGTAGTAGTAGTAGTAGTAGTAGTAGTAGTAGTAGTAGTAGTAGTAGTAGTAGTAGTAGTAGTAGTAGTAGTAGTAGTAGTAGTAGTAGTAGTAGTAGTAGTAGTAGTAGTAGTAGTAGTAGTAGTAGTAGTAGTAGTAGTAGTAGTAGTAGTAGTAGTAGTAGTAGTAGTAGTAGTAGTAGTAGTAGTAGTAGTAGTAGTAGTAGTAGTAGTAGTAGTAGTAGTAGGAGGAGTAGTAGCAGTATGAGTAGTAGTAGTAATCATAGTAGTAGTACTAACCATAGTAGTAGTAGTAGTAGTAGTAGTAGTAGTAGTAGCAGTAGCAGTAGCAGTGGCAGTAGCAGTAGTAGCAGTAGTAGTAGTAGTAGTAGTAGCAGTAGCAGTAGCAGTAGCAGTAGCAGTAGCAGTAGTAGTAGTAGTAGTAGTAATAATAATAATAGCAGTAGCAGTAGCAGTAGCAGCAGCAGTAGCAGTAGCAGTAGTAGTAGTAGCAGCAGCAGTAGTAGTAGCAGTAGAAGAAGCAATCGTTTTAGTAGCACAGACAATGGCCGTAGCAACACTGTTGGTCGTAGCAGTACAAGTAGCAGAGGTGGGACGAATAGAAGCTGAAGACACCTGCATGTAGGAATAATAATCGTTGTAGTCAAAGCTGTAATAAATGTGCCGAATTGACCAGAAGCCTTCGGTGGAGCCCTCCTGCGGGGCCACGAAGCGCGCGACGGAGAGGGCAGAGGGAGCTTCGCGGCCCCGCCCACCCGTCTCAAGCAGAGAAACAGACGAAGAGGCGTCCAAGTCGCTCCCACAGCGAAAGATGTGCAGAAGCATTGCTGGTTGACTCCTGTCGTCGTCTTCGTCATCTGAATTATGCTTCGAAGTCGTCGTTTCCTTCTTCCTCCCACATAATTGTCCTCCTCCTCTTCCTCTTCCTCTTCCTCTTCCTACTCCTCCTCGTCTCTCTCCTTCCGGCAACTCCTCATCCGCTTCCTCCTCCTCCTCATCCTCCTCCTCCTCCTCCTCCCCCTCCTCCTTAATTTCCTCCCTCCCTCTCTCCGTCTCTCCCTCCCTTCATCCTGATCCTCGTCCGCTTCCGCCCTCGTCTGCTCCCCAGAGGCCTCGCAAAGAGTCCCCGAAAGCTCCCCAGAACCCCCACAGGCCCCCCAAAGACTCCTCAATTTCTCCCGCGAGGTTCCCCAGCAGCTCCCCAGAAGCTCCCCAGAAACTCCCGAGAGGCACCCCAGAAGCTCTTCAAGGGCGCCCCACAGATTTCCAGAGGCTCCGCAGAGGCTCCGTAGAGGCTCCCCACGACCCCGCCCTGAAGCCTCTCAGGATTCCTGTGGATTCCTGGGCAACGCAGGGGGTAGGCCCCCAATATGGAGGTACGGCCGCAACGAGAACTTACTATTCTTCAGGGCACCTGTGGGGAGGCCGGAGAGATGAAGGGTTGGATTCGAATTTGAACGAGACTACCCAAGGTATTTGCGAAGCCAATTCCGGTAAACCCGGGTCAAATGACACGAGCGCCCCCCACTGTCGTCCTTCGTCAGGCGACCGTCGTCGAGGACGCGAGCGCTGATCTTTCTGTAGTTCGTGGGCGTGACCAGCTCGCTCCCGAAGTACATTGCCGACAGGGCGGTCTGCACAGAGCACCCCAAATCCGTGCAGCACCACTCAAAAGCCGCGCAGATCGGATCGGCGATGTCAGAGTAGACGTCGTCGGGCCAGCACTCCAGGTCCGCCCTCTCGATGATGTTGTTCATCGTCCTCTGGTACACATCCTTGTGAGCGACGTTCACCAGCCTCTCGGTGTCCAGGCCCAAATTGTGCATCTCCTGGATGGTGACCTGGTCGTAGTGTCCCGCCTCTTCCTCCGCATTCTCCGAGAGGACCCTGGCGTGCCCGGGATCGATGTCGTCGAGCAGCGAGGCGGTGGCTCCGAGAAACTTGGTGAAACTGCGGGCGTAGTAGCTGTAAGCCTTCATGAAGTGGCCCACGGTCGCGAGCGTCTCGTTGCCAAACGCGCCCACGGACATGGAGCGCAGCAGGTGGTGATTGAGAGCAGGGTGGTTGAGAGACCAAGCCTCGAGCACTGTGACGAAGTGCTCCGCGCTGGTATGCGCGGGGTCCAAGTCCCTCACCTGGATGCCCGGCACAACCTCCTCGTCCGAGACCGCGGTGGGAAGCAATGCCTCGAACAGCTGCTCCTTCGAAATCAAGCCGCCCGGACCGTCGGCCACCGCGTCGAACAGGGTCTGCAGTTCCTCCGTCGAGGGCGCGATGAATGAGGGAGCCATGTGTTTCGAGCTCTTGCGCAGCTCCACCTCCAAGGCCTTCTCCATGGTCGTTGCTCGGTGCAGGCTAGGTTTGTGGTGGATGCGGTGGATGGCGGAGATAGACGATTGCCGCGAGGATTGCGATCGCCGCGATGTCCTCCTTATTGAAGATATTCGCCATACCTGATCCGTGATGACGGAACCCATCAGGGAACCCTTGTCGGGGCGCTGGGGTGCTTCGAACAGACTCCTGCCTCCCAGCAGGTGATCCACGAGGCCGCCAAACTCCTCGAGGGTCAGGTGGTCCTCGTCCTCTTCCTTGTACTTGTCGAAGAGCCACCCGATAGCACCGATGAGCTGATCGCTGCAGCGATTCGGGTCCTCGACGCTGGCGTAGGCGTCCGAGTTGTAGAGCGCCTTCATGCCAACCAGTTCCAAGCGCTCCACTGGCGCACTGGATGGCGCGGCCCTGGACACCGCGCGGCACAGCTCGTCGAAAACAGCGCCACCGTCGCCAGACCAGCCGAAGCTCACGGAGAGGAGCTCGACGAAGTCCTCCCTGCCGAGGCTGTCCTTGCGGAGCACGCGCAGCACCCGGTCGAAGTCAGCGAGGGCCTCCTCTTTGAGTCGGTTCTGCCTCGGCGTCTTGGGCTCGGCGGGGGCAGCGCGGGCGCCCGGCTGCTCGTCCAGGGAGACGCCCGCGGGGATCGCAGCGCCTCGACCCTCGGCGAAGGCACTCGGTGGCACGTCGGCGCTGGCGAAGGACTCCCGCAAGCGGGACGCCTTGGCGGCCTTGGCACCCATCTGCGCGAGACCGACTGGGATCTGGGGTGGAGGGCTAGCACGAACAATCACGCAACGGGCTGCTCGAACAGGCCGCTGACGTGGCAGAGAAATGCGGGGTGGGGGGCAAGAGAAGCGGCGACTGGCACAGATCAGCATCGAGCACCCTGGGGTGCTCCAGGTCAGCAGAAGATGCGCACAGTGCCGATCCGAGGCATCCACACTTCTCTGCCCCCGCCTGCCTAAATGGTACTGCACGGTGCGCTCCCCGCTCTTCCAGGCGCACGGAGATCCCGGGGGCGGGGACGGTCCCAAAACACCTGCGCACCATCTACTCAGACACGGGGGGAGGAGGCGGCTGCACTGAGGCGCATGCGCTGATCGCCCAGGTTTACCCTGGCCTCGCCGCACCTGGAGAGCACACGCAAATCCAACGGTGGATTAACGTGAGCATACAATGAGCGGAATGGACACGTCGAAATAGAGTGGGACGAATCCATGGACAACTCTGGCCGTCGCCAAATTCCCGGCTCAAAACGCTGAGAGTTGAGCGAGGCGGCACACAGAGCAGACCAGCCACACAAACAGCCATCCAACCAGCCAGCCAACTACCCAGACCAACAACCAGCCAACCATCCAGCCCACCAACAAGCGAACCCACCCACCAGGGAGCAAACCAACACAAGACAAGTAACAAACCATCCAACCGTCCAGCCAGCCAGCCAACCATGCTCACAGCCAACCAGCCAGCCGACCAACCATAGAACCAACCAAACAACCGATGAGTTGGCCAACCAACCAGATGCCAGAAAACACATCAGCCAGCAGAAATTACTAATAGATTATAGGACTCAAATCAACGAATATGAGGAAACAAGCATGTTTGGAATCCGCAACTCAGCAAGCAAGCAAGCGTGCAGGCAGGCAAGCAAGCAAGCAAGCAGGCATAGGCATAGGCGTAGGCATAGGAGTTAGGGGGGAGGCACAGGCATAGCCATAGCCATAGCCATAGGAATTAGGGGGCATAGGAATTAGCGGGGGCGGGGCAACGGACCAATTAGTAGGGTTTGAACTAGGACTCCTATAGGGCAAGCCTATTTGGATAAAATCTCAACCGCCAACTTGGCCATCATGTTGTTTCTCCCCACATGCTTAGTGGGGTCCTGGTTTTCCTCCCTGCCGCGCCGCACCCGCGTTCACCTTCACCTCCTCCTCCTCCCTCCTCCCCGTCTCACACAGCGCAGCACAGCACAGCACAGAACAGCACAGCACTGCTCAGCACAGCTCAGCACAGCTCAGCTCAGCTCAGCACAGCACAGCACAGCACAGCTCAGCTCAGCTCCGCACAGCACAGCACAGCACAGCACAGCTCAGATCGGCACAGCACAGCACAGCACAGCAGAGCACGCAGGGCTAGCGCGCAGGGCACGGCAGGCGTGACCGCATCGCACCACGCACACACACACACACACACACACACACACACACACACACACACACACACACACACACACACACACACACACACACACATACCACGTCGGGGAGCGTGGCAGGCCCCACATAGAGGGGAAAGTGGCAGGCGCGGCAGTTTCTCGGCACCAGAGGGGGTGCGCCAGGGGTGGTCCCTCACCGCGGCCGCTATGCGTGCCAGGGTCGGAGAGCGCGGCAGGCGTTGTACTTTCTCGACACCACTGGGGGTGCGCAAGGGGTGGTCCCTCACCGCGGCCGCTATGCACGACCGTCGTCCACGGCATAGCAGGCGTGGCATTTTCTCAACACCATAGGGGGTGCGCAGGGGGTGGTCCCTCACCGCGGCCGCTACGCACGACGGTCGTCCAAGGAATAGCAGGCGTGGCACTTTCTCGACACCATAGGGGGTGCGCAAGGGGGGGTCCCTCTGCGCTGCCGCTATGCACGACGGTCGTCCAGTGCATAGCAGGCGTGGCAGTTTATCGACACCATATGGGGGTGCGCAGGGGGTGGTCCCTCACCGCGGCCGCTACGCACGACGGTCGTCCAGGGCATAGCAGGCGTGGCACTTTCTCGACACCATAGAGGGTGCGCAGGGGGTGGTCCCTCACCGCGGCCGCTACGCACGACGGTCGTCCAGGGCATAGCAGGCGTGGCATTTTCTCGACACCACTGGGGGTGCGCAGGGGGTGGTCCCTCACCGCGGCCGCTACGCACGACGGTCGTCCAGGGCATAGCAAGCGTGGCATTTTCTCGGCACCATTGGAGGTGCGCAAGGGGGTGTCCCTCAGCGCGGCCGCTACGCACGACGGTCGTCCAGTGCATAGCAGGCGTGGCATTTTCTCGAAACCATAAGGGGATGCGCAGGGGGTGGTCCCTCACAGTGGCCGCTATGCGTGCCGGTCGTCCAGGGCAAAGCAGGCGTGGCACTTTCTCGACACCATCAGGGGTTCGCAGGGGGTGGTCCCTCACCGCGGCCGCTATGCACGACGGTCGTCCAGGGCAAAGCAGGCGTGGCATTTTCTGGGGATACGCAAGGGGTGGTCCCTCACCGCGGCCGCTATGCACGACGGTCGACCAGGGCATAGCAGGCGTGGCATTTTATCGACACCATAGGGGGTGCGCAGGGGGTGGTCCCTCACCGCGGCCGCTACGCACGACGGTCGTCCAAGGAATAGCAGGCGTGGCACTTTCTCGACACCACTGGGGGTGCGCAGGGGGTGGTCCCTCACCGCGGCCGCTATGCATGACGGTCGTCCAGGGCATAGCAGGCGTGGCATCTTCTCGACACCATAGGGGATGCGCAGGGGGTGGTCCATCACCGTGGCCGCTATGCGCGCCAGTCGTCCAGGGCAAAGCAGGCGTGGCATTTCCTCGACACCATAAGGGGATGCGCAGTGGGTGGTCCCTCACCGCGGCCGCTATGCGCGCCGGTCGTCCAGGGCATAGCAAGCGTGGCAGTTTTTCGACACCATAGAGGGTGCGCAGGGGTTGGTCCCTCACCGCGGCCACTATGCACGACGGTCGCCCAGGGCATAGCAAGCGTGGCGCTTTCTCGACGCCAGACGGGGTGCGCAGGGGGGGGTCCCTCACCGCGGCCGCGGTGCGCCGGGGGTGCGGTCGCTATCCGTTTCGGCCTCGCAAAGCGTTGGCAGGCGTGGCACTGTCTCGACGCCAGAGTGGGTGCGCTGGGGGTGCGGTCGCTATCCGTTCTGGGCTCGCAAAGCGTGGCAGGAGTGGCAACTTCTCGACGCCGAAGGGAGTGCGCTGGCGGTGCGGTCGCTATCCGTTTCGGGCTCGCAAAGCGTGGCAGGCGTGACACTTCCTCGACGCCACAAGGGGGTGCGCTGGGGGTACGGTCGCTATCCGTTTCGGGCTCGCAAGGCGTGGCAGGCGCGGTACTTTCTCGATGCCACAGGGGGTGCGCCAGAGGTGCGGTCGCTATCCGTTTCGGCTTCGCAAAGCGTGGCAGGCGTGGCACTTTCTCGACGCCACAAGGGGGTGCCTTGGGGGTGCGGTCGCTATCTGTTTCGGGCTCGCAAAGTGTGGCTGGCGCGGCGCTTCTCCTCTCCACCTCTCCTCTTGAGTGGCGTCACCAACAGTATCGGCGGGGCAACGGCCACCAACATCATTCTCCCATGCTTCACTTCAGCTATCATCCCTCCAGACAAAATATAAGTATGTGGAGGTCCTCGGTAGCGTAATTAAGGAAAGTTCTCTTCAACCATCTTTGCCCGCCCTGGGAAAGATTCATCATCACCCCTCTCAACCTGCCCATCCCATGGGTCTGAACGGAAGGTTTCCCGAGATGTCGAAAAGTCCCTCATAACCCAAAGACGGTTCCAAGAGACAACATATAACCCAAGATACATCCTGGGTGCCTCAAGCGGCTCGAGCTCCGGCTCTCGCGCGCGCGGCGGGCGGGCGGGGGCAGGGGCCGGCGCTGGCATGGCGCCTTCGCCGGACGCAGGCTCGGGCTTCTACGCCAACGCTGGGGGCACAAGGGGTGCCCAGGGCGAAGGGAGGCGACCGAACAACGAGCCGCAGGAGGCGGAGGCAGCGCAGCAGGCGCCTGAAACACGCTGGGCCGAAGCGCGGGACGAGGCCGAGAAGCCGAGCGAGGCAAAGCAGGCCGAGGAGGCAGACGAAGCCAGGCGCGACGAGAGGAGCAGGCGCTCAAGGAGGAGCAGAAAGAGACGCACTGGAAAACGCAGCAGGAAAGAGACCGGACCTGAGGAAGGCGAGGAGGCCTGCTGCCAGAGGGGCAAAAGAGCGCCCGAGGAGGCACTCGAGGCAGTGGAGGCAAGGCGCTGCAAGGACCACGAGAAAGAGGAGGCAGACGAGGCTGAGGAGGCGGAGGAGGGGAAGGAGGCCAAGGAGGACGAGAAGACGCGGAAGCCGCGCACAAGCAGCAGAGCCCACGGAGAGAGGCAGGCCACGGCGAGCCGCTGGTGCGCGCTGCCACGGGACCCAGGGCCGCCTCTTGGCCTCTGGAAGCTCGCGCTTCGCAGGCGCAGAGGGCGCAAGGGGGGGGGGGGGCCAGGAGAAGCGACGCGAGCAGGAGCTGTCGCAGCGGCTTAGGCGGCCAAGGTGGCAGAGGCAGCCAGAAGCGAGAGGGCCGAGGAGGGAGCCCAGAGAGGCCAAGCAAGAGGCAGAGGACGAGGAGAATAGGGAGGAAGAAAAGAAGGCAGAGGGGACACCGTAGCGCCGACAGGAGACGAGGCAGGGCGCAGACGAGAGAAACCATCTGCGACCATCTTGCCCATTAAACCATACCTTTGCCGCACACCGGGTCAGTCCATAAATATAAAGAAATCTCGCATGACACCATTATACTCCGCCACCTCCCCTCGTACATATGACACCAGCAGCTCCCAAATGTGATTGCCCTCCACAAAGATACCCTCCTCTATCACCTTCTGAACAAATAAAGTTGGCATTGAAAAATGAACAAAACCTTGAAGCAACCGATTCTTTGCACCAACAACGCTACCAAATCCGGGAAGAACCCCACCTCCGCACACAGCATCCCGCAGTCTCGCACCAAGCCCGAGAAGGTAGGGAATGTGCGAACGACAGCGAGCATCTAGACATTTCTGAACCTGCGTAAAATAATTGCCCTCCGCGCCTGTCAGAGCCCGCACACCACCGCGCCACCAACTCGCCACCACCTCCTCCACCTCCTCCTCCTCCTCCTCCTCCTCCTCCTCCTGCTCCTGCTCCTGGCTCCTGCTCCTCCTCCTCCTCCTCCTCCTCCTCCTCCTCCTCCTCCTCCTCCTCCTCCTCCTCCTCTTCTTTTTCTTTTTCTTCTTCCTCCTCCTCCTCCTCCTCCTCCTCCTCCTCCTCCTCCTCCTCCTCCTCCTCCTCCTCTTCCTCCTCCTCCTCCTCCTCCCCTCCTCCTCCTCCCTCCGTTTCCTCCTCCTCTCCCTCCTCCTCCACCTCCTCCTCCTCATCATCCTCCTCCTCCTCCTCCTCCTCCTCCTCCTCCTCTCCTCCTTCTTCCTCCTCCTCCTCCTCCTTCTCCTCCTCCTCCTCGTGGTGGCGGACGCATGCGGGCGGTGCCACTGTGACCTTCGGTGGAGTTCCCTCTGGGCCACGAAACGCTGTACTGGGTGGGCGAAACGCAGGGAGCAAGGGCTGTGCTGGGTGGTGGCGGACGCATGCGGGCGGTGTCACTGGGACCTTCGGTGGAGCTCCCTATGAGGCCACGAAACGCTGTACTGGGTGGGTGAAACGCAGGGAGCAAGGGCTGTGCTGGGTGGTGGCGGACGCATGCGGGCGGTGCCACTGGGACCTGCGGTGGAGCCCTCTGTGGGGCCACGAAACGCTGTACTGGGTTGGTGAAATGCAGGGAGCCAGGGCTGTGCTGGGTGGTGGCCTCCACCTCCTCCTCCTCCTCCTCCTCCTCCTCCTCATCCTCCTCCTCCTCCTCCTCCTCCTCCTCCTCCTGCTCCTCCTCCTCCTCCTCCCCCTCCTCCTCCTCCTCCTCCTCCTCCTCCTCCTCCTCCTCATCTTCCAGCCGTTCTGGCTCAGATTGATTATGAGCGTGGTCGTGGGAGCTTCAGAACGGCGCTGCACGACCGAGCCTCCTGGCTTCGTCTTGTCAGCCTACCGTGAGCAGGTGGCGCCTGCGTCTTTTCAGCATACAGTGCGCAGGTGGCGCCAGCGACCATTTTCCCACCAGAGCCACGTTTTCCTTTCTCGCTCGGAGTGGGCGTCGTCGCAATGGTAGAGACGGCCATGGACGGCGGGGAGTCCAACGAGACAAACCACCGCGACCCTGGCGTGCAAGACGCGCTCCATCCTGACAGCCGGATGAAAAGAAGTGGTCACGCGCATCCTGTGGGTGCAAGAAGAATCTTCAGAGCTGTGACTTTTGCAAACGCTGCAGGCAAGCCAGAACGGAAGCACCGACTACTGACGAGGAGACGATTCTGGATCAAGGGTCTCGTCGTCGGCGCGGTGGTTCCAGGCATTTGCCCGTTGCTGATAAGTCACAACTGCATCGAAATTTCGAAGACAGCGACAAGCCCACCATCACGGAAAAGGATGTGGAGCGACTCCTCGAGCTCTCTGAGAAGGCGGGAGATACCAGTGCATCGGCCAAATTTCAAAAAGCAATTACAAGAGCTTCGTAAGGGCCAAGTCGAGGCTTCCCTCCAGACCAGGATGTCCAACTGCCATCAGCGAGTCACACAGTTGGAGTCACACTGGAGGCATAATTATCCAAACTTGACATGTATGCGAGCTGGTATCGTACGCAACAGGCAGCAGTTCAGGAGATCTCGGACCGTTTGTCTTCTGCGGACCGTGAATATCAGTTGTTGGTCACGCAGCTGGCGCAAACGGGAGGCCCGACTGCGTCACAACCAAAGAAGATCAACATCAAGGATGTGGTTGACGGCTCGAAGGACCTCGCTTCTCTTATTGATGTGGATTTGTACTGTCATGTTGACGATGATGAGTTCGTCTTGTCTGCTGAAGATCGTGAGAGCTTCGAGAAACGCAAAAAAAAAGCGCTGCAGAACCAGATCCAGCCAAAGGGTCATTCGAAGGTGCCGTCAAGCAGCTGCAGAACATTAAGGATGAGCATTCCAAGCATGTACAGAGATTTGACAAGAAAAAGAAGGGACCTGACGGAGAAAGCGCAGACCCTGCCCCACAAGCTACGACGCCTTCCTCAGGTTCAGCGCCAGCAGCAGGCGGCGAGAAGAAGGTGTCTTTCGAGGGGAGGGCATCCTGTGCTCCAGCGGCTGGCAGCAACCCAACTTCTTCTGATGTGCATGACCGGACCCGTGCCGCAGGCACCAAAACCATTGGTGCAACAGGGCCCAAGTCAGAGAACTGCTCAATCCCCCTATCGTGTCGTGTGACGTGGTGGGAGGTAGCATTCATGAATTTCTAAGACCAGGCTCCAAGGTGTGGTACAACCATCTTCGGGACCGCCTGGTATGGTCCCTGGCGACTGCCCAGGGCTCTACTTCAAGTTTTTTGACGGACCCCAAGGCCTGCCCACGGGCACTGGAGGAACTGCCCCAGGCTGCAGGCCAGCCCCCTTTTTTTTTAACACGTCTAGCCCTGTAGGACACACCGACCCGCCCTCACCCTTTAACTTTTTAGAAGAGCCCCTCGACCCCGGAGAGATTCCCTTCTCTATGATAATGGAAACAGTCAACTGCACGTCATGGAGGTCTTCCCAAAGATGGTTGCCACACACGGGGGCTAACATCATACTGCTTCAAGAGCACCATCTTCGGCCAGGACACGAATTAGACTTAGCTACATCTTGGGCCCAGGCTCACGGGTGGAAAGCCATCCTCGCCCCTGCCATCCCTCTCCCCACTAGAGGCACGTCTGGTGGGGTAGGGATTCTCAATCGGAGCGCCCTGGGTTTAAGAGCGCCCCCTGGAAGCCACGTCTTGTGCCCAGGCCGGCTCTCAGGAGCCAAGCTCTACATCCCAGGAGGTGACAGTTGTTCCTTATGTTCGATCTACCTGGACCACATGCAGGGACTCTCAGATGCGAACCTGCTTGCACGCAGCCACGGCGCTCGACGCGCGGGGAGGACCTTACATTCTCGGAGGTGATTTCAACCTTTCGCCGCAGCAGCTGGGCGACGCGACGCTAGACTCCTGCGCGAGAGGTCACGTGACTTATCCGAATGACGTGGAAGGCACTTGTGCTACCACGGGAGGGGGGTAAGATGCTGGACTACTTTCTTGTTTCGGAAGCGTTGTCACTTTACTGTCACATGTTGCTGTCACTTCCCAATCACTTCACTTTTACTTGATGGCTCAAGTTTACAGTCACTTCCCAATCACAATGTACTGTAACTTCCATTGTTTGCTTTTGCTGGCAGTTCTGTGTCTCGACATGGCGGAAGCACACAACATCGGCTCACCAGTGCTGGAGCAGAAATAGAAAGCATCATGCATTACCAGCCCCTTGCAGGAGATGGACGGCCTTGATGATGAGGGATCTGGATGTGCAAGTGTACGGCAACGCCAGTCACGATTCAAAGATGACCTCACGGGTGCTGCTGGCAGCGTCACCGAACCGTCAACAGCTGCAGCATTCACGAAGATCTTGCAACAGCAGCTGGAGCCCATTAAGAAGGACATCACCGCGATCAAGCAGCACGGTGTATCGCAAGATGATATCAGCAAGACGTTTACTCCCATCAAGAAGGGCATAGACAGCCTCAAGCAATGAATGGACACGTTGGAATCAAGCATTCCAGCTTCTGCACGATCGGCATCTGGAGCGTCTGTTGACACGACCACGCACGATAAGCTTGCAGACCTTGAGCGGGAGGTTGCTCTTCTTCGGCAGTCTGGTAAGGCTTCTACGTACGGCAATGCGGTCACCGACACCATCGCATTCGGAAAATTGGATGCGCTGGGATCGCTAGCGGAGGAAGCGAATTTCATCAAGCAAGAGCTCGACAAGTTGACGGTGCCAGCGCCGGCCGACATCTACATGAAAGGAGAAGTCGTCAGCGGCATCGTCTTTGCGAAGATGGGCAGCGACGCAGACAAGGAGGCAGCCTTGAGCATGTTGCGCAGATCTCCCATCTCCCATAATGCCAAAAGAGTCTGGGCACACGGAGATAAGCCAGCCAACGTTCGGATCCCAATTCGCTTTCCTTTTGGTCTCAAGCGGCTTCTGGTGCAATGGGACTTTCAAAAGATCCAGGTCAAAGATGAGAAACTCTCCATGCAAGTGGGGGTCGACGACATCTTATCTGTCTGCTCCGTTCGTGGGACGTTGCAGATTTCGTGGCGCAGCGCAGAATGGGAGAACCGGGCAGACCTCCACAACGACGCGGAATTCGAGACGATCCGCGAGTCCTGCGAGCAGGCCCCGAGCCGTGCCACAGACAAGGGGCAGACAAGGGGAAGGGGAGGGGGAAGAATGCGGGTAAGTGACGGGGCCCGGAGGGAGAGGACACACTTGCACCTCATCATTTTTCAGCGCCATCGGCCTGCCCACGCCCACGTTCCGTTTCTGGTGCACAGAGAAGGCACATCACAGCTGCCACGTGGCACGTCACCGGCCTGGCCGACGAGAAGCTGTACACGCTTCGCCAAGGAATGCGTGCTGGGAGTATCGACTTTCTCTGCCTTCAGGAAACATGGACTTCTGATGCAGAGTACTATACGAGCAACGGTTACCAAGTTTTTTTCGTCCCGTTCGGAGACACCAGGCGACGAAGCCAGATCCAAATCAGGAGTGGGACTCATAATTGCACCACGCGCGGCATCTTCTATATGCGGTTTTCTGCAGCATTCCGACCGCATCGCATGCTTGAAGATTCACGGGTGCAAAGGCAAGCACGCGATCTTCACCAGCTACGTTTCGCACAACCTCCGACAATTGCCAGAGTGATTACAATTTTACTTGGACATGGAGAAATAAGTTAACGCAGTATCTGTAAACGGATGCAAGTCTATATTTGGAGACTTCAATGCCCAGCTTGGTCAACAACGATGTGGCGGAGAGCACGCAATTGGAACGCATACGCTTGGTTCCGAAAAAGCGCACAAAGTAGAATGCCCGAACCGTGATTTATTGATAGAGTTTTGCACGGCACAGCAATACAGCATCAGCAATACATCCCAATCAGTTCCCGATGATCAGCTTGTTACCTACATGGAGCCAGGCACCCAGCCCAGCGACGACATCCATCCGAACAAGTTCGCGTTGCTTGTTTTGCTTCTCGTGCCGATCGCACATTCTGACCGAGTACTTTCTGTTGCAAGCCGGCGAGAGGTAGCATTGGCCACGCGGCAATTCTTGGTGCGGTGCGAGCTTGACATCATAATCGAGGTGATTCAACCACGTCGTCAGCACAGAGGAAAGCATCGAAGCAGTTTGCAGAACCCTGGCGTGAGACAACAATGTGTTACGACGTTTGTGGGCATTTTGCAGTTCACCCGAGACGCCACAGACGTGATCGAAGACTCTTGGAAAGGCATCTCTGCTGCACTGGGGGTTGCAGGTGAAGGCTTGCCAGACGAACCGCCCAAGCCACGGCAACCTTGGATCAGCGCCCGAACAATGCAGCTTATTCAGGAAAGATCGCAAGCCCGAGTGGACGGCAAGTCCGAACTCGAGAAGGCGAAGCATAAAGCTGCGCGGAATTCTGTGCGGCAAGATAAGGCGAAGTGGTTGGAAGACTCTGTAGCGACGGGGGCGTGGAAAGATATTCGGAGCATCTGGAAGCCGCCACTAGCTAAGCAGGGCCAGATGCGGAACTTGCAGGGAGACCTGGTAAGCAGTGAAGACCGGGCTGACACCATGGTGACATACCTCGAGAAATTGCACTGGGGCGTTCGACCAGCCAGTGTAAATGACGCGCCGGCTCTTGGAGACACATTGCCGCAGAGGACGAGGTCAAATGATGTTTGCGGAAGCTACGCGACGGCAAAGCTCCTGGACCAGACGGCACCCCACCTGAACATTGGAAGGTACTCGCGGACAGCTCAGACGCCCTGCAACGCATTACGGATTTTGTCAAACATTGCTTGTAAGACAGGAGGGTGCCGCAAGAATGGCACGAAGCGGGGGTAACAACTATACACAAAAAGGGAAGGACAGACGATTGCGCAAACTATTGGCCAGTCACCTTGCTCATCGTTGGATACAAAATCTTCGCGTCATTATTGCACCGGCCCCTTGTGGAGGCGGGGGCCGATATCCAGGCTGACGGGATCGCAATTTGGTGTCAGGTCGAAGTACGGGACACAAGAAGCTATGTTTGCACTTTGTCGGCGAATCGATTTGGATCTTGGAACATCGAACGGTAATTTGTTCGCATTGGCCTTGGATTGGAAAAAAGCGCTTGGGTTCATCATCCCCTCCGCTATGCTGCGGGGGCGGCGATATACACAGACCGGCAGTTCGAGGTGCGAGATTGTGGGGCGACTTGGGGGCTTTGAATTTCTGGAGCAGGGGCCGCGAACAAAGAACTTTCTCGTCGTCTTGGCGCAGCGCAGGCTGATTTTGAGAAGCTTCCCAACATGTGGCGGCAATCCAGTCTCAGCAGGCATCGAGAAATCGAGGTGTACAACGCAGTGGTTCTTAGCACGTTGACGTACGGATTGTCGACTTTATGGTTGAATGCTGCTGCCCGGAGGCGGTTAGACGGCTTTCATTGCCGACGTCTCTGCGCGATTTGGGGCATCGCGCCAGCCTTCCTCTCAAGAGTGAGCAACGGAATTGTTTTAGACAAGACGGGACAATCCCTGTATCTGAGCTTGTAGCTCGGCAACAGTCCCTCCTGCTGGGGAAAGCCGCCAGGTCGCCCGAAGGAAGCCCCCTTAGAGAGGCCACCTTCTGCCGTGGATCTTTTCGGCCAGCGTCAGATAGGCACACAATGAAAGTTGGCAAGCCGCGTGCGGACTGGACGACGCAAGTGCTACACGGTGCGTGCGTAGACGATTGACTAGCGAAGCTTCCCGGCAGCAATTTCCCCGCACAGCATAACGCCGCGCAGCCCAATTGCAGTGTATATGTAGTACCGTGTGTTCCCCAATCCTGTGTCCTACGCACCTCCTGTGCATGACTTCTTGGTTGTTTGCTTGCTTGCTCGGAATGGTTGGTCCAGGACCTTAAAACTGTCGAAAACATCCAAGCGTCCAGCACCACCCCCCATTCCCCAGCGAAGCTTGAGTTTTACCCGCGGCTGGCCCAGCTTTATGGGCTGAAGTTTAGACGTTCCCCACCAATGCCGATTGACCCCGTGGGACCCGCCCCGAAACCGCCATATTGGGACGAGGTTTAGAAAGAGGCACCTGCGCTCAAAGATATCGTGCTCTCGGGTGATGGCGTTCTCGCTCAGCAAATACTCAACCAGTTGTACAAGAAGTGTGCGAAATTCTCGGAGAAGAAACTCATGGGTGCCACGGGCACCATCTTGCCATGCATAAGGGCGCGGGGCAAGGCACCACATTTGCAGTGGGTGCAAGCTCTCGATCAGGACCGTCGGCCACCCACCAGACACCTTGAATGTTATGTTTTGAAGTGGAAGTCGCCTGTCTAAAAAAATAGATTGTTCAAGTTACTCATCACCTGTCCATCACAAATCCTGGCGCTTGCACTCGCCTCGCACGGCCCTGGGGGGGGGAGGGGGATGCCTCCCCCAGGAGCGGACGGTGCGGACCCGACCCATCTGCCCCGCAGCGCGCGGCCTCTCCGAGGCCAAGCGGGCAGACGCTGGCCGGTCGGGCCCGCCCCAGGGCGGGCTGGGCGGGCCAACGACAGCACGTGGTCACTATGGACCTGACCAGAGGGCCCCATAGGGCAAGTGAACGCAGCAGGCCGCTATGGGCCGCAACGAAGCCACTATGGGCCGAACGAAGCCACTATGGGCCGAACGAAGCCCCAGCGGGCGGAGGGCCGAAACCCGACACACGGCACCGCATTTAAATCCCGCCCCAGTACCAGGCGGAAGAAGCACGGCACGGCACCGCACCACACGACGCGAGCAAGAGGCGGAAGCGGGTCGGCCAACGCGCGGCCGACCAGCCGAGCGAGGGCACCCCCGCGGCCAGCCGCGGGGTCGTTACCAGCGCGGGCGGATTTGTGCCAAACCATTTTTGGGGGCCTCCGCATCGGCGGCCACAAGGTCGGGCGCCCGCCGCGCGCCGCGCGCCGCGCGCCCGGCCCGCGGACCCCCGCGGCGCCCCAGCGCGTCCCCCAAGAGAGAGGTGGACGAGATGGAACGCAGGGTGCCCCCGTCTAGGGTCGGGTCTTTCACCGCCTTTCGTAGGGCCCCCCGTGGAAAGATGAATACTCGCAGCCCACGCCGATCCACCCTCCCACGTGCACCCCGAGATGGCGGCACCAGCCCTCAAAAAAGCGGGCGGCTGGCCCCCCCATCCCAAGGGAGACGCGCGGGGGTTGGCCCCGCGCGTGCGGCCAGCAAAGAGAGCGGAGAGCATGACAAACAACAAGAAGGCGAACAAGGACAATAGAGTGCAAAAGCAAATAACAAAAAGAAGGCAAAGCAGAAGCATCGGATAGGACATGTGGCATAGACCAGTACAATGCGCCCTGTGAGCGGCACAAGATATCCTAACAACGACCGCATCACGACTGTGAAGCAGGAGCAAGAAAACAAAAGGTGGAAACGCAGGAACAAATAGAAAGTGCAATGGCCACCAGCACAAACACTGCATGGTAAAGAACCGAAGGAAGCAATCAATCAAATATGTAAGCATAAGCTGTGATGAGGGCCAATTACAGAAAGGGGCAGCTGGAAGAAGAAGAAAGGCACGAACGGAGGGAGGGGCAGGGAACGGGAAGGGGGGAGGAAGAGGGGAGGGGGAGGGGAAGGGGACGACGCGGGGCAGAGGGGAAGGCGACCAAAGTTTTTTCCAGGAAAGGGCGCAAGGCAATAACTCCGTTATTCCGACCCCACAAATCCTGGCGCTTGCACTCGCCTCGCACGGCCCTGGGGGGGGGGGGAGGAAGCCTCCCCAAGAGCGGCGGGTGCGGACCCGACCCATCTGCCCCGCAGCGCGCGGCCTCTCCGAGGCCAAGCCACTGCCCCCGCGCGCCGGAGTGCACCCACGTGTGCGCCGTGCAGACACGACCACCAGACTGCGCGGGGTGCTCAGCCATCGCCATCGTCGCTGGACGACTCTGCCAAGCGGGCTTCGACGACCGATTGTCGCTCGAGCCGGGAAACGTTCAGGTATCTTATCCACGCGGGCTGATGCCAGCCGCCCGCGCGAGGAAGGTCGGCGACCGGTCCGCCCCCTGCAGCAATGTCCTGCGCGTGCCCGCGCCTGACACGCGAGTGCCGAATGACTCCGCGTCATGGCGCCCCACGTCGCCCAGCGCGCGGCGCAGCCGAGCACGTGCCGCGCCCGGGGAGCACGCAGCCCAGACGGGCCGGTGAGCTGGCTTGCCAATTAGCCAGGCCCAAAGAACGTGCACGGGACAGGTGGCCGCGCACTCATCGCGCCAGCACTGCCGCGCCAACACAGAGCGGCTCTCGCGATTCTTTCTTCCGGAGAGGCGCAGCTCGATCACTTGATCGCCGACGACGAACGCGGAAGCCACGCAAGCTGCGGCCGCGCCATTTTCAAACCGCACCGCGGGCAGCGCCTCCGAAGGTAGCCCAAGGATGAATGCGTAAGCCGCCAGGCACAGCATGGCGAAACGGCGACCCTCGTCACTGACGCGCAGGTGCGACACCAGGCGGGCGACGTCGCGGCCCTGAAGGGCCATGCGCGCCTTTGCTCGCCAGCCCGAACGCTTCTCGATTGCGTTCTTAGCGCCGCGAACCGCCAGGCGCCTGAAGACGTCCACGGGCCTTGCGCGCCAACTGCCACTGCGGGCGGACGCGCGCGCTGCCGGAGGATGAGAGGTGGGCGCGGGCCTGCTCGCCACGAGTCGGCCCGCGGCCCGCGCATGTCTCGGCGACCCTCGCGCCCGGCGATTGAGAGCGCCCACCGGACAGCGGACACAGGGTCCGCAGGGGGAGCTGCACGGGCCCTGCCGCTGTCCTGGCGCCCGCGTTAAGCGCCGCGATCGACATGCCGCGATTTCGCGCGCGCACCGCGGAGGATGACGAGACTGACTCGCTCGACAGCGTCCGCCTCCGCCTCACGATGCCGGTCCTGCTCTGGCCGACGCGGAGCACCCGCGGGCGAACGCGGAACGCGCGAGAAGACGCGGGGGCAATCCCGGGCGAGGGAGCGGGCGCAGGAGGGGCGCCCATGCCGCCCCTGCCCAGTTCAGCTGGCGTGCCGCCGCGCTGGGCTGCCGTGATAGCCGCGCGGGCCACCTCACGGGCGTCGCTAGATTTTGCCGCGGCGCCCCTGAAGTCTGCCATGGTGACGTCAAAGACATCGCTCACGGCGTCGGCGCCGTTATCGGCAAGCAGCGCGGCAGCGGCGAACACAGGACTAGGGCGTGCCTCAGGGCACACCACGCGAAGCTGAGCGATCAATCCAGCCAGCGCCATCACGTGAAGACCGAAGAAATTCAAGGTGCGCCGACAGTACAGAGATGTTCGCGCGCGCAGGGCGAAGCGCGACCGCGACGAGCGCGAGGGAGGACACCAACACCTGCCCAGCCTGGCGGGCGCACCCTGACCGATGAGGGAAGGCCAGATACAATGCACACGTGCCCGGCGCCTGAACCGGCCATGGCCGGCGATGAGGAAGCCACGCACTCGGGTCGAACCACGCATCGCCCAGCGCCGGGGGAATCCACTCCGCCCCCATGCCACACAGCAGGGAGTACGACTCGCACGAGGGCAGGTCGGCGATATTGTCCGCCGACGCCACACGATGAACGTGCAGATTGCAATTCGCACCCAGCGCCATGCGCCAGATTGAGTGGACCAGGCAAGTGTGGTCAGTTTGCTTCGCCGCACCGGACCGGACGGCCCACTCGCTGCCTGAATTATCCGCAAAGATACTCACGCAACGGCCCGACAGGAGCGGCTCGAAGGTGGCCAGGCCCAGCGCGATGCTGAGCACCTCCTGACCGCCGATTTGATTGTCGCGCCTCTCCTTAAAGAGCCGAAGCAGAAGCTCAGGGGGGGCGACGTCGTTGAAGACAATACGCCCGTCAATGAAAAGAACCGCGGCCACCCTGGCTGCATGGCCCCGCGCGTCGGAGAGCAATTGTACAGACCTGGTGTCTGGCGCCTGCCACTCACGAGTCGTGGTGAGATTACTGGCAAGCGCTTCGTGCCACCATTGCAAACAGACTCGCCGGTGCGCCGGGATACTCGGATGGCGCGCCCTCGCGTGCTCAAGCAACGGCGGGAGCAGCGCACGCCCGAAGCGCACGCCCGAACCGCCCGAAGGTGTTTGAGGCGGCCCAACAGAAGCGGCCTGCCAACTTGGACGCGCCCGCGCTCGAGCGTGCCCTCTTGAAAGGCAGCGGCGATCTCGGCGCGCCACCGGGCGCGCGTATCTGGCAGTTGCCAACACACGAGGCCTCGCTCGTCAATCGCCACAGACAAACCTAGGACTCCGATCGGGTTGTCGAACAGCAGCTTCACGTCGGCCACGGCGCTAGGACCGAGAATGGTTCCTACCAGTTCAGCGAACTGTCGCATTGCGTCGCGCAGCCCTTTCATCCGTTCAGGGCAAAATCAATCGCCCACATATCGAAGGACGGGAACGAAGTGGAGCCTGCGGACCAGCGCTGTCAGCATCGCGCCGATGCGCTCCCAGCTGCGAATGGAGGAAGTCGCACCGAATGGGGCAGCGAAGTGCTGAGCCACGTAGACGCAGGTGCCCACGAGGAAGGCGACCCACGCGAAGACGCGATGCTCTGGCATCAGCGGCACAAGCCGGAACGCGGCGTCAACGTCTGCCTTCCAAAGCCCGGGCGCTTCGCCCACGCGCGCCACAAAGGCTTTGCAAGTGCCGAACAGAGGGTCAATGGCCTCATGGCCGAGACGCTCCGTCGGCAGAGACACCGCAGCTTCTCGGAGCCGCCCTCTCTCGTTTGCCGGACGCCGAACCGCGGCGTCAAAACAGCCCCGTCGAGCTCGACCGCGCTGATCGGCGAGGGGTGGCTCATTCGGCCAAGCTCCGCTTCGGCGACAGTTTTGGTGAGAATCTCGAAGGCGTCGCTGGACTCCTTGAGTGCGCCGAGCAGCGCGGCGTTGCCTCGCGCTGCTCCCGCTGCCAAGTCCGGCAGGATGAGCGGTTCAGGGAAAAATTCTGGCCGCCCGTTCCCCGCGCACGGGAGCGGACCCACGAAAGGCGCGCCGCGCCGAAAAAAATCCAAGCAGGCCGCGTCCTCGTAGCCGACTTCGTCGAGCAATTCGACGAGAAGGGGGCCGTTGATCGACCCTGCGATCGCACGCACATTGGCATCGCAGCCCGCAAACCAGGGCGCCGTCGCTCCAGAGGCGCGTAGCTCGGCGTCCCTGGTCCGAATTCGCTCGAGGGTCGCTCGCCGCTCACGGCGCACCTGCCGCTCCGAGCGCGCAGCAATCCAATCGATCGCCGCCGAAACGTCGCCGGGCACCACCACGGCCTTTCCAAGGGCCTCTCTGTCCTCGAGGGCGTGAGAACCCTCCGCGATGCCCGCGGCGCTTGCGGCGCTCGCACTCTGCCCACGCGGCTCCGCGGCGCTTTTTCCTGCTCTCTTGCCGACTGACGCAGCAGCCTGCGCGACAATGGCAACGCAACGCGAGAAAAGGGGATTCGGCGACGCGGCCTGAAGGGTCCGATCGCATTGCGCTTCCGCCACGCGGAGAAGCCCACTGTCAGGCGACAGCGCAGCTACGTTCACCTGCGCGCGGACACGCGCCCGAGAATATCGCGCTGAAGCATGGCGCGAAACAGCGGCCTAGAAGCCTGCCACGCCGGCGGCGGCACGCTCAGCCCACGTCCTCCGCACGAGGTGGTGGTAGACCAAGGCAACCTGGGCCTTCCGCCCCTGCTAAGGGGCATCCAGTGCAACCTGGGCTAGCGCACTCTCGCCGGCGACCAGCGGACGGGCGCCCATGTCGACTCGCCTGTAGAGAAACGCGGTTGTGGGCCATGCCTCGTGTACGAGATCTGATCTGTGACAGCCGCCGCCACGATCCACGTGGCGAAAGCTTGATGCAATGGCGTCCACGCCAGAAGCGGCTGACTCTCCGCCGCGGTTCCCCACCGCAACGCTCTGGCCAACGCGGCTGCCTCTTTTGACTCGGGCTTGTCATCGTCGGGAAAACAGCCCAAGCCACGCGCGCATAGCAGCTGAAACTCCGCAAGCTCTGTGTGAATGAACAGGTGCGCGATGCCCCTGGCTGTAGCGCGCTGTACCTCGGTGGCCAGCGCATCGGTCTTCGCCGACCTGAGCAAACAGTTGAAACGCGCCAGCGCGCCAGGGCAAAGCCGTGCAGCAGCCTCGGCCACAGGGACTGCAGAAGGTCCCTCAGGGTGATCTGGGCCAGGCCCGCACCGATGTCGACATGACCGCCTGTCGGCGCGGGACCAAGATTCTGCAGCAACCCAAGCGAAACAACGCGCCAAAGCCCGCGCAGGTCACGCGGCCCCCGGCAAACTCGCCTTGGTGCCCGCCACCGTCGCGCGATCCAGAGCGCGCCGCAGGACGCCCTTCGTCAGCGCTGGCGCGCCGTCGGTGTCCTTCAAATCCTCGACTTGAATGTTGGCCAGATCTTCTGCCGTCATAAACCCACTGGCTGCCAGGCAATCAACCGCGCCCTTAAAACGGGATCTCACTCCACTTCGCGCCCACAACAGGGTCAGTTTGCAAGAGGGCAAGCATCGCCAACGCAAGCTCAGCGCCACAGGACGACGGCGAAAGCTGCACGCCAGCTGAAGCCCGCGCGCCTGCACGCCGGCGCGCCATGAAGACGAGAGGAAAGCTGCACGTCAGCTGAGGGCGACTATCGGCCACAAGGGGCACAACGCAGCAAGCTCCCCTGAGCCACCCAGTACCTGCGACCCCAGCGGGCACGGTCGCAGCGGACCCGAAAGCAAACGGCCGCTATGTGGGCCACGGGGAAGGCCCCAGCGGGCGCGAGGTCCGGACGGACTGAGCGAGCCCAAAGCGAGGACCTGATGAGAGGGCCCCTTTGGGCAAGTGAACTCAGCAGGCTGCGATGGGCCGCAACAAAGCCACTATGGGCCGAACGAAGACGCTACGGGCCGAAGAACGCCCCAGCGGGCGGAGGGCCAAAACCCCACACACGGTACGGTATTCATACCCCGCCCCAGTACCACGCGGAGGAAGCACGGCACGGCACCTCACCACACGACGCAAGCAGGAAGCGGAAGCGGGTCGGCCAGCGCGCGGCCGACCAGCCGAGCGAGGGCGCCCCAGCGGCCAGCCGCGGGGTCGTTTCCCGTGCGGGCGAATTTGTGCCAAGCAATAGCTCTGTAATGCCGACCCAATCAACGACATCAGGCCGAAGTCTCTCGAGAAGTGTTACCAAGCCCGCCCGAATCGCTATCTTGAGCAATTGTGCAGCAGGAGCAGTGGTTCAGAGCCGTCCTGCACGTCAGCAAAAAGCTGTCAGCAGATAGTTTGCTCAATCTGCTCACACCTGCGGAGCTGCTACAGCGTGGCCCCTCACAGGGGGGGGTGCATCTCCCAGCCCGCCTCGATCCCCAGATCGACGGGCATCCCAGGCACCACAATACCCGACGGTGAAGTGGGCAGTGGTGTGAAGGACTCCTCGGCGAGTTCGGCCTCACCTGTTCCTGTGTCGGCCCGTGCTGTTGGCGCCAAGGTCGACGGGGTCGGGGGTGCTCCCCGCGGACACAGGGCACCGGAGCCAGCGCAGCCCCAGGCACCACTTGGCGGCGGGCCATGTGGCAGTGAAGCGCGGCCAGGCGCAAGGTGCAGACGCAGGCTAGGACACCAACAGCATCATCACAGATGAACCAACCAACCACCAGGTCCACGGTAGCATACCTGGAGTTGTTCCTCGGCCCCACCTGTTCCCTCCCGCCTCGGCCTACTCATCGACAACAAGAAGTTGTCAGAAACGTCGTGATCTGGGTCTACGGCCGACGACGGAGGGTGAGCGGGACCGCTTCTCCGAGACCGTCGCCGCACCCAAACCAGCGGCGACAGCAGAAATATCCCCTGGGACTTTCTTCTACTGCTGGATGTTGCCTTGGCTACAGCGGAGTAGACTGCTCAGCGACACGCGCTCGAGGCGCGGAGATCATGGCTAGGGCACCGCGTGGCGCAGAGGCCACCGCAGGCCCATCGTGCTGCACGGGGATTCTCGCCAGGCAAAACTTCCACGGGCCGCCGCCTCCCGTGACGTGTGTGCCACAGGCAGCACTGGACCGCCTAAAGCCCGACACGACTAGAAGCGCTAGCAAGAGGTATTTCTGGCACGCAGTTGATGGACCCCACAGTCGGCAGGACTGGCCACTGTCAGATGGCTCGCTCCGCGTGTTGGCCCGTATTTTTCTCTCGACGTTAATGTCAAGTGTAGTACCAGTCCACGTCAGTACAGTGCCGCTGCCTCTGTTGGCCAAGGCCACGCGCGGATTCCGCTCGATCGGCCTGTCCTGCCCCCTGTCTTATCGGTGAGGGTGGAAGGCCAGAAAGAGGTCCACAGTATTATTCTGGGGGGCGTAGAACGAACGCGAGGCCTCCTTTTTGAAGCTGCCGAGTTCTCGTCTGGCACAAAAGGGGTCTGGCGCCAGACGGTCCGAGCCGAGGCAGAGATCATCTGAGAGCGGGCCTCAGCTACGCTTCTCTGGGATATCTTACAAAGGCTGCGAACTGGTCAATGTGTTATTGCTTCGTGCTCGATGCCTTGCCCCTGGTCTCCCCCCCGCCACGGCTTGACTTGCTATTGCCTTCGACCGATCGGCTAGGCTCGTTGCGATGAAGGGCTCCTTCTCTGGGCCCGCTTTCGCTAACTCCGGCCTCCTTGCGAGGTGCCCGTTGGCTACTACGCGAAGGCGTGTCCTCATCACCGAGCCTTTAAATGAGCTTGCGTTCCCTCCGCAAGACTCCCTCGACAAGGGCCTCGTTGATTCCATAGTCTGTGCTGCGGGGTCCCCCTTGGCAGCTATTCTCTTGCACAGGGTGTCTAGAGCTCCGACCACTTTATTTCGGCGTCGTCGTCGCTCCCCCCAGCTGCCTTGTGCCCTTCATGTGTCGCTATATGTGTCGCTGTGCGCCTTGTGCCTTCCTGTGCCGCTATATGTGTCGCTGTGTGCCGCTATGCGTCTCCATGTGTGCGTCGCTATGTGTCGCTGTGTGTCGCTATGCGTCGATAAGCGTGTGTCGATATATGTCTCTATACGTGGATATGTGTCGACATGTGTCGCTATGTGTCGCTCCCCAGCACCCCAGCGCACCGCCCCCTTCGCCCCGACTACTTTATTTCGGCGTCGTCGTCGTCGTCGCCCCCCCCCCCCTCTCCCTCTCCTCAGCAGCCCAACGCGCTGCCCCCTCCGCCCCGACCACTGTATTTCGGCGTTGTGTCGACATGTGTCGCTATGTGTCGCATCCGAGCACCCCAGCGGACCGCCCCCTCCGCCCCGACGACATTATTTCGGCGTCGTTGTCGCCCCCCCTCCCCTCCCTCCCTCTCCTCAGCAGCCCAGCGCGCTGCCCCCTCCGCCCCGACCACTTTATTTCGGCGTTGTGTCGACATGTGTCGCTATGTGTCGCTCCCCAGCACCCCAGCGCACCGCCCCCTCCGCCCCGACGACTTTATTTCGGCGTCGTCGTCGCCCCCTCCCCCCCCCCCCCTCTCCCTCTCCTCAGCAGCCCAGCGCGCTGCCCCCTCCGCCCCGACCGCTTTATTTCGGAGTCGTCGCCCCCCCCCCCCCCGCTCCTTCTCCTCAGCAACCCAGCGGGCCGCCCCCTCCGTCCCGACGACTTTACTTCGGCGTCGTCGTCGCCCTATTTCGGCGTTGTGTCGACATGCGTCGATTTCCCCAGCAGCCCAGCGCACCGCCCTCTCCGCCCCCACCACTTTATTTCGGAGTCGTCGTCGCCCTAGTTTGGCGTTGTGTCGACATGTGTCGCTATGTGTCGCTCCCCAGCACCCCAGCGCACCGCCCCCTCCGCCCCGACGGCTTTATTTCGGCGTCGTCGTCGCCCCCCCTCTCCCTTTCACCCGCCCCGACCACGTTATTTCGGCGTCGTCGTCGCCCCCCCGTCCTTTTCCCCCGCCTCCGCCTCCGCCTCCGCCTCCGCCTCCGCCTCCGCCTCCGCCTCCGCCTCCGCTTCCGCCCCCGCCCCCGCCCCCGCCACCGCCCCCGCCCCCGCCCCCGCCTCCGCCTCCGCCTTCGCCTCCGCCTCCGCCTCCGCCTCCGCCTCCGCCTCCGCCTCCGCCTCCGCCTCCGCCTCCGCCTCCGCCTCCGCCTCCGCCTCCGCCTCCGCCTCCGCCTCCGCCTCCGCCTCCTCCTCCTCTTCTCCTCTTCTTTTTCTTCTTCTTCTTCTTCTTCTTCTTCTTATTCTTGTTATTATTATTCTTCTTATTCTTCTTATTATTCTTCTTATTCTTCTTATTCTTCTTCTTCTTCTTCTTATTTCTTATTATTATTCTTCTTCTTCTTCTTATTATTCTTATGATTCTTATTCTTATGATTCTTATTATTCGTCTTCTTCTTATTATTATTCTTCTTCTTCTTCTTATTATTCTTCTTCTTCTTCTTATTCTTATTATTATTAGTAGTATTATTATTATTCGTCTTCTTCTTATTATTCTTATTAGTCTTCTTATTCTTCTTATTCTTCTTCTTATTCTTATTATTATTCGTCTTCTTCTTATTATTAGTCTTCGTCTTCTTCTTAGTTTTCTTATTATTATTCTTCTTATTCTTCTTATTCTTATTCTTCTTATTCGTCTTCTTCGTCTTCTTCTTCTTATTAGTATTATTATTCTGCTTCTTCTGCTTTTTCTTCTTATTCTTCTTATTATTCTTAGTAGTCTTCGTCTTCGTCTTCTTATTCTTATTATTCTTCTTATTATGTTTATTATTCTTCTTCATATTATTCTTCTTCTTCTTCTTCTTCTTCTTCTTATTCCTCCTCCTCCTCCTCCTCCTCCTCCTCCTCCTCCTCCTTCCTCCCTCCTCCTCCTCCTCCTCCTCCTCCTCCTCCTCCTCCCTCCTCCTCCTCCTCCTCCTCCTCCTCCCTCCTCCGCCTCCTCCTCCTCCTCCTCCTCCTCCTCCTCCGCCTCCTCCTCCTTCCTCCTCCTCCTCCTCCTCCTCCTCCTCCTCCTTCTCCTCCTCCTCCTCTCTCCCTCCTCCTCCTCCTCTCCTCCTCCTCTCCGCCTCCTCCTCCTCCTCCTCCTCCTCCTCCGCCTCCTCCTCCTCTCCTCCTCCTCCCTCCTCCTCCTCCTCCTCCTCCTCCTTATTATCCTCCTCCTCCTCCTCCTCCTCCTCCTCCTCCTCCTCCTGCCTCCTCCTCCTCCGGCACTCCTCCTCCTCCTCCTCCTCCTCCTCCTTATTATCCTCCTCCTCCTCCTCCTCCTCCTCCTCCTCCTCCTCCTCCTCCTCCTCCTCCACCACTCCTCCACCACCTCCCCCTCCCCCTCCACCACCTCCCCCTCCCCTCCACCTCCCCCCTCCCCTCGCCCTCCCCATCCTTTCCCCGTGCCTCCCCTCCCCCGCCCCGCTCCACAATTACTCAATATGAATACTACGTTCCTCCTTCCCCTGATGACGCGTTGGGAGATGATGCTGACGATGGTGATGATCTTGATGATGATGATGATGATGATGATGATGATGATGATGATGATGATGATGATGATGCCGATGCTGATGGGGATGATGATGCTGATGCTGATGATGTTGCTGATGATGCTGTTGTTGTTGTTGATGATGATGATGCTAATGATTATGATGATGATGGTGATGCTGATGGTGATGACTATGATGCTGATGATGGTGCTGCTGATGATGATCATGATGATGATGCTGGTGATGATGCTGGTGCTGATGATGATGATGATGATGATGACAATGCTGCTGATGATGATGATGCTGATGATGATGATGCTGATTCTTGTTGTTGATGATGCTGATGCTGATGATGAGGATGATGATGTCGATGCGTATGCTGATGAAGATGAATAATAGTAATCACAATATTGCTAATAATACTAAGGAGGCGAAGCATACTACGACTAATCAGAATACGACGGAGACGAAGAAGAAGCATCACAATAAGCATACACGTCATAAGGCGACGACTACTAATACTAGGACAATTCACACTACTAATACGAATACGAATGCGAATGGTATTAAGACTAGTAGTAATACTAAGAAGAACAATGATACGAATGATACGGAGACTAAGAAACATACTAATAATACTAATGCGAAGAAGAAGAATAACCCGACGAGCAACATGACTAATAATTATCATACGAACAGTCAGAACACGAATAAGACGACTAAACGTAAGAAACATGATAATACTAACAAGACGAGGAGGAGGATGTGGATGAGGAGGAGGAGGAGGAGGTGGAGGCGGAGGCG
>CAUYUJ010020718.1:87651-130189 GCA_963575745.1 Prorocentrum cordatum
CGCAACATGACAGCCGAGATAGCGCAATATTGCTGCACACGGCCTCCACGATCGCTCAAAACGTCTCCACATGGCATCCAAGATGACACAATATGACTCCAGGTGACATCCAGCTCAACTATGCGCAAGATGACCTCCAAGATAGCGGAAGAGAGCTCCAGACATCCAAGTCCACATAGCGCGAAGTGACCTCCAGGACGCCTCCAAATGGCATCCAATTCAACACAGCGCAGGCTGATATCAAAGAGGGCGCAAGATGGTTCCAGACGAGCTCCAAGATCGCCCAAAACGGCTACAGATGGCATCCAGGATGGCGCAAGATGGCTCCAGATGGCACCCAGCTCAACTCAGCGCAAGATTACCTCCAAGATAGTGGAAAATGGTTCCATATGACGCCCAGGCCAACATAGCGCAAGATGACCTCCAAGATAACGCAAGATGGCTCCAGACCCCCTCCAAGATCGCAGAAGATGGCTCCAGATGGCATCCAAATTCACGTAGAATACGAAGACCTCCAAGATGGCTCGTGAAGGCTCCAAACGAGCTCCAAGAGCACACAAGATGGTTCCAGAGGACATCCAAGATTGCGCAAGATAGCTCCAAATGACATCCAACCCAGCACGGCGCGAGAGTACTTCCAAAATAGCGCAACATGGTTCCGGATGGCGTAGGAGTTCAACATAGCGCAAGATGGCTCCAGGTGGCAGCCAGCTCAACGAGGCACAAGACGACCTCCAAGAAAGCTCCTGACGGCCTGCAAGATCGCAGACGATGGCTCCAGATGGCATCCAACTCAACATAGCGTAGGATGACCTTTAAGATGGCGCCAGATGGTTGCAGACGGCCTGCCAGATCGCAGAAGATGGTTCCAGATGGCATCAAACTCAAGATAGCTTAAGATGACCTTCAAGATAGCGCCAGATGGCTCCAGCGGGCCTCCAAGATCGCAGAAGATGGCTCCAGATGGCATCCGACTCAACATAGTGTAACATGTTCTAAATGGCACCAGGTGCCTCCAGACAGTTTGAAGGGGGGCCGGTACGCCCGTCCAGAAGCTTCGCCTTAGGCGAAGCGCAGCCAGCTCTGTTGCACCGTAGTAGCGAAGGATGTTTTCGGTCTCGATGGCAAGTAGCACGCCTCGCAATTAGGCCCAACCATATGTTGGCGGCCGGCCGCTCGAACACAAACGGCCGCGGACAAACGCTCGCTATCTCTCGCCCTTGTCTCAGATCAGTTTAGAGTCGGGGGAGAAGGGAGGCGAAGCGTGAGTCCGCCGCCCCTACACAGCAAACACTATATACACAACAGGCAGCAAAAGGCGGGTCCGCGAAGAAGGTGAACCGGCAAGCACATTGGCTTGCGAGCACATTTTTGTTCATACGATTACTCCTCAGGCGGCCTCAGACGATGTTGTCTGGCCAGCACGATAGGAAGTAGGACGCTTTAAGTCATGATTGAAGGATTCCGTGCCTCCCATGACCTGTAGGAGCATATCTCTGTCAATGATTCCCTTTGTGCGACCGTCCGCGGTCATGTCGCGAGTGTCACACCACTGGATGCCATGCACGATTGCTCGCTCCATCATCTGTCCCATCCAACTGATGTGCCCCAAAAGAGCACACTCAGTCGGCTTCCTCAGGTCTTTGCTTGACGAGGACTTGAAAACAGATTCAGCATCATGGTGAGAGTGACCTTACTGCTAAGGCCACCCAACTCCAGTATATCTTTCAACTGAGTGGGTGCCACTGGATCTGCATAGAGTTCGCGCAGAGTCACGACCGTGGAAAAGCAGTCCTCCAAGTTGCGGGCTGCTGCAAGCGTTTCTGCTGAATAGCTTGAGTGGACCTGCAGCCGGTGAGACTTGCAATACGCATCGATCAAGTGGACGACAGGCATACCGGATGGCGCGTCTCCACGCCGTAGCAGGCTTGCCCCGCGAATACCGTAGCCTTCGACCTCGTCATCGGCATCTCCACTCAGGCGTCGATAGCCGAAGTTGCTGCGCAGGTCAACTTCGCCCGTTGGAGTCAAGGATCAAGAGATGATCTTCTTAGGGCAGGCCTGCAGCTTCTTGGTAGTCGCGCTCAGTCGTCGCCCTGGTATATTGGTCGGTTCTTGGACACGCTGTAGAGAGATCACAGAAGCCATCAACCGCACTTGTGTGATTAATGCGTGAGCCAACGCGACTCTGAGGCTGGCGAACACGTCAGCAACCACCTTGGATGCTTTGGCGCCAGCGTCTTCGCCCGTGAGTTCAGGGCGTCGTATAGGACGGAGCTGTTGGATGTATTCATCTTGGTCCAGTGAAACATTTCCGTCCACATCCTTTGTGTACCTCACAGCACAATTGGTACATGTATGTTTGTTGAGTTTGCACTTACCAAAAATCTCCTCGACGAACTTGACGCACTTGTCAATGGTGTCCTCAGTAGCAGCCATGTTAATATCATCAACATGTTTGGCTGTGAGCAGGCCACTGCCGGTCACTGCTCGTCTCGAACTCCTCGTCGTAGGACGTGGGCATGAAACCAAAGCCACACGTGGTCCTTCCGAGCTTGAGTTAGAAAGCTCTGGGTCCATCCTTGGTGCCGGTGCCTGGCTCGAGGCACTCCAGGCAGTGCTTCGACTCGCCGTAGTGCGCGAATCCTGGAAGGGGTCGAAGCACTGTTGCCGATCCAGCGGCAAGGTAAAGCACACCACACGTTCCTTCTCACCGGTTGCCTCAGAAAGTTCCTGGTAAGTGAACCCTTTCAGGAAAGCCACGTTGATGACAAGGAAAGCAATGACCCATTGCTTCTTGCACGCCGCCGTGCTTGCGAATAATTTTTGGCTTGACCGCCGCGCCGTTCCTGAAAAGGGTTCCACGCCGAACGCCTCGAGGTCCATAAACCCCCGAAATACCAGGCGTAGTCTGATGGTGATTTCCATTTCGTCCTTCTCGTTCTTCACGAACTTCCGCCGGCCCCAGTTCCGGCGCGGGGTGGATAGTTGGCCCATCCGGCCTGGGCGGACAATGCGGTGCCCTGGGGTCAGATCATCCGCCGACTCCCAGTTGGCTGAGTTTTCAAGCTGATTCCCGAGAGAGCTTTCTCCTCGTAAACTGAGCACTAATACGCGTGTTGAGAGCTCTACGAGGGTCCCGGCGGCAATCTGGTTGACGGTTTACTGCCGGCTCCCAGTTGACCGAACCGGACTGGGCGGACAACATGACAACCTGTGGTCGGTTTTTTGCAAGATTGTGAGACATTTGAAACTTCGTTTTGGGAACCAACATGTTTGTCACGTGCAATTGGTTATGCCGTATCTCTCTGTGAAATTCTCATGTCCGTAGCTGCAATACTACTATCAGAAGACGTAGGGAAACTGACTTCGTAGAACATTGCAAAAAAAATATATTCTTCGAGTTTTTAAGCTGACATTCAAGACAGCTTTCTTCTCGTATTCCGATCACTTATACGCGTGTCAATCAGCTTTACGAGGGTCCCAGCGGTAACCTGGTTGACGGTTCATCGCCGGCCCCCAGTTCCGGCCCGGGGTGCAGCTAGTTGAAACAGCGACACTACAGCAGGGGCTTGAATGCACTTGTGGTCTGGATTGCAAACGACATTGCTTGCGCCAGTCATGGTCAGCACTGGTTGGGTACACGGCGCCACCAGGATCGTGCACCCACGACCGCACGTGAGCTCACCAAGATGGAGTGCCAGGACTGCGTCCCGAAGCTTGTGCCGCTCCACGTGAAAGTCGACGTCTCACGGCTCATCGACGTGCTGCAATATTTCCGTTGTCCCACCGTCGTGGAACCTGGCAAAGCCACGCCATGAGGAGTACATCCTACCTTTGACCTCACACTAGTGAGCTGACCAAAGCCATGCAATCTTGTGGTATTGCAGTACTGCCTTCCGACCACTGGGTCGAGTCGTACGACAGGGTCACACACACGGATTGGCACGCCAAGCAGAAGAACCACAATCTGGCAATGATGACGACCCACTTTTGTGACGCGGTGTGCTATCGCAACTTCTGTACGTTGATCCAGTCACTACCATCACAGCCGTACCCATTTCGACCTCCACTCTTGAGAGCCGTCACACAATCGCAGGCCTTCACACAGGCTAGAGAGATCATGGACGCTCTCCACTGCCGCGAGAAAACGACTACCGAGTGGAAAAGGCATCTCAGCCTCACGAAGCTGATGAACCAGACTGCAGGGGAAATGGCTCATTGCGCTTGCATAGCTTCCTGCGCCAGTGGCACACTACCGCAATCCATGCCGCTGGCAACAAGCGATCCAGATATGCCTATCCCTGGGATCACAAACGAGCCGCCGCCAGCGACTCCAGCGCAATCCAATCAAGATGATGATCCATATTGTGGGGCATACGAGGAGCCGTACCACAAGCTTATCCTCCTGCTCGAGGATTACCCGGGCATTTGGGCATCCTACAACTCGGGCGAAAAACAGGAGCTCCTGCACCCTACAATAGTGATATATGCCAAGGATGCGCATGCTCTCACTTGGACTGTATACGAGCAGTTCTTGATCCAGATCAATGATACTGCTGAGGCTAGCGATGCAAATAAGTCACGTATCCTTGCAGAGCGTAATGTACTGAGCTCTCATCGTGTCGGACCTCGCATTGACAACGCAGATACCGTCCTGGCATGCAAAGGTTTCTACACCCGGACTGCCTTGGATTGCATCGAGGTACAACCTGAGCCAACGGAGCCGGCCGCTTGGCCTGCTGTAGCACCAGCTGCTGCAGACCCGGTAACGCTCCCGGCGACCCCGCTCAGTGAGGAAAGACAGCCCCTGCCACCAGGCCCGCTCCCGACCGCCACGCCAGCTGCGCCCCCAGACATGGGTTCGCATATTGCCTCGGACGAGGACGCTGACATGGCTGCGGAGCTCGACGTAATTCCTGCTGGACTCCAACCCCATACACACCCAGGGGCTAACATCCGTGTGTCTGTGGAGGTTGCCCCATGGAAGACTGCTCACGTTCAGGCCTCGGGCAAGTGTCATGCGGTGTGGGCCCAGCTTTGCAGGAACGGTACGGCCATTCGCTCCGAGCTTGGCAGTGGCTTGGGGGAGACATATGTGTGGGCACGTGCACCTAACGAGCCGCAGAATGGAGGTCAGATTGTCATGATCTATCAACCTGGGCCACATGCCAATGAGGGTTGGACGATTCGTGACGAGATCAAGTCCTACGAACCGAACTTGGATATCGCAGGCCTCAAAGCCCGTCTCTCAGCGCCGTGACGTCGGGAGGTCTGTCTAGGCTCGTGGAAGCTACGACGGCGAGGCCAACTTACTGTCCACACAATACTTAGTGCGATGATGGGGGCTGATGTGACTCTCTTGGGGGTACATGAGTGTCAGAATATGTGGGATCATCGTTCTGAGCTGTCATGCTTGGGTGAGGGTGCCATTCACTCGATCTTCGACTGCTCTCGCAAGGTTGCCATCCTGTATAGGGACAATTGGCGGAAGCACCGCCTCACTACTTTCAAGGGGAAGGGATTCGTTGCCATAGGATTTACGACGCTCACGATTGTATCATGCTATTTGCCTAAAGCTGAAGATGCCACGTTGAGGAGTGATGACGTTACTAACGAGAAGCTTCAGGACATTATTTACACCATGAATAAGGCCCCGGAGAAGTATTTCCACAGGTACCCCAGGAGGCCCCAGAAGTCTGCGTTGCTGACGGATGCCAACGTGGAACTGTCTCCAGATATTTCGAAAGACGGTCTGCAACTTACTGGGGAAGGTTTGCTTGAATCCACTCTTCTATACTCGGGCGGGGCCTCTAGGGTTCGTTGGCGGAGGAGGGAGGCTATGAAGGAGGCGCTTACTCAGTTCTGTGGGAGGTGGAGGACTGTGATGGCCAACACTTTTGGACCCAGAAGGCCTACTTGGACCCCGTCAGGTCATGGGGCTCCGAGCGTCTTGGACTATATTGGGTTGCCCAGTACACAGTCAGAGGTGGGGGTGAAGTTTATCCAACCACTTGGGACGACGGCCCTGACAGCAGTCTCGGACCATGCGATGCTACATGCCACACTGCCGCGTGCTCCGACGGGTTTGCGTCGGCAGAAGCCGAAGGCGACCGGGGCTTCTCACCTCGTCCACTGGGCGCTGGTGGGTCCTCGGGCCTACGCTCGTGAGGTGGAGATTGCTTTCACTACGAATGTTGCTGCTCATGTCGGGTCTGATGCCACGACACTTCAGGAGGGCTGGGAGCTGGTCAGCCGTTCCCATCCTCGTGTGGCGCGCTTGCCTAGGACTGTGGTGGAGGAGGGTAGCAGCACTGACAGTACGGAAACTATGATGGAAGATATGGAGGAGTGGGTGGAGGTGGATGATATGACGACACCAGCTTGTGAAAGGGAACTTATGAATGCGGCGATTATGTCTGCGGCCAGTCTCACGCCTCACGCCCAGGGGCGGCAGGGGCGTCGTTCGAAGAAGCCCGAGGACTTGTGGAGGATGGAGTAGGTTATGAAACAGCTGCGGAGGGAGAGGAGGTGGGAGGACTGCAAACAGTTGCGACGGCAATACCGACCTGCGAAGAGACGGTACCATGCTGAGCTTGTGAAGTTTCAATTAGCCAGGGAAGGACGGAGTAAGCGCACGAACAATCAGGTACTGGAGGTGGTTCAGGAGGATGGTGGGATTCATAGATCGGAAGACTTGGGGGAGCGGGAGGTGGAGGTTGGACGGTTTGCTGGTGCTTCTATTCAGTGCGAGGAGGCGCGCAGTGCTAGTGCTCTTGCATTGGAGACGGCGAGGTGTGCAGCAGCTGCTTCATCTCGTGCACTGGAAATACCGTTGTCCCTGGTTATGCGTGCACGGGCGCGTCTGAAGAAGGAGGGAGCCTCGTCTCAAGATGATGTGTCGCTTGAGATGCTGAGGTTGCTCCCTTGGGCGTGCGTGCGCCGCGTTCGCGACTTCTTTCAGCGCCTGGCCAATCGGGAGCAGCTTACACCGCTTTGCTGGAGCAAATGTCTTGTGACGTTGATCCCGAAGAGCCCCAATATGACACAGCTCAAGGACACTAGGAAGATATGCCTCATACCTCTTATGTCTAAGTGGTACAGTCTGTGTCTCACTATCTTGGCGGAGGAAGAGTTGACCAAGCTCCGACCACATACGTGTTTGTTTGGCTTCGCTGCGGGTGGGAAACCACACGAAATTACGGCGGCACTCAAGAGGCTCTCACAACACTCGCGTCTTTGGGGCAAAGGGGAAACATTATATCTTGGGAGTGCGGATGTGCTTCAGTGCTTCGATCATGTTACGTTGACGTTAGCTTACGATAGTCTGGTGTCTCTGGGTTTTCCTCCGGAGTTCATCTATGCCCTCTCGGAGCCCATGCATGAGAACAAATGTCAAATGTCTTTTGAAGGTGCTAGGTGGACGGACTGGGGGTCTTGGGATCGGAGCATTCGCACGGGAGGAGTGGAGAGCCCCTTCTTGTTCAAGGTTGCGTCTGTGTATCTGTGGGAGAAGGTTGTCCGACATTGGGAGGAGAATGACTATGGGTATGAGCTGGAAACCCCCTTGCTTGGAGGTAGGAGGAGGATTACACATGCGTTGTGGGCAGACAACTTGCATGTGTGCGCTCGGTCCCGAGACGAGCTTCGCGAGATGGTGTCTATGCTCACGGTGCCGGTGGCTCAGGCTGGCTTGCGTTGGAAACCCTCATCGCTGGGATACCTCCTGTGTGGAGGCTGGCCTCGTTGTTCTGATACCGAGCTTCGTGTGCATGTGCATGAGTATGGTGAGGAGGTGGTCCTACCTCGTTTACGCTAGATGTCTGCATTGGGGTCGAGCTCTTTGATGATTGGAGTGATCATCGGGACCTTCTAAGTCATTTGCAGCGTGCCAGACGTGCATGGATGTGTGATGCGCAGTTCTATCGTTGCCGACAGTTACCAATGCGTGACCGTTTCATGCGCTATCTTGCACGGGTGCAGTCCATTGTGTTGTATGCTTGTGAAGGGATGACGGCAGATGAGGACACTATTCAGAAGTTGCATGCGTGGGAAAGACAACTGCTTGCGAGTATCGGGGGCCTTCGCAAGAAGGCGAGTGACGACTGGACATTATATACTCAGAGGCGGCTGCGATATGGTCGCCGCGACTTTACCAGGTACGGTTTCCAATCACTCGTCAAGAGATTTCTCAGAAAGCAGTTTGACTGGGCCAAGGATGTGGCGTCGTTTGCTTGCCCGCGTACGTGTGCACCTGTGATTGCTTCTTCGTCTGTGGAGGAAGCCCCAGCCAATCGGCGTCGGCTGAGGAGGATCTTCGTGAGACGGTGAGGGGCCAGCGACAAAGACTTTCGCCTGCCCAGCCTGCAGAGGCACCGACTCCAGCTGCACTTGTGACGGACGACACGTCCATGCCCTTTGCACTTTCACGCGTTGCGATGTTGCATGGATTGGGGGGGTGGACGGAGAGGAGGGAGGCCATGATTACTGCAAGCGGGAGGAGGACGGATATAACTAGACTAACAGGGAGGAGACTACCCACTGGTTACAGACCGTGGGACTTCTTGTTTGTGCAGGCTGCTGGTGTGAACTGGTGGCATTATCCCAACTGGAGCGATCATGGCTTTCGTGAGTTTGCCACTGGTCGATTGCATGCGGCGGGATGTGCACATATACTGGAGGGCTTTGTCTTTAAGGAGGAGGGTGGTCTGATACACAGAGAGGAGGAGGATGAGGACAAACAACCAACTCAGGCTGCGCTTGATCGCATTGCCAAGCACCTTGCCGTCAACTTTGAAAATGAGGTCTGCTTCGAACGACGAGGTGGAATTGCGATGGAGTTTTTAGGGGATTCCACGCTGATAACCAACTGGATGAGGGGAATGTGGAGTTGTAACAACAACATATACCGATCGCAGGTGGGGGAGGTTATTGACTTGTTAGACTGTGCTTGCCGTAACTTTAATTTGCAGGGCCCTGCCATAGGATATGACTTGTGGCGTCATCACTTTCGTGAAGGCAACGAGCGTGCCGACCGACTTACTTGGGAAATCAGACATCTACCATTACAATCGAGATACAGGAGATCACAACAACATTCAAACAATACTGAAAGACTGATCGCAATCCATGGTGCGTACGACGGTGGCGTTAGTAGTGCAGGTGCTGGGGGAGGATGGTGGCTGGATGGAGAGTTCACTAGTGAGCAATCTGGTGGAGGGTTAGGTGACAGCCTGCACACGATTACTCGTCCCTTGGCGGAGGAGGCTTTTATCCTGCATCTGGTTCCCTCTCGCCATCTCACTCTCAGCTCGATCGGGTACCTACTACTGCGAAAAAAAAACACTCCGGCGGGATCGGCTGCTTCGTGTCATCTTGGTAGGTGCTGTCGGTTTTTTGTACTCAACTCGAGCTGTAGGATAGCTACATAGCTGGTAGGTACACCTAATCGATCTAGAGTCTTCAGGCGCGTAAGTCTCAAACAGCTAGATGTCTGAACCCGGTCTGCTACTAGAGCTACTAGAGGATGATGAGCTTCTTGACTCAACTCGAGCTGCAGATGAACCACAGAGCTGTTCGGCACAGCAATCGGAAGGGACTCATCAGTTGCGCTAACTGAAAGTATCTAGACGCTTGAACTCGGTCTGCTACCTTGGCTGGGTCCGGAAAACTATTCGTACTTTGCTAATCTTTAGAGATGGTGATGGTTTCTCGACTTAACTCGTGCTGCAGCAGAGCTACAGAGCTGTTCGGCACAGCAATCGTAAGAAAAATGTTAGGCGCGCTAGCTTCAAGTATCTAGACGCCTGAACTCGGTGTGCTATCAGAGCTGAGTCCGAAAAACTATCCGTATACTGCTAATTTTCTAGAGATGGCGATGGCGTTCTTGACCTAACTCGAGCTGAAGATGAGCTATATAGCTGTTTGTCACATAAGTCGAACGAAAATCATAAAAAGCGCTTGTCTAAAGTATCTAGACGCCTGAAGTTGGTCTGCGACCAGAGCTGGGTCAGGAAAATGTTAAACAGATGATGATGTAACTCGGGCTGCAAAAGAGCTAGAAAGCTGTTTGGCACAGAGTCGGAAGGAATTTATCAGACGCGCTAGTTTCAAGTACCCAGATGCCCGAACTCGTCGCGCTTTCAGAGTTGGAGCCAGAAAACTATTCGTACTCTATTGAATGTTCCAGATGCTTTCTCCTCACTCCTTCTTCTCCTCCACGCCCTCCCCCATGAGACCGCGCCCTCGCGCGCGCGATGCGAGATGGCCGCGCCCGCATTGCTTTACGAGTTCCCGGCGGTAACCAAGGTTGACGGTTTACCGCCGGCTCCCAGTTTTGAGAATCCAGATTTTTATTCTCTGCAGTCGGTCATGGCGCGCTCGAAGGTGCAATTCTCAGGGCTCTAGGTGCAATATTTCGATGAAAACACTAGGAGAAACCGACGTCCTACAAAACCCTGAATTTATATGTTTCGAATTTTTTAATTGACATTCGGGAATACTCTCTCCTCGTTATCTGAGCGATGATTTGCGTTTCGAGAGCTCTGCGAGGGCCCCGACGGTAACCTGGTTGACGGTTTATCGCCGGCCCCCAGTTGGCCCACCAGGCTCGGGCGGACAATGTGACAACCTGGCGTCGGTTTTTTGAAGATTGTGAGAGATTTGACAATTCGTCTTGAGAGCCTTTCTCACGTGTAGTGGGTTATGCCGCGTCTGCCTGTCGAATTCTCAGGTCTGTAGCTGCAATTATACCGTCAAAAGACGTGGAGGAACCGACTTGATTCAAAAGAAAATGTATTTTGCGAGTTTTCGCGCTGAGTTCCGAGCAGGCTTCCTTCTGACAATCTCAACACTTATTCGGGTGAGTCGAGATCTACGAGGGTCCCGGCCGTAATCTGGTTGACGGTTGACCGCCGGCTCCAGTTTTCTGAAGATCGTGAGAGATTTGAAGATTCGTTTGGAAACCAATATTTTTCGCACCTGTACTGGGTTATGGCGCGTCTGCCTGTCAAACTCTCCGGTCCGTAGCTGCAGTATTACTATCAAAACACTAGAAGGAACCGACTTTAGATCAAACCGAAAAACATGCTGTTCGAGTTTTTCAGTTCAAGCCTGGGAAAGCTTCATGCATGCTTTCCGAGCAGCGCCGTGCGAGGAAAGAGCTCTACGAGGCTCCCGGCGGCAACCTGGTCGAGGAACCTCCGCGAAGGTGAAGCTGGTTGAAGAACCTGGTTGAGGATCCCGGCTCAAGCTCCGCCTCAAGCTCCTCGTACGTTCATTTTCTCCTGCCTGGGGAACCTCCGCGAAGGTGAACGGTGAGCTAGCGTGGTGTTTTTGCTCTGCTTACGCAACTGCCAATCTCCTTGTACATATTGCCTCTCATTGTTGGCTTATCATTATCATTTTTTGTTGCGGTGTGGTGGTGGCAATTTGTATTGTACCTTCGCCTTGCGTGGAGATAACAAATTTGCAGTGTCGGATCACATTCCAAGTGTGCCGGGTACTACTGTCTCGAGATTGTGCAGTTTTCCCACTCTCTCTGTTGTGTTTGTCCACATCACATCTTGATTCATGCCTCATGCTCGTAGCGGAAGTGCATATCACAGGCGTCGTTTGAGAGCATCACGTCTCGGATTCTGCGCGGCACCCGCCCCTGCTGCACCGCCGCCGGGCCTCGAGACTGCCGTCGAGCCCGCGATTGACTTCTCATTGCGCTCGTTCGTTCCTGCAGCTGATCCTGTCGATCAGACAGGGATTCTTTTGGATTACCTCGCTCCGCAGTCGGATAAGCAAACGAATGCCGTGATTTCAAATGCCGCTGGGACTCAGACAGAGCTAGGTGCGCAGACTTCCGAGCAAGAAACACAAACTGACGTCGTGTCTCTGGGTAGCCACATTCACTCTCTTACAAACGAACCCGTGCATGGTCTGGGTTTGGGCTTGAGGTCGGAATATGGTCATGCCGAGTTTTGAAGATTTCAAAGTTGCTTTTGAAGCTCGCACAAACACTGTTCTGCATAAACTCTCGGCTGAACAAATTGTGGCATCCCTTTGTGCTGTTGAAGTTGGTCAGGAAACAGATCTGGCCCGTTTCCTGGCGGATCCTGAGCATTTCGACGATCGGACTTTCAAGAATTGCATTGGCAATATTGTCACCGCGATGCTTGCGGCAAAACCATGCATGGAAGACTTGTTGGAAGAAATTAGTTTACTGCAACGCTTCAGTAAAAAAGGTTACTGATTTCGTCCCACGTGCGTTCAGTTTTAGGAACAATACGACTACCCCTCATTCTGTTTCATTGTCCATTCCTACCTCCTCTTGCCCTGCTCCGCCGTCTGTCCGCGTCGCTTCCCCGGCGTCGCGCCCGATGTCTCGTGGGGGGCTCGTGCCAAGGCCAAGTGGACTTCCACATGCTCTAAGGCCACCATTGCCGATGTTTTGGCTTGGATTGACGCTGCTGGCAGTATCAACGAGTCGAATGCGATCCAGCATGTAAAGGATGAAGTGGATTTGTTTGCAGAACGTCTGACAAAGGTGGGATCACTGCAAAGAAGGCCAGGGCAGATAATGTTGTGCTGAAGCGCGGGATGTTCTGGAATGTGCAAGCGACGTTGGAGGACCTTCTGCAATTCGTCGAGAGGCACAGATATCTTACAGGGCAAATGAACCGTGCTAAGGCTGCCAAGTTTCTACAGGATTCCAAGTGCAGCGAATTCCGAATCCAATTCTGCGGACGTCCGAGGAGCGATACAACGTCGTCATGTGGAAGTACTGCCTGCAAAGGCAAAGGCAAAGGCAAATGTAAAGGCGCCAGCATAGGAGGTCAGGAGTTCGACGAATTGCGTAGGTTCGGTAGGAAGTTGACGGACTTTGAACGAAGGTGAGAATCTCAGTTTTGATCTCTGTGGTAGATATAGTTGTTTCTCATTTGATCGCTCCCCGTACAAAACTCAAAACATACATTATTTATATATGACTCCTCAGGCCCGCCTGGGCCATGTGTACGCCGATATCTCTTTACCTTATCAAAGCGGGCTTTGATTGGGGCGTGCGCGGCCGGGGAACAGATACTGAGTTACCAGCGGCAGAGCGCATAAGCGATGTGCTCCCACAGTATGTGCAGAACTTCATTGGTCACTCGCATGTTTAAGTCACACTCAGCTGGTTTCACTTCCTCATTCTTCTGACGTATAGTCTAACAGATTCGGTGTTGTGTTTGATATTTGTATTATCTTGTGTGTGCTTCTGCGTTTGATTGTTGTGATTGCGTGCTTCTCATTCTCTTTATTACAATAGCTTCGCTGATGTAAAATAAGAGCTGACTGCTTGCGTGAGATTTAAGAGGCTTTGCTTCGCCTGAGACTTCGTTGGACCTGGCCTCAGCGGCCAATGCGGCCCCAGCAAAGACGCAAAAAGACCCGGTCGAAGGTTCACCGCCGGCCCCCAGCAATTCCGGCGCAGCGGGGGGCTAGTTGGCAAAAAAAACCGACTGATGTTTAGCATAAGTTTGCTCGGTTTAAACTTGACTTCTCAAAATTTGACAACGCACACACACACGCACACACGCGTCCGCATACAGACACGAACACAGACACAGACACAGACACACCCACACGCACACGCACACACAAACAGACGCGGCCACACACACACACACACACACACGCACACACACACACACACACAACTAGCTGCCAGACACACACACACACACACAAACGAAAACATCTGCAGATACAGACGGACCGACGCCTTCGCACTCACAAACCGATCCCCCGCTGCTCAGCGCTCTCATTCCCCCGCGAAATCCTCGCGCCCCCGCGCACCCCGCCCCCCCCCCCTTCCCGCCGGCGCTCCGGAGGGGGGAGGCACCGCCCCATGTCGGGGCCGGCCCTCCCTCCACTCCAACCACTCCGCCCTCGCGGAGCGCCGGGGGGGAGGGAGGATGGGGAGGGGGGGGAGGGGGGGGGGGGGGGCGCGGGCGGCGCCAGCACCGCGCGCGCACACACGCACACAAACGCACACACACACGCTCACACACACACACACACACACAAACAGACAAACGCAGACACAGCACACACACACACACACACGCGCGCCCACACACACCACCTGCCACGCACACGCACACGCACACGCACACACACACACACACACACACACACACACACACACACACACACACACACACACACACACACACACACACACACACACGCAATCCACAGACACGGACACACTGACGACGTCGCACTTACACACCCATCCCCACACTGGTCAGCGCTCTCCGCCCCCGCACCCCCCTGCCGCCCCTGCGCGCCCCGCCCCCCCTGCTCTTCCCGCCGGCGCTCCGGAGGGGGGAGGCGCCGCCCCATGTCGGGGCCGGCCCTCCCTCCACTCCATCCACTCCGCCCTCGCGGAGCGCCGGAGGAAAGGGCGGAGGGGGAGGGGGGGAGGGGGCGCGCAGGCGGCGCCACGCACACACACACACACACACGCACACACGCACCCGAACACACACAAACACACACGCACACACGCAAGCAAGCACATGCGCATACACGCACACGTAAACACGCAACCACACACACATATATATGCACATACACGCAAACATAAACACACCCGCACACACACACACAGACGCGCACAAACACACAAACACACATACACACACGCACAAACACACGCACACACACACACACACACGCACACACACACATGCACACAGACGCACACATACACACGCACACCCACGCACGCACACACACACACACACGCACACACGCAAACATAGACACACACACACACGCACGCGCACACGACACACACACACACACGCAAGCACATGCGCATATACGCACACGTAAACAAGCACAGACACACATGCACATACACGCAAACATAAACACACACGCACACACACACACACAGACGCGCACAAGCACACACACACACACATACACACAAACAGACACACGCTCTCTCACACACACACATACTCACACACGCACCCACATGCACTCACACGCACACATGCACACATGCACACGCAGACACACACACACGCGCGCGCACACACATAAACACACATACACACATACACACGCACACACACACATGCACATAAACGCACACAAAGACGAGCACACACACACACACACACACATACGCACGCGCACACACACACGCACGCACACAAACGCACACACACACACATACACGCACGCACACACACACACATACACACACACGGACAAAAGACAGACACAGGCACACACACACACACGAGCACACACACACCAGACGCAAACCACACACAGACACACGCAGACACACACACACACACACACAACACCCACGGACACGGACACACGGATGACGTCGCACCTACAAACCGATCCCCACGCTGGTCAGCGCTCTCCGCCCCCGCGTCCTCTGCCGACTCCGCGCGCACCGCCCCCCCCCGCCCTCCCTGCCGGCGCTCCGGGGGGAGGCTTGGCTTGGCTTGGAGTCGACTAAAGCGGGCTCTCAGAGCCCAGTCGCAGTGTCCACACGGCAGCGCCAGCTGTTACAATTCAGCCTGTACAGTATAGAGCGCGAAGCGCGTAGATATACACAAGCACAGGCATCAACATGAAAAGAGACGGCAAACACGCGCAAGACGAGCTGTGGCTGCAAGCAGCCGTTCCGCGGCACTCAGTTCAGCTTGAGTAACTGTGCATGCATCGCTCAAACACCAGGCCTCTCTGTACACCTCCGTCCAAACACAGTCGTTAGTATTTGTCCGAAACCCGATATCAAGCCAGCAGCCACACCCAACCCCTAAGGCCGAGACGCCACCATCCCAGGCACCCCGAATGGCAACGACATTCATCGTGTTAGTAAATATAGAATCGTACGACTCTTTGATATAAGTTAGGGCCTCGCGGGCCTCATGTGTCAGTCTGTCAGCTCTCTCATTGTTTTCCCTGAAGATATGCTTCACAATGTCCCGTCCCTTCATAGGTGGTCCCCCTCCCTCCTGCACACATACGTTGTATAACCGATCCTGCAAGTTGGCAACTCGTTTGCGATAGTCCACCTGTTCACATGCCCACACACCGTTGATCCACGACACAATCAGCAGGCTATCCCCGCAGATCTCCACAGGTAGTCCAGGGGTGGTAAAATCCCAGACCGTTTCACGCATGTACGATAGTGCAATACGTTTGCTGAGTCTCCGGTTCTCCTCCTCCTCCATCCTTCTTCTCTTGGGTTCCCTTTCCTCCTCCATACCTCTGCTAATACCGAACTCCTCCTCCTTCTCGTAGTTGGTACCACATCCTCTCTTGTGTTCTGGCTGCAAATATTTGTGTATATGCTCGGCCGCCGTCACGACAGCCCACGTGCAAAAAAAATCACCGCGCAGCATGCAGTCCCACCAGTCATCACCAAAGAACTGCTGTAGTGGGTACTGCCATGTACGCTGAGCCGTCACTTCCCTCCCCATTTTCCTCCTCCTCATATCCCCTTCCTCCCGACGAATACGTGTGGAAGCATGTGCATCGAAAAATGCGGCAGCTCGATCACGCATGTTATCCCATTGCTTAGGGAAGGCCAGCATACCGAATCTCGCATCATACCAACAGCGATCGCGACAGTTATGCACAGGCACAGATTGGATAAAATTGGACAAATCCTTGGCAACATTCCAGCATGCTAACAATAATCGCTGTGGCAGTGGCATGAAACCTGCCTCCTGAAACAATGTTCTGCATCTCCTCCTCCGTCGCAGCTCATAGTCCTGAATGGACTCCTCTGGCAGCCTCCTCGTGGCCACAATCTGCAGCAAGCACTGGCCCTCAAAGCGGTGGATGTCCTCGAGACTGCTGTCATCCAATGTGAGATTTTCTCCTCCATACAGTATCTGAGATTGAATCCGTTCAGTATACCTCTGAAACTTAGCATTGGTAGGTACACGTCTGGCCCCATAGTAGGCCTTCTGTGAGTAGAAAGCCCTCCTTGCAGCATCCAGACGATAAGCCAGATCCTCATGAGAATGTGCCCGATAGTCGGCGGTAATGAATACACCCAGAAGCACCGTAGACGTCACACGAGATAATCGAAAGGTCTGAAATTCATTGGTAGTCGAGGACATCTCAATATTATGGACCTGTGAAATCGCACCGTCCTGTTCAAAACTCACATCCTGTCCAAATACAAGGTATTCGCCAAGCAGAGGGATGGGAGTGGCATCTGCTTGAATGGGTTTCCATTCCATGCCGTGTCGCACAAGAGAGTGTGTGAGCTGCGCAAGCATCTCGATAAGTCGTGATTCGCTTTGAGCCAGCACTACCACGTTATCAGCCCAGACCATGTGGTTGACCGTATGTTGAGCCGTCGTACTCCATTTTTCCCCTACAATCTCGCATCTGTAACCGTACCCCAAGACATCCCATGTATGAAACGTCGCACTCCACATGTGGGCAGCAATAAGGTTGAAAGCCAGTGGCCCTTCTGGACCTCCAGTCCTAATATTCACATCCCAAGAGAATCCCTCAATACTCAGACCCTCACCTGTGACCTCACAACTCCCATAGAGTACAGCCTCCAGAAGGGGTATCTGAAACTGCAGAGGTACCTGACTCCATTGAAGGGCCTCACGGAGTTTCCCCACAGTGGCATGGTCGAAGGCCCTACGGATATCACAGATAGCAACGTGCAGTTCTTGATCACGCCATTTGGACGCATGTTGGCCCATGTTTTTGAGGGCCGCAGTGGTTTCGAATGTCTTGCGGTTACGCTGGAATCCGTAGAGACCCAAACGGCGCAGCACACCCGAAGACTCCACAGACTCCTCGATCATACACACAAGCGTGCTGACATACCAACGTGCGATAGCATTGAGCAAGCACAGGAACCTGCAGTCGGACATGTTACTTGTGAGAGTCTTCTTCGGCATAACGCAAACAAGGATCTCACGCCAACTTTCAGGGTATGGGATAACACCCCTAAAGACCTGGTCAAAGATCGTGTGCATCTTATTCAGAGAGGCCCATGGTATTTTCTTCAATATTTCGCACGGCACACCGGCCCGTCCTGTCGCCCTGGACGATCGGAGCCGACTCCGAGCACGCAAGAGCGTGCTGAAAGGTAAATTCGAGGCCGGCATCATGTTAGCCTCCCGTCGCAGCTCCTGCAACAGGCGACTGTTGGCCGAACGTGCCTCTAGAGATGAGAACTGCTCCTGACAAGTACGATGTATGATCCTCTCCCAATGCTGTCTATCCTCCGTCCCTCCCAGATTGTGTAGTGTGTTGCGTACACGTCTGCGCACGGGCGGGATCTGCCACTCCAGACGAGCACGGCGGTATTGTCTCCGCAGGGCGTTGAGCTGACGTGTCAGCTCACGCCTCTCAGGACTCTGTCCAGGCGGAAGTGCACGACGCCGTTCAAGCAACGGCTGGAGTCCTGACGGTCGCACGGGAGGTTTTAGAGGGGCATCCCTGGTCTGAAAAGCAACTCCCTGGGTAAAACTGCTCACGAGTCCAGAAGCCAAACCACGAAAGTCCCGAGGAGTACCACATCCAGGACCGTCGTCGTCGCAGGTCTTTGTCTCGTAAGGTATACCATTGGGGGTCTCTTTGAGGCCCATGTCATCATCATCACCGTCACCCTGGAAATCTTGAATTCGTTCCATCATCTCATCACATTGTGTACGTGCGATGTTCTCGTCATACCATGTACTCGGCGTGTAACCTACCAACTGCACCCGTGGTCTATAACATGCATTCCAAAATCTGTCAGGACTCCCGTGGTCTCTAGCAGAAAGAACGAGCATCGCATGGTCAGACAAGCGGCTGGTAGCCAGCTTACCCCCTCTGTGAAACTCGCAAGATACCGTCATCTCCGCTATGTCCCTGCGAAGCGGTATACACATATAGTCGAGCACAGCGGACCTGGCTGGAACGCGCCCCCTCGCGTAGCCTGTCCACGTCACAGACCTATCTTGAAATGTGTTGGCAGCCTTCAAACCGAACTCCATGAGCATACCTAGTATCCTCCTCCTCATGTCGTGTTTCATCCTCTCCCTCTCTCTGATCTTAGTACCCTCCTCCGAATAAACCATCCTCCCATCCACACCACCACCCGTGATAGCATATCTTATACCCTTGAATTCCCCACAAGTGTTCCCAGGGAGCTCCACATTGAAGTCCCCAGAGATAACCACGCTTGGAGTCCTATATTGTCCACTGCATTCTCTAATGATCCGTGTAAGTTCAGCAACCGTTTCGTCACATATAGTCTCGGCATCTTTGACGCTCTCATCTGGAAGATAAACGCTCGCAAAGATAATTGGGTGGTTTTTCTTGCCCAAGACAGCCACGACCAGTCTAGATTGTGTAGTGATAATGTCCCGAATCTGTCCCTTCCATTGTCCGTTCATCATAATGGCCGCCTTCCCATCCTTTGATGGGAAAACACTAAACCCCAGGCGTGTGCACTCACTAGATATCAGATGTTGTCCCTCCTGAATTGCCGCAAGGCCAACATGGGCCAGACAGTGTATTACTTCCGCCGCTCTGCAATTGTTTGCACCAGCCCTCTGACAGTTCCACGTCGCAGCATTCATTTGAAAGAACTGTCGGGCTCTCTCTCACTGACGATTGTACTCCGTAAGAAATGTATCCTTTGTGATCTGCACACCGTATGTCGTCACAAGATTCCTCCATGCATCATCCCAGAGCTGCCAGCCCGTACCTTTACGAAATTCCCCCAGAGCGAAAGGGCGTTGACCATTCACGGTACAATAGATGGTGCTGACAGGGGGGCCGATCTCAGGACGAAGTGTCACAGCAGAAATCTGTGCTCGCATAACTGCCATGAAACGGCTAGTAGCTTTGACATGTGGTCGCTTCCATGGTGCACAGCCCACCGAGAATCGTAATGTCGTCGGATCTATATGTTGAGAAAGGCCCTGGATGAGATGTTCTGGCGATGGCATCTGGAAACCTGGGGGGGGAGGTGTACGATTCTGCACAGGAGTCACAACCTGATCGAGGTACTTTTTCCATCTCCAAATAATGTCTGCCTCTACTCCCCCCTTCACCGCCATCTTCATGTTACCAAACATCACCCGGCCTGAGTTGAGTCGTTCCGTCCTGTCTGAGTCGAGTAATGCCGTGTCGTCCTCACTGAGTACGCTGGCAATGTTCTGAATAATCCTCATACCATCATCATATGTCAACATCTGTTGGTTACGTACAGCAGGGTTTCGCCAATCCTTGACCCACCCCTTAACCTCCAGGAAAGTCGGGCGCCACATGTTACGTGCTGCCTGTTGTGCTGTCGTTCCTCCCGTACCTCCGCCCGATCCTGGACCAGACGCGACCGAAGGAGCACCTCCCGCCTGGATAGACGCAACAAGGGACTCAAGTTTCGTCTGACGATCTCCGAGGTTGTCTATGGCCTTCTGCTGAACATCCATTCTGGTCGTGTGTTGATCGAGGGTATGTCGAATGGCTGTCTGGTTATCTTTGCTGGCAAACCCCATTTCAAGCAGCAAACGAATACTGTCATTCTTCTCATTGGCAATCACATTTTGTCTCCTCACCTCCTCTGCCTGTCTCTCATCCTCTGATACCCGTGCACGAACAGAGCGATCATCAGGGAAAGGCACTGTTGCAGATATGTTATCCTGAGAGGACTTCACTTCACCGACTGGTAGAGCCTGCAACATCTTTCTGTCAGCACTGTACCTACTGAGCCACTGTGTGTCTGTGACTTCCTCAACACCGTACCTGTTGAGCCACTGTGTGTCGGTAACCTCTGACTGTCTGGACCGTCGCTTATTGAGCTGTCGAAAGTCGCAGCCCGCCGTTGTCACAAGAAGAAATAGCAACAATGTGTCCGTCAGACCAAAGAATGAAAGAGAGGTACTCAGATATGCTCAATAAAGATACGTGGGACCGTCCGTCTGGCGAAAGTCACAGGTACTCAGAGCAAGCACAATAATGATACGTGGGACCGTCTGTCGAAAGTCACAAGATCTCAGAAATACACAATAATGATACGCTGTCCGTTCGTTCAGCAAAATAGGAAAGTAAAGAGACAAGTGCAGCAACAACAATACAAAGCGGCCTAGCTTGCCTCGAACTTGTGGTAGTCGATGAGCACGAAAAAGGCAGCTATGGCTGCCGCGCTGCCGCCCCGCGGCACCGCTCCCCCTGGACGGTCTGTGGGGCCCAGCCGCCCTTGAGCCCCTTGAGCCCAATTTCGGGGCCGGCCCTCCCTCCACTCCAACCACTCCGCCCTCGCGGAGCGCCAGAGAGGAAGACGGAGGGGGAGGGGGGGGGGCGCGCGGCCGGCACCAGCGCCGCGAGCGCACACACACACACACACACACACACACACATTCACGCCCACACACTCACACACACACACACACACACACACACACACGCACATACACGCACACACACACAAACACGCACAGACACACGCACACACACACACACACACACAAACAAACAAACAAACACACACGCATGCACATTACACGGACAACGCCGCTGGATCCAGCTCATTCCTCCCCATCTCCGCGCTGACTACTGCCATGCACCACTCGATCGGCGCCGCAGCGTAGAGATCCAGCCCTTCCAACCAACGCACCCCCCTCGCCGCGCCAGCGCTCCAGAGGGGGGAGGGGCCGCCGCACTACGGGGCCAGCCATCCCTCCGCTCCAGTCCGTCGCAACACGCAGCACAGCCTTGCTTCATTCAGCCCCCCCTCCGCCCTCCCTCGCCCACCCCCGCCCCCCTTGTCCTGCCCCCCACCCCCCCTCCCCCAAACACCCACCCCACCTCCCGATCGCACGCCCCACACACACACACACACCTCCCCTTCATTCCCTCTTCGAAACCCAAAATCCCTGCCCAGCCCTGTCCTATCGGCCCGAATGCCAGGCGGACCCCGCCGACCGATCCAGCTCTTACCCCTGCATGTCCACGGCCAACCCCCGGGCCCCCCCCGACACCCGCTGCGACGCGCGCGTCGCGTCCGCCCGAGCGCGGCCGCGCTGGAAAGCAGCCAAGTCCTCAACCCTTTCAGAGCCGAAACCTGTCACCACTCGGTCGGCGCCGCCTCCGCGCGAAGATTCCGCCCGCTCCACGCGCTTCGGGCGCAGCAATACCCCCGCTCGAACAAACGCGCCCTCGCCCGCCCCCGCCCCCTCACCCGCGACCGCGCCAGGCGCAGATTGCGCCGCCAGCCGGGCAGACCTGCGCGGGGCCACTGCCTCTGGCACAGTCTCCGGCTTTCTCCCCCCTGGCGCGGACGCCCTGGCCGCCCCCGGCAATCCTCTCCCCGCGCGGACTCCCGGCTCCTCCACAGCCACCTCTGCGTCGCCCGACGCAGCCGCGTGCCCCCCCGCTTCGCCGCGGCCTTTGCCGCCCGCGCGCAGCTTCGCAGGGCCGCCCCCACCTCGCGCATCTCTCCCCGCGGCGCCATCGTTCCCTCCGCCAACGTCCCCAGACTCTACCGCGCCATTGGCGCCACCAACCAACCTCGTCTCGGCGCGACCACCGACTCCGTCGCCAGCGCAGGCGCAACCCGCGCCAGACGGCGACGCCGCCCTCTTCCTCCGCGCGCCTCGCGGCGGAATGCGGCGCAGTCCCGACGGGCGAGCCCGCGGCCCACCCCCCTCCCACCCCTCCTCCACCTCCTCGCACACCTCCCCCTCCCCCTCCCACACCTCCCCCTCCTCCCCCCTCCCCCTCCTCCGCCGCGCATAGAGCCCGGCCCCGCAGCGACCCCGCCGCCCGCGCCCAGGCCGCCCGCCGCGCCCACGGCACGCGAGGCGCCGAGCACCTCGCCCTTCGCCGTCGCCGCGCCACTCCCAGCGACCCCGCCGGCATCGACGCCGCGCATCTCCCCGGACGGCGAAGCCGGAGTCTTCCGCCGCACGCGCCTGGCCGTGGCCGGCGAGCTGAGGACACCATCGCCCCCTTGGCGCTCCGGGGTAAGCGGGGCACTCGCCCGGACCGGCACTGGCGCCCGCACGCTCGACCCCGCCTCGCTCTCCGCCGCGACCTCTGCAGGCAGCCGCCCCGCAGCGCGGCAACGCGCGCCGAGACCCGAGGCGCTCGCGCCGCCAGCGCCACCGCCACCGACGCCAGTCACCTCACTCCCGCCAGCCCCCACACCCCCGATGCCTGCCCCGCCTCCCACTCCACCGCTCTGCTCATCTGGCGCCCCGCCAATCCCTGGCGCCCCCGCGTCGGCGCTCTGCCCCTGACTGCGCCCCATGCGACAGTACACCGCCATGTACGCCTCCTTCGGCTTCACGTGCGCCGGCTCGCCTCGCATCCTGCGCGGCGCCTTGTCGTCGTCAAACAAAACGCACCCCCCGTCAGGGACGCGGCACAACGTCGTTTAGTGACCGGCATGCACTGTTTGCCCATTGTGGTACACAGCGCCAACGACAACGCCGACATGCAACTGTTTGCCCATGCAGCCTCAGTTGCTCTTCGACCCAGACGGGCTGCCGCGCCTCATGGCCCCTCCTCCATTGAACCACCAAACCGCGCGGCACGCCCGTGAGTCCCGTCTGCTGGTCGTGCCAAACCCGGTCGGCAGCCGCGCGGCAACACGCTGGGCAGCTCTTCTCGACTTGTTCAGGCGCGCAAAAGTCGGAGTACATTTCCGACAACATCATCGGCCCGCCGGGCCGCGCGTGGACCCGCAGCTTCAGAACATCCTCCGCCTCGTACGAGACGGACAAGTGCCCGCACTGACGGCATTTCTGCCGCTTCTCCATCACAAACCCGAACATCCGATCCACGTGCGTCACGCGCATGTTCGTCGCACGAATGCTCTCGGGGTCCCACGACGCAAAGCGTCCGGCCAACTCCTCTCCGCGGCGCGCAGCCGACATCAGCTTACCCCAATACGCAAACATATCATGCTGCTGCCACTCGTTGTGGAACTCACTGGGCTGCCCGAAGAAAACGTCGTCGCTATCAACATTCGTTAGCCGCCGCACGCTCACGGGTCCGCCCTGCCAGCGTCGCGACACCAACTGGTTGTGCGTGTCCCACATCCCGCAGACGCAGCAACGCCCACTGGCCCTCTCCTCGCAATCGCCCTCCGAGTGCCATCGAAGCCACTCCCAGACGGCAGGCGTCCGCAGCATCAGCTGCGTCACGCTGACCACGTAGCAAGAATGTCCAGGCCGCGGCATCCCACGGACGGGCACGCTACTCACGCTGTCCCACGAAGCCGCGCGAATACCATCCACGCGAGGCACGTCCATCTCTCCAGGGCTCGGCGGGGGCTGAGCCGGGCGCTCCGACGCGAACAAACTCTGCGGCCCGAACGCCGCGGACACCAGCTCTTCCCGACGGCGCTGTCTTCGGGCTGCCTCGCGTTGCTGCGTTCGCAAGTACGCCTCCCGGTTTCGGTCCTGCGCCTGCTGCCTCGCCAAGGCCGCAGCCTCCCGCCCCTGCTGCAACCGATTCTGGACCTCGGCACCCTCCAGCCGGTGCGACCGATCGCGCGTCGCCTGGAGCGCGAGCCGGCAGCGCTGCGCCAGGGCCCTCATCTTATGCTCGCGAGAACCGAAGCACGCATGGGCACGCACATACCCGAACAGCCCAAAGTGGTCTGACAAATGGAATTCGCAGCCCTCGAAGAACACTTTCCCCTTCCCTACCAAATGCACCTCCGCCCAAAGCTCCGCCCCGAATATAGCCCGGTCCCGTCTCTGGCCGACAGCCCCCCTCTCGCCGAGACCCGAGTAAATCTTGTTCCCGGGGCAGCCCCAAGAACGACCCTCGTACCAGGTGTCCTTCAAACGCAGCTGCTCCACGGCGGCCTGCACCTGGGAGTCCGCGCTGTTCATGCCGTCATGTCGCCCAGAATGAGCAACCGGTCGCAATTTTCCGCGCAAGACCTCGTAATCTTCTGAAGTATCGCGCGACGCCGTTCCCATGACGCACCCGCGGGCAAGTGGACCGCCGCCACGTTCACCCACCCCGCGCCGCCCGCGCCCCCGCCTCCGGGAACTTCGACCCGGCACAGCACGCACGGGTCCTCCCCTGACAAAGCCTTGCCTTCCGCACGCAGACCGCGCCTCACGTACAGGTGCACGTACCCCCTGGACTCGTGCGCATGGGCCACGCCAAGAAATTGGAATTCCGCCTCCAGCTCCTGGTACGCCTCCTCGCCCTCGCATTCCTGCAGAGCAACGACATCAACCCCACGCGCCTGCCTCCAACGGAGCACTTCGCCCAGGACCGCCGCGCGCTGGTCGCGGTCGCTCCAGGAGGGCGGCGCCACGGCCGAGCGATGCCCACCAGCGATATTCCACGTGACAAACGACAACGTCGACGCGCTTCCCAGGCCCTCCTCTTCGCCAGCCTCACCCGCCGCTTCCTCCGGCACAGCCGCCCTCGGCAAGCTCGCGCCTGTCGCGCTGGGCGCCGAAGCACCCGCGCGAGGCACGACGCAGAACGCGCCCAGAACGTCGCGGCATTCCTGCTCCGAAAGCAACAACTCCATGACATCCCGCGCCCCCCGCGCGCCGACGCCCGCCCAGAACGACGCGAACGCGCCCCGCAGCACGCGACACACGTCAGGCACGAAGGACTCCGCCGACGCATCCAGCACGCCCGCATTCGCCAAGCGCCCGACACGGCCCAGCAGAAGCCCGAGCGCGCAGGCGATCCTCTGCGAGGGAACACGAACGCGCGGCGCGTCCCCGAACTCCACCGCCGGCGAGCGCCGCCCAGCACTGGCACCGAGCGGCCGCAGCAATGCGTCGATATTATGGGCGATTCGCCCTGCCACGTCCTCCCTGCGGGCCCGATCGTGCACGCGCACTGCGAGAGACTCGGCTCGCCCGAGCGCCCCCCCCGGCCGACCAGACGTAACACTCACAAACATCCAGTCCTACGCGACACCAGATCCGCTCAAAGGGTCCACGGCGACGACCATTAGCAACTCCTGCTTGTCACTCACGGAGTTCGCATCCCACGCGCTCGTCCAATTGTGCGCAATCCGGGCAAAATGCTCCGGGGTCTCCTCCGCACCAACGTGCCGGCCTACCTTTGCCGAAGCCACAGTCATCGGCAGCTCCAACCCCGCGCACAACTGCCTCGCCACCTTCAAGAAAAACTCCAGCGCCTGGCCCTCCAGCCTGCCCTCTGCCAGCGCGCTCTCCGCTCGCACGTTCACGACCCACTTGTCCATGCGCAGCGCGCAGCCACCACGGACGTCCCCGAACGCGTCCTTCATCCTCTTCGCCGCCTTATCCAAACTCTTATGCAGGCGCGGGGGCACCAGCGCGCCCATGGCCTCCTTCACGGCGCTCATATGCAGCGGGCCCATGCTCGGAGCCACGGAATCGAACACTCGCTCATCCCACGCCCCAGACGCCTCCCACCGCTCCACAATCAAGTCGACCACGCCGCGCAGGAACCCCTCCCTGTCACCCGAACCCGAAGACTCATGCGTCAGGCGCCCGGCAGCAGCCGTCAGACGTTCGCGCAAATCCTCCCGGGACGCACAAGCAGCGAGGGCACCGACATCAACAAGCAGATCCCGCACGGCGCCCTTCTCCTCCCGCGTCGCGAAGCGCACCCGCCTCCGGTCCAGAAGCCTTTCGGCCACGGCACGGAGGCGCCGCGCCGCGACGTCGTCCTCTCCAGCCTCGTCAGCAACGGCGCTGTCGAGCTCGGACGCGAACGGCGGCCCCTCCTCACCCCACAGCCAAGTGTCCTCATCCACCACTCTGCCCGCCCCTCTCAACCTCTCCGCCTGAGCCGCGGCAACGGTCTTCAAACGACCCAGCAATGTCTCCGCCGCGCGTTTCTCCTCCTCAGTCCAGCAGTCCGCCTCGCAGTACCCGTATTTCAGCAACGCGCGGGAAGCGCGAGCCTCTAATCGCAACTCGAACCGTCGCCGCTCGCGGAACGCCGTCGTATGCCTGGCCCCCATGAAGTCCGCATACTCCGGCAGGTCCTCCTCGAACACCAAGTCCCAGGGATGCTTGACGCGCGTCGTGGCGACGAAACCGATCCCTGCAACGGCCGCGGTGTTCGCTGCAAGGTGCACGCGGACTTTCGCCAACGTCATCCCCTGCGCCTTCACGCCACACGCCCCCCTCGATGGTGGAAGACGCTCTCTGCCTCCAAATGGGCACCCAGTTCCGCCGCTCCTCGTCTCCCGGGAAAAACGACCGCGGCCGACCCTGCCCGTCTGTCCCTAGATCGATATCATCGAACTCAATGAACACGCAGAGGGGCGCCTGCAAATCCGGCCGAGCGCCATTGTGCGGGTCGGCGCCCTCGGGCTACATGTAGCCGCGCAGCGTACCCATCGCCCCGTTCATGAGCCCCGCCTCAACCCAGAGGTTCTGAGTCAACAGCACGCGGGCTCCTTCGCAGACGTACAGCTCGTTCTCGAGTCCGCGGAAGTCCTCGGACGCCATCTGGTCTGGCCTAGACTTCTGTTTTTTCTCCTTTTTGTCGCGGTAGGCACGCAACGCCGCGATGGGCTTACCACTCGCAGCGGCTACCTGGCACAACCTCTCCATGTTCACACTATCGGCGCCACATGCACCCGAGGCCCGATCCTTCCTGCCGTCCATCAGCAGCGGGGCCGTCTCGAAGGCCGCCAGCTCCTCCCTCCCCTCCATGGTCATTTGCAGCACCGACCTGTTCCGGCGCTTCAACCACGCATGATCCCGCTGCTCCCAGGTGCACTGCGCCATGCCTTTCGTGACCTCCAAAAAGCGATCAGCATCCTGCCAGTACTCCGCCTGCCGCTCCTTCGACAGCCCCTCTTTCTCACCGCGCCACCGGTGCACGCGCCGGGGCACGGCCACGTTCTGGAACGCATCGCGCACGAAACTCCCATTATTCACTAACCTGTCCGTGCTCCAGGCGTCGTCGGGGGTCCGCTCCGCCCCCCTGGGCTTGTTCTTCGCAGACCCCCCATACGCGCCCATCCGGTACAGGGCGTCATCGCCGATTGGCGGCGCCTGCTGCGGATCCCCGGCGAGCACGGCATCCTTCCCGCCGAGATACACAGGCCTCGCACAGTGCGCCGCGCGCTTCGCCGCAACACCAAGAGCATCCTGCACCTTGAACTCGATCTTGCCCAGCATCTGCCACCCGATCATGCTCATCTCATCCAACACAAACAACCTCGCCTGACGCGGTCGAGTCTGCGTCTTTTGAAACCGGCCCCCGTCCTTGCGTACCCAAGGGCCGCAATATCCGACTGGCACACCGAACGCCCTGCGCAGGGTGGTCGCGCCATATTTCAACTGGAACGAGGCGCACCCGGTCGGAGCGGCGAGCAAGCAGCAATTCCGCTCCTCCTCATCAATCTCTTCAGGCCCTCGCCGGATTTCGCGTACGCCGCGGCGATCTTGATCCAGCCTCGTCCTCGGGGCAAACTGCCGCACCCGCTTTCGCCTCGCGGCTACGAAACTGCGCACGGTGCGCGATTTCCCCGTGCCGGCCACGCCCGTGACCATCAATCTCAACGGGTCGGCCTCCGAATGGCGCTCGTCCATGACGATGTCGTGGGCGAACTTCTGCAAGGGGTCGAGATCGGCGCGCTCGACGACCTCGGCCCCGTCGCCTACCTTGGCCTTTCCGTACCACTCATTCCGGAGCTTCTCCAGACGCCCTCTCTCGCTCGTCGACACATTGCACGCCTCGTTCAACCAAGTGGAGTCCTCGGGGTTCACCCGGACCCTCCTGCCGCGCACCTCATCGCCCGCAACATCCCCGACGCGCACGTCCGCCGCCTGCACAGCAAGGCCTGCCGCGCTGACGCGCTCATCGGCTGGGCGGCGCTCCCACTCGGACACCTCCCCCGCGGCCGCAGCAGACTCAGCGCCCTCCCCCGGCCGCGCCTCGCGTAAGACAGCATCCCGAGCCTCCTCGTTCGGGTCCTCGTCCCCGCGCAGCACGAGTCTGTCCACCAAGTCCTCCACTTCCTCCCCCGACTCCGCCTTCTCGCTGTCTCTGTCATCGTCGCCGCGCCCAGAGCCATCGTCGGACGCCTGCCCCCCGGCGCCGCCCGCCGCCTCCTTTGCCCCCGCGCCCCGCCCCTGCTGTCGCGCCTCATGCCGCCTCACCATTTCGCGTCGCGCCCGGCGCAGCAGCTCCCGGTAGCTAGCGACCCCGTCCTCCAGGATGGCGCCGAGCACTTCCTTGTAGAACGGGTTCGCGCGCTCGCACTGCTCCACGACCCACGCCGGAACCCACTGGCGGAGCATGGGGTCAGTGAGCATCTCCATCATCATATGCCCCCAGTACTGATCGCTCTGCCCCCCCCAGGCTCTTCCCCCCGACTTGAGCCAGAGATCCTGCAGGCCCAGGAACCGCTCGCTTCCAGCATCCTGGCCAGCACCGCCCGCCAAAGGCTGAACGAAATCCGTGGCCCCAATGCAAGCCGCCGGCACCGGCCGGACGTCCCTCAGCATCTCCTGTTCGATCATGGCCTTGCGGTCCGCGGTCGCCATGTGCCGCCAGTGCGCGATGACGTTCGCCCGCGCGTACGCCTCGTGGCAGGCGTGCTGCGCGTTCGCGCACTCCGCGCTATAGCCAGGGGTCACCTGCAGACACACCGCAGGGTTCCCGCGCCTCAGCTTCCCGCGGTACACAGCGTACTTCCAATAAAATTCGAACAACGACACATCGCGCACCTCTTCCACCGAGATGAACTCGTCGCCCCTGGCACGCTGCCGACGCACAAACTCCAGGCGCTTGTCGAATTTGTCCACTTTGCTATCCCACTGCACAGGCTCGTCATCTGCCTTGTCCCGCAGCGCAGACGCAGGCTTCAGGGCGCGGGCGCCCGTCGTGTTGAGGGTCACGACGGGCAGCATGGACAAAACCATGGGCAGGCGCAACCCCAGCAGCGCCACCTCGCAACAGTGGTAGTCCCGCTCCCCGAGCACTCGAGCAAAGAACTTCTGAATGGAGGGCCGAAGGAGATCAGTCCCTTCGCCCTCTGGGACGTAAGCGCAGACCTCGTTCACGGCGTCGTCGAGCACCTCCTTGATCTTCCGCGAGGCCTTGGGCGCCTTCGTCGCGTACTTCGTGACGTACTCCACGACCGCCCACAAGTTCAGAACGGGCCGCCAGTCAATGTTCCCCATGTTGGCCAACAGCACGTGCTCCTCGTAACTATTGCAGAGCCTGTCGTTCCGCGGAATCACCGCCTGCCAGCGGCCCTCCCGGCGGCCCTTCTCCATGCGGAACGGCCGGGGCCCGACGCGGCCCCACCTGTCGCGCGGGAAGTCACATCGGCAGAACACGCACCCCTCCTTCCCGCGAGCACACGCGTGAACCCCGAGCCGCGGTGGCCCCATGCCATGCTTCGTGTGACGCGCCACCCTGTTCACCAGCGCAGCTACCAGTCGCCGAACGGGTTGCACGTCCAACTTCCCCGACGCCTCGGACGCAAAGGCCTCGTCCAGAACCTTCCGCAAGTTCAAGCACTCCGGCGCAGAAGCGGGCACGCTACGCACCGCCCGGCCCTCCGACGTCTCGCGCGCAGCCTCGCCCTCCATCTCGACGTCCACGTCGAAGGCGCCAACCTCGTCGTCCCACGTGTACCTGCACGCGCCCGCGTCGTCGTAGCACGGGTTCCACTCCGAGACCACATGCCCGAAGAAATCATAGAACCACTTCTCCAAAACGCTCTGCAGCGCGACGTCCTCATGCTCTGGCTTCAGCACGCCGAAGTCGAGACCAGCACCCCCTAGTCGCTGCCCGCGGGCCCCGTGGGGGACCCCAGCAGGTCTCGACCCCCGAGCAGCACTGGGGCCCTCAACGCCATCACCATCCTGAACGTCCTCCACGGGATTCCCTTGGCCCGACGCGCTCGAAAGCAACGTCGGCCTCCGCCCCTGGCCGCGGGCGCCCTGCTCACCTTGCACGAGAACCAGCCACCCTCGATACACCAGGGCGTCGAGTAGCGCAGAAACCCTGCCGACGAACTCATCCTCGTCGTCGCCCGCGCCATCTTCACTACATGATCCCGAAGCCGCAGAGCCCTCATCCGCAGGAGCCCGCGGCGCACGCTGGCCAGGCCGGCCGGCAACGGCGCGCAGGACCTGCTCCAGGGCAGCGAGGGCAGCACCACGACGCCTCCGCTCCTGCAGGGGCCAGGCCAGCGGTCCTGCCTCAAGCGAGGGCAGGCACGCCGCCACGTCGCTCGCCACGCTCGGCGGAAGAGCCCCCCTCCCCGTCCACGTCCGCGCGAACCCGCGCAACCGCTGGCCCAGGCAGCCCCACGCTGAACCCACGGAACTGCAGATTGCCACCCGCGCCACACTCGGCCCTGGCCATGGCCATGTACTTGAACTGCTCCAAGTGGGGCAGCACGGCGGGCATCACCATCCGCATGTTCAGCTCCATCCGCAAGGCCATCATGTAGGCCACCAGGTCCGGGTTGTCCCGCGCGAAACGAAGCGCTCCTCTCGCCTGTCACCAACCCCATCCCCAAAAGCACGGTCTCCCGCCGCCCGCGCCCCTGGACCTCCCCCCATGCGCTCAATGTCATACGAGGCGTGGTAGAACGGATTCTGCGTCCACCAAATGGACGGGTGACATCCCAGCTGAACGACATCCGGCACAAGCGCGCGCCCTGAGTCTGGCCCTTTCCCGCCGGCAGGTCCAACTCGCGGAGGAACCCTCTGTCGACCGGCTCGGCGCTGTCCGCCAGAGTGCCCTCGACTCGTCGTCGCCCTCACGGCCAGCAGGCTCGCGCCCGGCGTCGTCGCGGGGTCCGAGGAAGTGCGCGTCGACCGCGGCAATCAACTGGCGCGGCGCGACAACGTCGACGCCACAGGGACGCAATCTCGAGCAATAGCCTCGCGTCGATCAACTGGCGCCGGCGACTTGGTAGCGTCCAAAACCGGGAGAGCGAAGAGACTGGGCGCCGGCGGTAAACCGTCAACTTCCTTACCGCTGGGGGACTCGTAGAGCTTCCTGACAATATATAATGTGAAACAACAATGCAGAGAACGAATAGTTTTTCAGCCCAAGCGCGTTCAGACCTCTCGATGCAACAGGCGAACGCCCCCGATACTTCTGGATTGCCTTCTTTGCGAGCTCTGCAGCTCTCCTACAGCCCGAGTTACGTGCGTAAATCGACAGCACCTCAAGATGATTCTAGCAAAACGAATAGTTTGGCAATCCAGCTCGAGTATCAAACCGAGTTCAGACCTCTGAATGCGACAGGCGGACGCGTCTGATGTCTGCGAATCGACTCCTGTGCTTATCAGCCCTGCAGCCCCCCTACAGCCCGAGTTAAGTGCAGAAAACCGACAGCACCTCTCAGGATGACTCGAACAATACGAATAGTTTCGCGGACTTAGTTCGGGCAGCAGACAGAGTTCGGAGCTCTGAATTCGACAGGCGGACGCGCCTGATGTCTTCAAATCGATTAACATGTCCACTAGCTCTGTAGCCCCCCCCCCCCCCAGCTCGAGTTGAGTGCAGAAAACCGAGAGCACTTCTCAAGATGACTCGAACAATACGAATAGTTTCGCGATTCGAGATCGGGCAGCAGACCGAGTTCAGAGCTCTGGATTCAACAGACAAATGAGACTGATAATTCTCGATCGGTTTCTGTAAGTATCAGCTCTTTAGCTGTCCTATAGCTCGAGTTAAGTACAGAAAACTGAGAGCGTCTGTCAAGATGACTCGAATAATACGGATAGGTTTGCGGACCTAGCTCGGCTAGCAGACCGAGTTCAGACCTCTAGATTTAATAGGCGAGCGCGCCTGATTATTCTCGATCGATTAGCTGTGCTTACCAGCTCTATGTTCAGAAAACCGTCATCGCGTGTCAAGATGACTTTAAACGGCCGATCCCGCCTGCCTGCTTTTTGACAGTAAAAGATACCGATCGAGCTGAGATCAAGATGGCCAGCGGAAATAAGATCGAATACTGGGCGCCGGCGGTAAACCGTCAACCTTTGTTACCGCCGGGGGACTCGTAGAGCTTCCTGACAACATATAATGTCGAAAAAAATACACAGAAAAAATAGTTTTTCAGCCCAAGCAATTTCAGACCTCTTGGATGAAACAGCCGAACGCCCCCGATGCTTCTGGATTGTCTTCTGTACGAGCTCTGTAGCTCTCCTACAGCCCGAGTTACATGCGTAAATCGACAGCACCTCTCAAGATGACTCGAACAATACGAAAATTGGCAAACCTAGCTCGAGTATCAGACCGAGTTCAGACCTCTGCATGCGACAGGCGGACGCGTCTGATATCTCTGAATCGATTCCTGTGATTACCAGCCCTGCAGCCCCCCCTGCAGCCCGAGTTAAGTACAGGAAACCGGCAGCACCTCTCAGGATGACTCGAACAATACGAATAGTTTCGCGGACCTAGTTCGGGCAGCAGACAGAGTTCGAAGCTCTGAATTCGAAAGGCGGACGCGTCTGATGTCTCTGAATCAATTCCTGTGATTACCAGCCCTGCAGCCCCCCCTACAGCCCGAGTTAAGTACAGGAAACCGGCAGCACCTGACTCGAACAATACGAATAGTTTCGCGGACCTCGTTCGGGCAGCAGACAGAGTTCGGAGCTCTGAATTCGAAAGGCGGACGCGCCTGAAGTCTCCGAATCGATTCCAGTAATTACCAGCCATGCAGCCCCCCTACAGCCCGAGTTAAGTGTAGAGAACCGACAGCATCTCTCAAGATGACTCGAACAATACGAACAGTTTCGCGATTCTAGCTCGGGCAGCAGACCGAGTTCAGAGCTCTGCATTCAACAGACAACGGCCACCAATGATTCTGAATCAGATTCTGTACGTGTCAGCTCTGTAGCTGTCCTTTAACTCGAGTTAAGTACAGAAAACCGAGAGCGTCTGTCAAGATGACTCGAATAATACGAATAGGTTTGCGGGCCTAGCTCGGCTAGCAGACCGAGTTCAGACCTCTGGGTTCAACAGGCGAACGCGCCTGATCATTCTGAATCGATTAGCTGTGCTTGTCAGCTCTGTTGCTGTCCTGAAGCTCGAGTTATCTTGAGAAAACCGTCACCGCGTGACACGATGACCCAAAACGGGCGATCCCGCCCGTGTGCTTTTTGGCAGTAAAAGGTACCCGATCGAGCTGAGATCAAGACGGCGAGCGGGAATCAGATCGAGTATCACGGGAAAAAGTACTAGAGCTCTAACGAATGGTTGAATTTCGAGAACAAAACTGGGCGCCGGCGGTAAACCGTCAACCTTTGTTTTTTGCCTTTTGCGATCTGTCTAACGGCTGCCAAAAGCAGCCACAGGTCGTTTCTTAAGCCTAACCCTACGGGCGAAGTTACGGGTTACACTAAAGATGGCCTCGTAGAGGCTCGATAAAGCTTCGAATTCAGTGTTCATGGCAGAACATTGGGGGGGAAGGCCAAACGCCTTCGATTTGATCAGCACCCATTGTGGTCTATCCAGACAGGCAAAGCTCCCATATATTGAATGAGATGCCGATGCTTTGATCAATCCCTCCAGCCACCAGCCTGCTCCTGCTTTATCCTTATCGACTCCACCGTCGAAAGCGCCCCGAAGGGCATAAAGGTCATACTCCTGTAGCTCGTGTGTCCTATCATACTCTATATCTCTGACGGGGGACTCGTACAGCTTCCTGACAACATATAATGTCGAAGAAAATTACACAGAAAAATAGTTTTTCAGCCCAAGCAATTTCAAGACCTCTCGGATGCAACAGCCGAACGCCCCCGATGCTCCTGGATTGTCTTCTGCACGAGCTCTGTAGCTCTCCTACAGCCCGAGTTACGTGCGTAAATCGACAGCACCTCTCAAGATGACTCGAACAATACGAATGTTTGGCAAACCTAGCTCGAGTATCAGACCGAGTTCAGACCTCTGCATGCGACAGGCGGACGCGTCTGATGTCTCTGAATCGATTCCTGTGATTACCAGCCCCGCAGCCCCCCCCCCCCCCCTACAGCCCGAGTTAAGTGCAGGAAACCGACAGCACCTCTTAGGATGACTCGGACAATACGAATAGTTTTGCGGACCTAGTTCGGGCAGCAGACAGTTCGCAGCTCTGGATTCGAAAGGCGGACGCGCCTGATGTCTCCGAATCGATTCCAGTGATTACCAGCCATGCAGCCCCCCTACAGCCCGAGTTAAGTGCAGAGCACAGAGAGCATCTCTCAAGATGACTCGAGCAATACGAATAGTTTCGCGATTCTAGATCGAGCAGCAGACCGAGTTCAGAGCTCTGCATTCAACAGACAACGGCCACTGATGATTCTGAATCAGCTTCTGTACGTATCAGCTCTCTAGCTGTCCTGTAGCTCGAGTTAAGTACAGAAAACGGAGAGTGTCTGTCAAGATGACTCGAATAATACGAATAGGTTTGCGGACCTAGCTCGGCTAGCAGACCGAGTTCAGACCTCTGGCTTCAACAGGCGAACGCGCCTGATCATTCTGAATCGATAGCTGTGCTTGTCAGCTCTGTTGCTGTCCTGAAGCTCGAGTTTTCTTGAGAAAACCGTCACCGAGTATCAAGATGACTCGAAATGGCTGATCCCGCCCGTGTGCTTTTTGGCAGTAAAAGGTACCCGATCGAGCTGAGATCAAGATGGCGAGCGGGAATGAGATCGAATATCACGGGAAAAAATACTAGAGCTCTAACGAATGGTTGAATTTCGAAAACAAAATTTTCAACCGACCAAAAGTCAGCAAAAGTTCCGTCGAGATTTTTCTTGCCAACTAGCTCTCCAGCGCCCCGGAATTGCTCTTAAGCTTCCAGCAACAACTTGCTAAGAGAAGCTCTACGAGTTATTTTGAACCGACCAAAAGTCAGCAAAAGTTCCGTTGAGATTTTTCTTGCCAACAAGCTCTCCAGCGCCCCGGAATTACTCTTAAGCTTCGAGCAATAACTTGATACGGGAGCTCTACGAGTTATTATGGGAAGAAAAACTAGAGCTCTAACGAATGGTTGAATTTCGAGAACAAAATGGTAGTGTCCAAAACTGGAACCGGCGGTAAACCGTCAACCAGGTTTGTTTGTTTGTTTGGACTCGCGTTCCCAGCTGAGTGCAGCTGGGCGAGGACCGGTCCCGCAGAAGCACACGGGCAGCGCTGAGCAGCGCTTCGGCTGCCGACAATTCACATTCTGTGACTGTAGCTCCTTCGAGGAGCCACGCGGCCTCGGCCACATCCCTCCAAACGAGGGGCACGGCACTAGAAACAGCAAATTCATGCCCAGCAGGGAAGGGGCCCACGGTTCTCGCGGAAGCGATGCCTATCTCACTGGGATTGCACTGAGTATTGATTAAGCCGATCTGAAGCCAGAAACCACATCCTGATCCTTGCTGGTCAACCCCGCCATCAAAGCCTCCCCTGATAGCGAACGGTAATAGATAAGTTTCGAATGGATATAGATAACAATGAGTTCTGTAGAATGTGCGGCCACATCTGGCCTCATGCGTCAATTCATCCGCTCGTGTATTGTCCTCCCTGAATTCATGTCTCCATATCTCACGTCCCAAGGCAGCAGGCCTCAGATTGAAACACGCAGCGAGCTCAAAGGTACAATCAATCATGGCAGCTGTCCTCTTGCAGCAGCCACGATTCTCACATCTCCATTTCCCCTGTAGCCAGGAGCAGATAAGTAATGAGTCACCCTTGAACTCAGCAGCAAAACCCTCTGAGGATATATCCCACACAGTCGCACGTTCCTGGATCATAGCATAACGTATTGCAAGCTTGGCGGACTCTTTTGGGTCGTACTTGGGGTGCAGAGGGTTGGTCGCGATGTCGACCGCCTCAGCATCGGCCTTCTCTCGAGCCTCAGGGGAGCCTCGAGGTCCATTAGGAGAGCCCTTCCAAGACACCACAAAGTAATCATAGACCTTAGTTTTGTTGTATTGTGTAAGGAGTTGCTTCCATACCTCCAAGAACTGAACCCAATCGCCCCGTACAGACTCCCACCACTTTTCCCCAAAGAACTGAATGTAGGGAAACTGCCAAGACCGACCGCCCACAGACACAGGGCCTCCACGAAGCCGCTTGCCCGACAGCTTCGTTAGGCGCTAGCCGCTTGCCTCCACGAAGCCGCTAGCCGCTTGCCTCCACAGGGCCTCCACAGTTGCCCGACAGCTCCACAGGGCCTCCACGAAGCCGCTAGCCGCTTGCCTCCACAGGGCCTCAACCAGGTTTGTTTGTTTGTTTGGACTCGCGTTCCCAGCTGGGTGCAGCTGGGCGAGGACCGGTCCCGCAGCAACACACGGGCAGCGCTGAGCAGCGCTTCGGCTGCCGACAATTCACACTCTGTGACTGTAGCTCCTTCGAGGAGCCACGCGGCCTCGGCCACATCCCTCCAAACGAGGGGCACGGCACTAGAAACAGCAAACTCATGCCCAGCAGGGAAGGGGCCCACGGTTCTCGCGGAAGCGATTCCTATCTCACTGGGATTGCACTGAGTATTAAGCCGATCTGAAGCCAGAAACCACATCCTGATCCTTGCTGGTCAACCCCGCCATCAAAGCCTCCCCTGATAGCGAACGGTACGAGATAAGTTTCGAATGGATATAGAGAACGATGAGTTCTGTAGAATGTGCGGCCATATCTGGCCTCATGCGTCAATTCATCCGCTCGTGTATTGTCCTCCCTGAATTCGTGTCTCCATATCTCACGTCCCAAGGCAGCAGGCCTCAGATTGAAACACGCGGCGAGCTCAAAGGTACAATCAATCATGGCAGCTGTCCTCTTGCAGTAGCCACGATTCTCACATCTCCATTTGCCCTGGAGCCAGGAGCAGATAAGTAGTGAGTCACCCTTGAACTCAGCAGCAAAACCCTCTGACGATATATCCCACACAGTCGCACGCTCCTGGATCATCGCATAACGTATTGCAAGCTTGGCGGACTCTTTGGGGTCATACTTGGGGTGCAGAGGGTTGGTCGCGGTGTCGACCATCTCAGTATCGGCCTTCTCTCGAGCCTCAGGGGAGACTCGAGGTCCATTAGGAGAGCCCTTCCAAGACACCACAAAGTAATCATAGACCTTAGATTTGTTGTATTGTATAAGGAGTTGCTTCCATACCTCCAAGAATTGAACCCAATCACCCCGTACAGACTCCCACCACTTTTCCCCAAAGAACTGAATGTATGGGAACTGCCAAGACCGCCCGCCCACAGACACAGGGCCTCCACGAAGCCGTTTGCCCGAACTAGATAAGGCCCTGTTGCCGTGTTGTCGTAGAACCTCTGTTATTGTATCGCGAGCCGTGATCCAGCCCACATTGTACATCATAAGTGCACGTCGGGAGTCGCGAAAGGCCCTCCTCCCTCTTGAGACGGCAAGTGGCTTGTCTCTGAGAGCTTGGGCTGCTCCCTCTCCAGAGGGCATCGGCTGTGAGCGGGCAATGGAACAGGCGACCTGCGTGCATAGATCCTCCAGGCGTCTCTCCATATCCGTAATCCTCCCCTCCACCTCCATCATAGTCGTAGCAGGAACATCCTCCCCCCGTCCCTCCGTAAAGCGAACACGTTTAGCACGTTGAGTCGTTGATCCCTCCACCTCAACCTCCGTCCTTGCCGTCCTGTCCTCCTCCAAAGATAGTATATATTGCCTCGTGGAGCGCATCATGCCCCAGCTCTTCCAGCACAGCATCTGCACAGCCGATGGGAAACCCCCATCGCAGAAGATTGTCCTGACTCGTGTCAGTGCAGCTGGCCGCCATACCTCCCACCCCACATCTCCTGGCGTCCTCCTCCCTGACATTCTCAGAAGACACATACCCTCGAACGCATGGATAACCCTCACACACTCACTGTCAATCGTGATGGCCTCTGCTGCATATAAAAGGCGGCTCTGCACAGTCGATTGATATCGACGAAACTTCTTCACCAGAGGCAACGCCCTGCACGTAAAATACTGCACCTGCGCAAAGAACGCCCGTCGGGCCTGCTGGACGCGCTCCTGCACATCCGCGTGGATAGCAGTGAAACTTCTGGGAATCTGATACCCAGCACATTCAAACTCTCAACATGCTTGAAAGGTACAATCCGCGAGCCAATCTGAACCGTGACCGTATCTGTGTACTGAGTACCACACACCATCATTTCTAAACTCTCCTCCTTCCACTCCATCCCCCAACTCCTGAGAGCAGTAGTGAAGGCAGTGGCTGCTACCTGCGCCTCCGATGCTGACTTGGCGGCCAGAAAAATATTGTCGGCCCAGAGAGCATGATTCCATCGTGCATACCGGCAGTGATCATCATGGCATGGCATCTCGACTCCGACACCGCGCTGGTCCAGGCGAGCAATCACATCCCGCCACATAGCAATAGTGACAATAGTAACCGCGATAGGTGATTCGGTACCCCCAGTGCGGAGTGACCTGTCCCATTGCACATTTGGGATTGTCACTCCTTCAAACAGCACCGTGCATGAGGTAGATGAGAGAGGCTCCAATAACGCATACTGTAACCGTGCACTGATCCCCAGGGCCGTCATCGCTCTCGAGACTGTCGGCAGCGTCACAGCATCGAACGCCCGCTCGATGTCACAGCTGAGGAGCCACGCCGGTTGATCTCGCCCCCATGTGGAAGCATGCTGTGCAATACATTTCATGGCCGATGAAATCTCCCAGCAGCGCCGTCCGCTGGTAAAACCGTAGATCGCCATATCACTCATGAAGGGTTCCACATCTTTCCAGTAAAATCGTCACGCACGTGAGATACCACTTGGCCAAGGTATTTCCAACAAGCAGGTTCCTTGTTTGTCGCAATGTTTCCAGTTTACTCGTTTTCGGCATAAGTGTAAGGTATACTTCCTGCCATTCCCTTGGCGTCGGGCGAAGCCCGTTGAATATATCAGAGAAAACCTTACCAATAGAACGCACTGACCTCCACGAAAGAGATTTGAGAAGTTCAACCGAGATGCCGTCGGGCCCACAGGCCCGTCCTGTTCGGAGCCTGCGCCGAGCCTGCAGAATAGTAGAGTATGTAATCGTAAGTGCGTTGTCCGAAGAGGCTGTTGATTGAGATGCATGGCGACGCAGTGTGGACACAAGCTCCCGATTGCGGGCTCTGGAGTCATCACAAGTCATACTCTGCACAGCATATCGCTCCACCTCCTCCGCCCATAGTTCCCTGTCCTCCGTCATCATAGTCGTAGGCCCCACATCCCCTCCCCCAGTGTCCGTCACCCTCAACTCCGTCACACGCGTCCTCCTCCCCTTCCTAGATGGTAGTGCCTCCCACTCCACCTTCCGTCGGCGATATTCCCGCGCCAGCGGTCTGATGCGACGTCGAAGGTCTCGAGCCAACGCTCTGTCCTTCCTAGCACGTGCCTCTCTGAGTTGTACCTCCAGCTCGGCATGTTGAGGAGTCCTACTTGGTGGGAGCCCTCTGGAGTACCTGGGGGCCCTCACCGTGAGGAGTGGTAACGCATGTCCAGCGATCGTTCCAGAAATACGTTGTGGGGGCACCGTCGGGATCTGCACGTCCGCCAGGACCTGGAATTGGGCCTCCTCCCGATACGATTGGAACTCTTTGTGGCTTGTGTGGTGGCTTGGGGGGCCTTGATATTTCGTGACCTGAGGGTTCTGCATCTGGAACTCGGCGTAGACACAGGCGTGATCCGAGAAGTTGGTAGTCGGGGTCTCTGGGATCCAATCCGTTCGGCATTCAACCAAGTCACCCTCCCAGGATTGTGGGACATGAGATAGTCAAGCACTTTTGGCGCAATAGTCTTCGCCCCAGACTTGCGTCGAGCATTGTTCGCACGATGCACGAAGGTCGGCTGCCGAGAGTACGGCGAGCCAAGGGAATTGACTGCCAGCAAGCGCATCCGACATAGCCACTCCTGCAGCTGGGATCGCCACATGTCCTCCTCCCACCGTCTATCCTCCGTATCATTCCCATATCCCCTCCCGTCGAGAATCTGCACAGCACCTCCAGTCACCGTGCCTCCTGAACAGGTGATGTCGGGCGCAAGCTCAACATTAAAATCCCCTGCAATCACAATCTCACATGTGTATCTGCACTCCTCCTTCCACCTCCGATAAGTTGTTTCGATTGTTTTCAGCATCTCAAAAGCCACCTCCAATGAACGATTCTCCGATCTATTCGGAAAGTACGCAGAGACAAGAAAGATACACGGATGACGCAAGCACACAATAGCAAAACGAGAATGATTGTTCCAAGAACGAACTATGTTGTGACAAGACTTCCCCCTCAAAGCTATGGAAGCCTTCCTGTCACTTGAGTAAACTAGGTGCCAGCCAAGCAGCTGAATTGAATTGGACGGTAAGTGTTCACACTCCTGTAAACAGAACTCTTCACAGCCGTGAGAAAGAAGTGCCCTCATGCAAGCAAATCCCCGATCTGCTGTAGCCCCTTGTTTCATAAGATTCTGGGTGCCTAGCCTATGCTGGGCTGTGGGGCCACCAGCCCGACTGGCACCTCTGCACCGTCACACCCTGCCGGCAAGACTCGCAACAAATGTGTCGTATGTAGTCGTCACACCGCTGCGCATAAGTACACCCTCCCAGATCTCGCGGTCCACTGCCCACCCCGTATTGATACGAAAGGATGCCAGTTCCACAGGTCGATGCTGAGGATCCTGCGGCTTGGTCCACATTGTGCTCCGTCCGTTGGGTCCCGATCCTGTCTCCCCCCTGATCTCCATGGCCTCACTGTTGGTACACTCGCGGTATGTCCCGTAGAAGCGTCCCACAGCTCCGATATGATCACGCTTCCATGGTGGAGCTTCTATACGTACGCGGACCCGACTGGGTCGTTGTAACTTGCCCTGGAACATGCTGTCATAGTCTGGAGGTGACCTCGAAACCTGAGCCGCATTCCTCTGGGGATTCGGAGTTAAAGCATCATCAAAAGCACGCTTCACGTTGTATAGTATCGAAGAGTCGGTTCCTACAAAGAATTTGATTTTGATCGTACTCAACATCATTCTACTTCCATTCATACGTAATGTGCCCTCGTAATCGATCCTAGCTTCATCCTCTGCAGCGATGGCCGTTTTCAAATTAGTGATGAATTGTGCAGCGTCCGTGTCTCTCATCATACTGGCCGAACGTGCAACCGCTGCCCCGCTCCAGTCAGTCCAGCCTGTGAGCTCCACATAGCTGGGATTGAAGCTGGATGGTCCCGAGAGTCCTGGTGGGCCTCCTCCATAGGAAGGTGCCGTGGTCGAGGCAGCACCTGATATCACACTGGGGTTCTTCTTGAGATCCTGCATTTGTCGTTCCAAGTTGCTCATCCTGATGTCGGAGGCCTCCTGACGGTTCGAGATGCTCTGAATATCGGCCCTAATTTCGACGTTTTCTTGTTGCCTAACTATGCTCTCGAGTACGTTGAGCTCCGCGAAGGCCTTGAACCAGGATGGGGCCTCGTCCGAGACCACACTGAGTTTCTTTCGCTTCTCCTCGAGTTCCCCCAAGAGTGCCTCCTGAGGACCATTGACACGATGTTTGACATTTCGTTGGGCGTCGTCGCTAACACCCTGCATACCCTGACGCT
>CAUYUJ010020718.1:130289-151687 GCA_963575745.1 Prorocentrum cordatum
ACGAATAGGTTCGCGATTCTAGATCGGGCAGCAGACCGAGTTCAGAGCTCTGCATTCAACAGACAACGGCCACTGATGATTCTGAATCAGGTTCTGTACGTATCAGCTCTGTAGCTGCTTATCAGCTCTCTAGCTGCCCTGAAGCTCGAGTTATCTTGAGAAAACCGTCACCGCGTGACAAGATGAACCGAAACGGGAGATCCCGCCTGGACGCTTTTTGGCAGTAAAAGGTACCCGATTGAGCTGATATCGAGACGGCGAGCGGGAATAAGATCGAATATCACGGGAAAAAATACTAGAGCTCTAACGAATGGTTGAATATCGAGAACAAAATTTTCAACCGACCCAAAGTCACCAACAGGTCCGTCGAGATTTTTCTTGCCAACTAGCTCTCTAGCGCCCCGGAATTACTCTTAAGCTTCCAGGAATAACTTGCTAAGGGAAGCTCTACGAGTTATGAATGTTCGAATCTCTCACAAAGTTTGTCCAACCGACCAAAAGTTCGCACATTGTCCGTCGGGGCCGGGTCGGCCAACTGGGCGCCGGCGGTAAACCGTCTTTCTTACCGCCGGGGGACTCGTAGAGCTTCCTGACAATATATAATGTCGAAAAAATTGCAGAGAACGAGTAGTCCTTCAGCCCGAGCGATTTCAGACCTCTCGATGCAACAGCCGAATGCCCCCCGATGCTTCTGGATTGTCCTGTACGAGCTCTGTAGCTCTCCTAGAGCCCGAGTTACGTGCGTCAATCGATAGCACCTCTCAAGATCACTCGAACAAAACGAATAGTTTGGCAAATCCAGCTCGAGTATTAGCCCGAGTTCAGACCTCTGAATGCGACAGGCGGACGCGCCTGATGTCTCCAAATCGATTGCTGTGACCACCAGCACTGTAGCCCCCCCTACAGCCCGAGTTAAGTGAGAAAACCGACAGCACCTCTCAAGATGACTCGCAATTCTGGATCGGGCAGCCCCAAAAAAGAAAAAAAACAAAAAAAACAAAAAAGACCGATTTCAGAGCACCTTGGAATCAACAGACAAACGCGGACAGTGTGAAGAAATCGATATGTAAGTATCAGCCGCGCCTGTAGCTGTGCTATAGCTAGTGAGGACAGACACTCGAGAGCGCCTGCAAGATGACTCGAACACTCGAATAATACGAAATAGTTTGCGGAGCTAGCTCGGCCCATGAGAACCGATATACAGCCCACTGGATGGAACAGCCTAAACCTGCCTTGTCAATCTGAATCGATTGAGAGTGTGCTTACCATCTCAGTAGCTGTTCCTATATCACGCGTTAAGTTCAATATCGACACGCGAATCAAAGATGACTCGAAAACGACGAAACCGCCTGCAGTGCTATTATGGCATGATACCAAGGTAAACCTAATCGAGCAGAGCTCAAGATGGCGAGCGGGAATAAGATCGAATATCACGGGAAAAAATACCAGAGCTCTAACGAATGGCTGAATTTCGAGAACCAAATTTTCAACCGACCAAAATTCCTCAAAATGTCCGTCGAGATTTTTCTTGCCAACTGGGCGCCGGCGGTAAGCCGTCAACCTTCGTTACCGCCGGGGGACTCGTAATAGTTTTTCAGCCCAAGCAATTTCAGACCTCTCGGATGCAACAGCCGAACGCCCCCGATGCTTCTGGATTGTCTTCTGCACGAGCTCTGTAGCTCTCCTACAGCCCGAGTTACGTGCGTAAATCGACAGCACCTCGCAAACTCGAGTATCAGACAGAGTTCAGACCTCTGCATGCGCGTCTGATGTCTCTGAATCTATTCCTGTGATTACCAGCCCTGCGCCCCCCCCCCCCCTACAGCCCGAGAAAAGTGCAGGAAAACCACAGCACCTCTCAGGATAACTCGAACAATACCTCGTAGAGCTCTTCGTCATCGATGAGCTAGAGGAATTCCGGCGTGGGGTGGAGCTAGTTGGCCGACCCGGCCAGAAAGGACAATGTGACAACCTTTGGGTGGTTTTGCGATTTTTTGAAAGATATTTGACAATTCATTTTGAGAAAGGAGATTTTTCGCACCTGTAAACGACTATGAGGGCCTCTCTGTCTTAGTATGAGGGCCTCTCTGTCTTAGTATGAGCTCTGTAGGCGCACTTTTACTATCAAGACACTTGGAGGAACCATCTTCATGTCGACACGAAAAAAAGAACAATTTTTCTCTTTTTCGAGAAATGCTTCCAGAAGCTCTCTCTTTCGACTCCGAGCACTCTCACGCGTGAAATGAGCTCTACGAGGTTCCCGGCGGTGACCAGGTTGACGGTTCACTGCCGGCGCCAGTACGAATAATTTCGCGGACCTAGTTTGGGCAGCAGACAGAGTTCGGAGCTCTGGATTCGACAGGCGGACGCGCCTGATGTCTCCGAACAAAATTTTCAACCGAGCAAAAGTCGTGAAAACTGGGCGCTGGCGGTAAACCGTCAACCTTTGTTACCGCCGGGGGACTCGTAGAGCTTCCTGACAACATGTAATGTGGAAAAAAAAAAATCACAGAAAAAATGTGTTTTGAGCCCAAGCAATTTCAGATCTCTCGGATGCAACAGCCGAACGCCCCCGATGCTTCTGGATTGTCTTCTGTACGAGCTCTGTAGCTCTCCTACAGCCCGAGTTACGTGCGAAAATCGACAGCACCCCTCAAGATGACTCGAACAATTCGAATAGTTTGGCAAACCTAGCTCGAGTATCAGACCGAGTTCAGACCTCTGCATACGCGTCTGATGTCTCTGAATCGATTCCTGTGATTACCAGCCCTGCAGCCCCCTACAGCCCGAGCTAAGTGCAGGAAACCCACAGCACAAAAAACCAAGAGCTTCTGTCAATATGACTCGAATAATACGAATAGGTTCGCGGACCTAGCTCGGCTAGCAGACCGAGTTCAGACCTCTAGGTTCAACAGGCGAACACGCCTGCTCATTCTGAATCGATTAGCTGTGCTTACAAGCTCTCTAGCTGTCCTGAAGATTGAGTTATACCGTCATCGCATGACAAGATGACTCGAAACGGCCGATTCCGCCCGTGTGCTTTTTGGCAGTAAAACGTACCCGATCGAGCTGAGATCAAGATGGCGAGCGCGAATAAGATCAAATATCACGGAAAAAAACCAAAAGTCACCTAAAGGTCCGTCGAGATTTTTCTTGCCGACTAGCTCTCCAGCGCCCCGGAATTACTCTTAAGCTTCCAGCAATACCTGGGCGCCGGCGGTAAACCGTCAACCTTTGTTACCGCCGAGACTCGTAGAGCTTCCTGACAACATATAATGTCGAAAAAAAAAACCCGGAAAAACAAATTTTCGGCCCAAGCAATTTCAGACCTCTCGGATGCACAGCCGAAGGCCGCCGATGCTTCTAGATTGTCTTCTGTACGAGCTGTGTAGCTCTCAAAAGACCGAGTTGTGTGCGTAAATCGACAGCACCTCTCAAGATGACTCGAAGAATACGAATAGTTTTGCAAACCTAGCTCGAGAATCAAACCGAGTTCAGACTTCTGCATGTGATAGGCGGACGCGTCTGATGTCTCTGAATCGATTCCTGTGATTACCAGCCCTGCAGCCCCCCCTAAAGCCCGAGTTGAGTGCAGAAAACCGACAGCACCTCAGGATGACTCCAACAATACGAATAGTTTCGCAGACCTAGTTCGGGCAGCAGACAGAGTTCGGAGCTCTGGATTCGAAAGGCGGACGCGCCTGATTCTCCGAATCGATTCCAGTGATGAACAGCCATGCACCCCCCCCTACAGCCCGAGTTAAGTGCAGAGAACCGATAGCATCTCTCAAGATGATTCGAACGATACGAATAGTTTCGTGATTCTAGCTCGGGCAGCAGACCGACTTCAGAGCTCTGAATTAAACAGAGAACGACCACTGATGACTTCGAATCATATTATGTACGTATCAGCTCTGTAGCTGTGCTCTAGCTCGAGTTAAGTACAGAAAACCGAGAGTGTTTGTGAAGATGACTCGAATAATACGAATAGGTTTGCGGACCTAGCTCGACTAGCAGACCGAGTTGAGACCTCTGGGTTCAACAGACGAACGCGCCTGCTCATTCTGAATCGATTAGATGTGCTTACCAGCTCTGTAGCTGTTCTAAATATCGAGTTATCTTCCGAAAACCGTCATCACGTGTCAAGATGACCCGAAACGGCCGATCCTGTCTGCCTGCTTTTTGGCAGTAAAAGGTACCCGATCGATCTGAGATCAAGATGGCGAGCGGGAATAAGATCGAATATCAGTGGAAAAAATACTAGAGCTCAAACGAATTGTTGAATTTCGAGAAGAAAATTTTCAACCGACCAATAGTCACCAAAAGGTCCGACGAGATTTTTCTTGCCAACTGGGCGCCGGCGGTGAACCGTCAACCTTTGTTACCGCCAGGGGAGTTGTAGAGCTTCCTGACAACATATAATGTCGAAAAAAATTGCAAAGAAAAAATAGTTTTTTCAGCCCAAGCAATTTCAGACCTCTCCTGCATGCGACAGGCGGACGCGTCTGATGTCTCTGAATCGATTCCTGTGATGACCAGCCCTGCAGCCCCCCCTAGAGCCCGAGCTAAGTGCAGGAAACCCACAGCACCTCTCAGGATGACTCGAACAATACGAATAGTTTCGTGGACCTAGTTTGGGCAGCAGACAGAGTTCGGAGCTCTGGGTTCGAAAGGCGACGCGTCTGATGTCTCCGAATCGATTCCAGTGATTACCAGCCATGCAGCTCCCTACAGCCCGAGTTAAGTGCAGAGAACCGACAGCATCTCTCAAGATGACTCGAACAATACGAATAGTTTCGCGATTGTAGATCGGGCAGCAGACCGAGTTCAGAGCTCGGGATTCAACAGACAACGGCTACTGATGATTCTGAATCAGATTCTGTACGTATCAGCTCTGTAGCTGTCCTGTAGCTCGAGTTGAATACAGAAAACCGAGAGCGTCTGTCAAGATGACTCGAATAATACGAATAGGTTTGCGGACCTAGCTCGGCTAGCAGACCGAGTTCAGACCTCTGGGTTCAACAGGCGAACGCGCCTGATCATTCTGAATCGATTAGCTGTGCTTACCAGCTCTGTAGCTGTCCTAAGGTTCGAGTTATGTTCAGAAAACCGTCATCGCGTATCAAGATGACTCGAAACTGCCGATCCCGCCTGCCTGCTTTGCGTAAAAGCTTACCCGATCGAGCTGAGATCAAGATGGCGAGCGGGAAAAGATCGAATATCACGGGAAAAAATACTAGAGCTCAAACGAATTGTCAAATTTCGAGAACAAAATTTTCAACCGACCAAAAGTCACCAAAAGTTCCGTCGAGATTTTTCTTGCCAACTAGCTCTCCAGCGCCCCGGAATTACTCTTAAGCTTCCAGCGATAACTTGCTAAGGAAAGCTCTATGAGTTACTAGCTCTCCAGCGCCCCGGAATTACGCTTAAGCTTCCAGCAATAACTTGCTAAGGGAAGCTCTACGAGTTACTTGCTAAGGGAAGCTCTACGAGTTTCGGGTCGGGCGAAAGGGGGGGATAGCAAAGGGGGGGGTTGAGAATCAGCTCACGTAGCTGATTTCCCCGGCGCCTCCCAGCGCCGGAGGCGGCTATGTATCGAGGAATGGGCCCCTCGGTGGGGCCGAAACCAGCTGCATGCAGCAAATTTCGTAACCCCCCCTTTCCCAATCCCCCCCTTTCGCCCGGCCCGAGAGTTACGGCCCAGAAAAACTCTTCCGCTTCCAGCAATAGCTTGCTGAGGGAAGCTCTACGAGTAACTAGCTCTCCAGCGCCCCGGAACTTGGTCGCGTTCACTTGGTAGCGTCCACTGGGAACCAGCGGTAAACCGTCAACCAGGTTACCGCCGGGACCCTCGTAGAGCTCTTTTCTCACACCGCGCTCCTCAGAACACAGGGAGTAAGCTTCTGGAGCCAGCAACGAAAAATCGAAAAATCGCGTTTCTGTTTTTATCCAAGGTCGGTTGCTCCAAGTGTTTTGATAGAAATACTGCAGCTACGGACCTGAAAATTTTACTGGCAAACGCGTCTCAACCCACTACAGGTGCGAAAAATCTGCTTTCTCAAAATGAACTGTCAAATATCTTTCAAATATTCGCAACTGGGCGCCGGCGGTAAACCGTGAACCTTGGTTACCGCCGGGAGACTCGTAGAGCTTCCTAGCTCGACTTAAGTTGAGAAAACCCAGAGCACCTACCAACATTCCGACTCATAGTGAATATGTTTTGACCTCTGAATGCGACAGGCGGACGCGTCTGATGTCTCCGAATCGACTCCTGTCATTACCAGCCCTGCAGCCGCCGAGTTAAGTGCAGAAAACCGACAGCAGCTCTCAGGATGCCTCGAACAATACAATAGTTTCGCAGAGGGCAGCAGACAGAGTTCAGTTCTGGATTCGACAGCCGGACGCGCTTGATGTCTTCAAATCGATTCCTGTGACCACCAGCACTGCAGCCCCCCTCAGCGCGAGCTCAGTGAAGGAAACGGAGAGCACTTCTCAAGATGACTCGAACAATACGAATAGTTTCGCGATTCCAGATCAGGCAGCAGACCGAGTTCAGAGCTCTCGATTCGACAGTCAAACACAACTGATGATTCTGAATCGGTTTCTGTAAATATCAGCTCTGTAGCTGTTCTACAGCTCGAGTTAAGTACAGAAAACCGAGAGTTCCTGTCAAGATTACTCGAATGATACGAATACGCCTAGCTTGGCTAACAAACCGAGTTCAGACCTCTGGATTCAATAGGCGAACGAGCCTAATCATCGATTAGCTGTCCTCACCAGCTCTGTAGCTCTTCTATGGCTCGAACTATCTTGAGAAAACCGTCACCGCCTGTCAAGATAACCCCAAACGGCGGATCCTGCCCGTCTGCTTTTTGGCAGTAAACGGTATCCAATTGCTCTGGGATTAAGATGGCGAGCGGGAAAAAGATCGAATCTTACGGGGAAAAGTACTACAGCTCTAACGAATATTTGAATTTCGAGAACGAAAAATTCACCAAAAGTTCTGTCGAGATTTTTCTTCCCAACTAGCCCTCCAGTGCGCTGGAATTACTCTTAAGCTTCCAGCATCTAGCTTACGGAAGCTCTACGAGTTACTTGGTAGCGTCCAAAACCCACAGAGCGAGGAGGCCCTTAGGGACGGAAAATCTTTCGTAGCGAGCCCCCCTGCCGAAGCGCTTCGAAGGCACTGCCAGGCACACCCCCATGTGTGCCTGCACGCGTGCCGGCACACGTGCACGCGTGCCTTGCTGGAATGATCTGTCAAACCCTGTAGAGCTCTGTCAACCCTTTCTGAAGCGATCCGGCATTGCTGTGGACCCGCTGCGGGGTCGCGCGAGTTGCTGCGGGAATCGTGGAGCGGCGGAGATAGGCTGGTGGCGGGCACCACCACCGTTCGGCGTCTAATCTAAAACACTCCAGCTCTCAGAGAGCTCTCTGGGAAAAACACCAAAAGTTATCATTGGTTGCCTCCAAAACTGGCGCCGGCGGTGAACCGTCAATCTGGTCACCACCGGGAACCTCCTAGAGCTCCTCTCAATGATAAGAGTGCAGAGAATCGACACAGAGTGCAACAATAGAGATTTTTCGAAAATCTTCAAATTCGATTTTTTCGATGTTTATATTCGCTCAGTTCCTGGAAGTCAACTCATGCAAAAATGCATCGAGAGAGCTGAGCTGCTGTCAGAGAGGAGTTTATATGCCAATGCGACGCGCAAAAATCTGCTTTCTCACTTGGTAGCGTCCAAAACCCGCAGAGCGAGGAAGCCCTTAGGGACGGAAAATCTTTCCTAGAGAGCCCCCCGGGGCCCTGCTGAAGCGTTTCGAAAGCACTGCCAGGCACGCCCCCATGCGTGCCTGCACGCGTGCCGGCACACGTGGACGCGCGCCTTGCTGCAATGCTCTGTCAAACCCTCCTGGGGCGCCTGCAGAGCTCTGTCAACCCTTTCTGAAGCGATCCTACATTGCTGCGGACCCGCTGCCGGCCGGGTCGCGCGAGTTGCTGCGGGGATCGTGAAGCGGCGGAGATGGGCTGGTGGCGGGCACTACCACCGTCCGGCTTCTAATCTAAAACCCTCTAGCTCTCAGAGAGCTCTCCGGGGAAAATAAAGGTCAAAAATCTTTCAAAATTGTTGTCGCTTCGCGTATCCCCACCAGCCCATCCAGAAACGATGCTCAGGGGAGTTGAGGTGATCAGGGAAGTCGGGGAGCATGCAGAATAACAAAGGGCGGGGGAAGCTGTCACAGACCCCGAGAGGGGGAGGATGGAAGAGGAGTCGTCGTCGTCGGCGTCGTCGTCGTCGGAGGAGGAGGAGGAGGAGGGGGAAGAGGAGGAGGAGGAGGAGGAGGAGGAGGACGGAGAAGGAGGAAGAATCGGAGGAGGAGGAGGAGGAGGGGATGGAGCTTCTTGGGGGTCTTTTGAGGGCCTCTTGGAGGGCTTTTTGGGCGCCTTGGGGCATCTTGGGCGCCTCTTGGGACCCTCTTGAGGCGCTCTGGGGAGCCTTCGGGGCGCTTTTGGGGCCATCTTGGAGGGAGTCGATCAAACAAGAGGGGGGGTTTAATTAGCGTCCCCCCTCGGAAGCCCCTAAAATCGCCTCGTGGACCCCTCTTGGAACGCTCTTGGAGTGCTCTTGGGCGCTCTTGGGGCCGTCTTGGGGCTCTTTTTGGGCTCTCTTGGGGCCCTCTTGGGCCATCTTGGAACCATCTCCAGGCCTCGGATGGCCATCGGAAGCGAAAAGGCGAGAAAGCAAAAATCATTGATTTTCCTTAGGTTTTGGGACGATTTTGGCCTCTTCGGGGCCTCCTTGGGAGCTGTTTGGCCACTTGGAGTTATCTTGGGGCCGTCTTTGGGCTTCTTGGAACCATCTTAGGAGCCATCGTGAGCGATCTTGCGCTATCTTGAGCCATCTTGGAGCTCATCTTGGGTTCTCTGAGGCGCTCTTGGAGCCGTCTTGGGCCATCTGGGACGCTCTAACTACCCGCGGCCCCCCCCGTCCAGGTCCAGGGGAGGGGGTAGGGGGAGGGGTAAACCCCTCCCCAAGGGGGAAGAGGGAGGGGTGGAAGAGGATCTGCTCTAGACCACCTACGCCCAGAGGGCTGGTGGGATTTTCACAAAACCACCCAAAAGTTGTCACATTGTCCGCCTCGGCCGGCTGGGCCAACCAGCTCCACCCCGCGCCGGACTGGGCGCCGGCGGTAAACCGTCAACCTTTCTTACAGCCGGGGGACTCGTAGAGCTTCCTGACAGTATATAATGTGGAAAAAATTCAAGAGAATTTCAGCCCAAGCCAGACCTCTCAAGATGACTCTGGCAAAAAACGAACAGTTTGGAACCCAGCTCGAGTGTCAAGTTCAGACCTCTGAATGCGACAGGCGGACGCGTTTGATGTCTGTGAATCGACTCCTGTTATTACCAGCCCTGCAGACCCCCTACAGCCCGAGTTAAGTGCAGAAACCGACAGCAGCTCTCACGATGACTCGAATAATACAATAGTTACGCGGAGATCGTTCGAGCAGCAAACCGGGTTCCGAGCTCTCGGTTCGACAGACGGACGCGCCTGATGTTTCCAAATCGATTTCTGTGACCAGCAGCACTGTAGCCCTCCCCGAGCACGAGTTAAGTGCAGAATACCGAGAGCACTTCTCAAGATGACTCGAACAATACGAATAGTTTCGCCGACCTAGCTCGGGCAGCAGGCCTAGTTCAGAGCTCTCGATTGAGCATACGGGCGCGCGTGATGATTCCCGATCAATTTCTGTGACTATGAGCTCTGTAACTGCCCTACAGCTCGAGTTAAGCACAGAAAACCGAGAGCGTCTGCTACGATGACTCGAATAATACGAATAGGTTTGCGGACCTAGCTTGGTTAGCAAACCGAGTTCAGACCTCTCGATTCAACAGGCGAACGCGCCTAATCATTCTGAATCGATTAGCTGTGCTTACCAGCTCTGTAGCTGTCCTGAAGCTCGAGTTATCTTGAGAATACCGAAAGCGCGTATCAAGATGACTCGAAACGGCCGATCCCGCCGGAGTGCTTTTTGGCAGTAAAAGGTACCCGATCGAGCTGAGACCAAGATGGCGAGCGGGAATAAGATCGAATATCACGGGAAAAAATATTAGAGCTCAAACGAATTGTTGAATTTCGAGAACAAAATTTTCAACCGACCAAAAGTCAGCAAAAGGTCCGTCGAGATTTTTCTTGCCAACTAGCTCTCCAGCGCCCCGGAATTACTCTTAAGCTTCCAGCAATAACTTGCTGAGGGAAGCTCTACGAGTTACTGGGCGCCGGCGGTAAACCGTCAACCTTTCTTACCGCCGGGGGACTCGTAGAGATTCCTGACTATATATAATGTAGAAAATAAATTGCAGAGAACGGAAAGTTTTTCAGCCGAAGCGATTTCAGACCTCTCGATGCTCTGTAGCTCTGCTACAGCCCGAGTTACGTGCGCTAATCAACAGCACCTCTGAAGATAACTCAAACAAAACGAATATTTCCCTAAACCCAGCTCGAGTATCAGACCGAGTTCAGGCCTCTGGATGCGACAGGCGGACACGTCTGATGTCTCCGAATCGATTCCTGTGATTACAAGCCCTGCAGCTCCCCTAGAGCCCGAGTTAAGTGCAGAAAACCGATAGCATCTTTCAGGATGACTCCAACAATACCAACAAGTTCGCGGACCGAGTTCAGGCAGCAGGCCGAGTTCCGAGCTCTGGCTTCCACAGGCGGACGCGCCTGATGTCTTGAAATCGATTGCTGTCCCCAGCAGCACTGTAGCCCCCTACAGCCCGAGTTGAGTTTAAGCGACAGTACCTCTTCAGATGATTCGAACAATACGAATAGTTTCGCGATTCTAGCTCGGGCAGCAGGGCGAGTTCAGAGCTCTCGATTCAACAGACGAACGCGCCTGATGATTCCCAATCGATTTCTGTGACTATGAGCTCTGTAGCTGCCCTACAGCTCGAGTTAAGCACAAAATACCGAGAGTGTCTGTCAAGATGACTCGGATAATACGAATAAGTTTTTGAACCTACCTCGGCTAGCAGACCGAGTTCAGGCCTCTGGGTTCAACAGGCGAACGCGCCTGATCATTTTACATCGATTAGCTGTGCTTACTGGCCCTGTAGCTGCCCTAGAGCTCGAGTTATGTTCAGAAAACCGTCAGCGCGTATCAATATGACTCGAAACGGCCGTTACCGCCACTGTGCTTTTTGGCCGTCCCCACGACGATCCGAGCTGGCTTCAAGATCAGAATGGCGAGCGGGAACAAAAAGAAGAAGAAATGAAAAAAAAATAAAAACAAGAAAAAAACACATAAAAAAAAAACACAAACAAAAAAGAAAAAAAAAAAAAAAAAAAAAAAAGAAAGAAAAAAAAATAAAAAATAATAAAACAAAAAAAAAAAAAAACAAAAAGAAAAGAGAAAAAAGAAAGGGAAGAAAAGAAAAAGAAAATAGAAAGAAAGAAAAAAAAAGGGAAAAAAAAAAAAAAAAAAAAGACAAAAAAAAAAAAAAAAAAAAAAAAAAAAAAAAAAAAAAAGAAAAAGAACAAAAAAAAAAATAATCGAATATCACGGGAAAAAATACTAGAGCTCTAACGAATGTTCAAATTCTGAGAACAAAATTTTCAACCGACCAAAAGTCAGCAAAAGGTCCGTCGAGATTTTTCTTGCCAACTAGCTCTCCAGCGCGCCGGAATTACTCTTAGCTTCCAGCCATAACTTGCTAAGGGAAGCTCTACGAGTTACTATATATGATGTAGAAAAAATTGCAGGGAACGAATAGTTTTTCAGCCCAAGCAATTTCAGACCTCTCGATGCAACAGCCGAACACCCCCTGATGCTTCTGGATTGTCTTCAATACGAGCTCTGTGGCTCTGCTACAGCCCGAGTTACGTGCGCTAATCAACAGCACCTCTGAAGATAACTCAAACAAAACGAATAGTTTCCTAAACCCAGCTCGAGTATCAGACCGAGTTCAGACCTCTGAATGCGACAGGCGGACGCGTCTGATGTCTCCGAATCGATTCCTGTGATTACCAGCCCTGCAGCTCCCCTACAGCCCGAGTTAAGTGCAGAAAACCGACAGCATCTTTCAGGATGACTCGAACAATACGAACAGGTTCGCAGACCGAGTTCAGGCAGCAGACCGAGTTCCGAGCTCTGGCTTCCACAGGCGGACGCGCCTGATGTCTCCAAATCGATTGCTGTCCCCACCAGCACAATAGCCCCCTACAGCCCGAGTTAAGTTTAGAAAGCGACAGTACCTCTTCAGATGATTCGAACAATACGAATAGTTTCGCAATTCTAGCTCGGGCAGCAGGGCGAGTTCAGAGCTCTCGATTCAACAAACGAACGCGCCTAATGATTCTCAATCGATTTCTGTGACTATGCGCTCTGTAGCTGCTCTACAGCTCGAGTTAAGGACAAAATACCAAGAGCGTCTGTCAAGATGACTCGGATAATACAATAGGTTTTTGAACCGAGCTCGGCTAGCAGACGGAGTTCAGGCCTCTGAGTTCAACACGCAAACGCGCCTGATCATTCTACATCGATGAGCTGTGCTCACTGGCCCTGTAGCTGTTCTGAAGCTCGAGTTATGTTCAGAAAGCCGTCAACCTTTCTTACCGCCGGGGGACTCGTAGAGCTTTCTGACAATATATAATGTGACAAAAAATGCAGAGAGAACGGATAGTTTTTCAGCCCGAGCGACTTGAGACCTCTCGATGCAACAGCCGAACGCCCCCGATGCTTGTGGATGGTCTTCTTTACGAGCTCTGTAGCCCTCCTACAGCCCGAGTTACGCGCGTAAATCGGCAGCACCTCTCAAGATGACTCTAAGAAAACGAATAGTTTGGCAACCCAGACCTCTGAATGCGAGAGGCGGACGCGTCTGATGTCTGCGAATCCACTCCTGTGATTACCAGCGCTGCAGCCCCCCTACAGCCCGAGTTGAGTGCAGAAACCGACAGCACCCAGGATGACAAAACAATAGTTTCGCAGACCTAGTTCGGGCAGCAGACCGACTTCGATTCATCAGACGGACGCGCCTGATTTCTTCAAATCGATTCCTGTGACCATCAACACTGTAGCCCCCCTCAGCCCGAGTTGAGTGAAGAAAACCGAGAGCACTTCTCAAGATTTCTGGACCAATACGAATAGTTTCGCGATTCTAGATCGGGCAGCATACCGAGTTCAAAGCTCTAGATTCGACAGACAAGCGCAACTGATGATTCTGAATCGGTGTCTGTAAACATGAGCTCTGTAGCTGTCCTGTAGCTCGAGTTAAGTAGAGAAAACCGAGAGCGTCTGTTAAGATGACTCGAATAATACAAATAGGTTTGCGGACCTAGCTCGGCAACCAGACCGAGTTCAGACCTCTGGATTCAACAGACGAACGCGCCTAATCATTCTGCATCGATTAGCTGTCTCACCAGCTCTGTAGCTGTCCTAAAGCTCGAGTTATCTTCAGAAAACCGTCAGCGCGTATCAAGATGACTCGAAACGGCCGATCCCGCCTGCCTGCTTTTTGGCAGTAAAAGGTACCCGATCGAGCTGAGATCAAGATGGCGAGCGGGAATAAGATCGAATATCATGGGAAAAAATACTAGAACTCTAACGAATGTTCAAATTTCGAGAACGAAATTTTCATTCGACCAAACGTCAGCAAAAGGTCCGTCGAGATTTTTCTTGCCAACTAGCTCTCCAGCGCCCCGGAATTACTCTTAAGCTTCCAGCAATAACTGGCACCGGCAGTGAACCGTCAACCTGGTCACCGCCGGGAAGCTCGTAGAGCTCCTCCACGCGCGAGAGTGCTCAGAGTCGAAAGAGAGAGCTTCTGGAGGCATGTCTCGAAAATTGAACATGCATTTTTTTGATGTTGACATGAAGTTGGTTTCGCCAAGTGCTTCGAAAGTAAAATTGCACCTACGGAGCTCATAACGCAGAGGCCATCATGATCTTTTACGGGTGCGAAAATCTGCTTTCTCAAAATGTTCTCCAAATATTTGCAAAACCACCCAAAAGTTATCACTTTGTGCTTTCTGGCCGGGTGGTCCAACTAGCTCCACCCCGCGCCGGAACTGGGCGCCGGCGGTAAACCGTCAACATCAGGCGCGTCCGCCTGTCGAATACAGAGCTCTGTACTCTGTCTTCTGCCCGAACTAGGTCCGCGAAACTATTCCTATTGTTCGAGTCATTTTGAGAGGTGCTGTCAGTTTTCTGCACTTAACTCGGGCTGTAGGGGGGCTGCAGGGCTGGTAATGCCAGGAGTCGATTCGCAGACATCAGACGTGTGCGTCTGTCGCATTCAGAGGTCAAAAACTATGCACTATAAGTCAGATTGTTGGTAAGTGTCTGGTTTCTCAACTTAAGTCGAGTTAGGAAGCTCTACGAGTCTCCCGGCGGTAACCAAGGTCTTCAAATCGATTCCAGTGATTACCAGCCATGCAGCCCCCCTACAGCCCGAGCTAAGTGCAAAGAACCGACAGCATCTCGCTAGCGACTCGAACGATTCGAATACTTTCGAATACTCGAACGATTCGCTCGGGATTCGACAGATAAACACAACTCATGATTCGAAATCGGTTTCTGCAATATCAGCTCTGCAGCTCGAGTTAAGTGCAGAAAACCGCGAGTTTCTGTCAAGATGACTCGAATAATACGAACAGGTTTGCAGATCTAGCTCGGCTAGCAGACCGAGTTCAGACCTCGAGGTTCAACAGGCGAACGCGCCTCATCATTCTGCGCGCATTAGCTGTGCTTACCAGCTCTGTAGCTGCCCTAGAGCTCGAGATATGTTCAGAAAACCGTCAGCGTATATGAAGATGACTCAAAATGGCTGATTCTGCAAGAGTACTAGTAATATTCATCCGATCGAGCTGAAATCAAGATGGCAAGCGGGGATGAGATCGGATGTCACGGAAAAAAAACTAGAGAACTAACGAATTCTCGAATTTGTAAAACAAAATGATCAGCCGAGCAGAACTCATCAAACGTTCCGTCGAGATTTCTCGTGTCAACTAGCTCTCCAGCGCGCCGGAATTACTGGGCGCCGGCGGTAAACCGTCAACCTTTGTTACCGCCGGGGGACTCGTAGAGCTTCCTGACAACATATAATGTCGAAGAAAATTGTAGAGAACGAATAGTTTTTCAGCCCAACTCGAGCATCAGACCGAGTTCGGACCTCTGAATGCAGCAGACAGAAGCGTCTGATGTCTCCGAATCGATTCCTCTGATTACCCGCCCTGCAGCCCCCCTACAGCCCGAGCTAAGTGCAGAACGCCGACAGTAGCTCTCAAGCTGACTGGAAGAATACGAACAGTTGCGTGATTCTAGATCGCGCAGCAGACCGAGTTCAGAGCTCTGGATTCAACAGGCGAACGCGCCTGATTATTCTGAGTGCGATAGGCGTGCTTACCAGCACTGTAGCTGCCCTACAGCTCGATTTAAGTAGAGAATACCGACAAAGCGTATCAAGTTGACACGCATAATACGAATAGGTTTGCGGACCTAGCTCGGCTAACAGACCGATTTCAGACCTATGAATTCAACAGGCGAACGCGCCTGATTATTCTGAGTGCGATAGGTGTGCTTACCAGCACTGTAGCTGCCCTACAGCGCGAGTTAAGTAGAAAATACCGACAACGCGTATCAAGTGGACTCGAATAATACGAATAGGTTTGCGGACCTAGCTAGCCTAGCAGACCGAGTTCAGACCTATCGATTCAACAGGCGAACGCGCCTGATTATTCTGAGTGCGATAGGTGTGCTTACCAGCACTGTAGCTGCCCTACAGCTCGAGTTAAGTAGAAAATGCCGACAACGCGTATCAAGCTCACTCGAATAATACGAATAGGTTTGCGGACCTAGCTCGCCTAGCAGACCGAGTTCAGACCTCTGGATTCAACAGGCGAACGCGTCTGCTGATTCTGAGTGCGATAGATGTGCTGGCCAGCTCTGTAGCTGCCCTACAGCTCGAGTTAAGTACAAAATACCGACAGCGCATATCAAGATGACTCAAAACGGCCGTTACCGCCACTGTGCTTTTTGGCCTTCAAAGTTACCCGATCGAGCTGAGATCAAGATGGCGAGCGGGAATAAGATCGAATATCACGGGAAAAATACTAGAGCTCTAACGAATGGTCAAATTTTGAGAACGAAATTTTCAACCGAGCAAAAGTTGTCAAACTGGGCGCCGGCGGTAAACCGTCAACCTTTCTTACCGCCGGGGGACTCGTAGAGCTTCCTGAAAATATAAAGTGTTGGAAAAAACTCCAAAGAACGACTAGTTTTTCAGCCCAAGCGATTATAGACCTCTCAAGATAACGCTAACAAAAACCAAGCGGTTTCGCAACCCAGTTCGAGTATCAAACCGAGTTCAGACCTCTGAATGCGACAGGCGGCCGCGTCTGATGTCTGCGAATCCACTCATGTGATTCCCAGCCCTGCAGCCCCCCTACAGCTCGAGTTAAGTGCAGAAAACCGACAGTACCGACTCGAATAATAGAATAGTTTTGCGGACCTAGTTCGAGCAGAAGACCGAGTTCCGAGCTCTGGAATCGACCGACAAACGCGCCTCATGTGTTCAAATCGATATGTCTGACTCGCAGCACTGTAGCGAGCCCCAAACACGAGTTAAGTGCAGAAAACCGAGAGCACTTCTCAAGATGACTCGGACAATACGAATAGTTTCGCGAACCTAACTCGTGCAGCACACCGAGTTCAGAGCTCTCGGTTCAGTAGACGAACGCGACTCATGGTTCCCCATCGATGTCTGTGACAATGAGCCCTTTAGCTGCCCTACAGCTCGAGTTAAGTACAGAAAATCGAGAGCGTCTGCCAAGATGACTCGAATAATACGAATAGGTTTGCGAACCTAGCTGGGCTAGCAGACCGAGTTCAGACCTCTGGATTCAACAGGCGAACGCGCGTGATGATTCTGAAGGCGATAGGTGTGCTTACCAGCACTGTAGCTGCCCTACAGCTCGAGTTGAGTAGAGAAATCCAACAACACGTATCAAGTTGACTCGAATAATACGAATAGGTTTCCGGACCTAGCTCGGCTAGCAGACCGAGTTCAGACCTATGGATTCAACAGGCGAACGCGCCTGATGATTCTGAGTGCGATGGCTGTGCTTACCAGCACTGTAGCTGCCCTACAGCTCGAGTTAAGTACAAAATGCCGACAACGCGTATCAAGATGACTCGAAACGGCCGTTCCCGCCCGTGTGCTTTTTGGCCTTCAAAGTTACCCGATCGAGCTCAGATCAAGATGGCGAGCGGGAATAAGATCGAATATCATGAGAAAAAATACTAGAGCTCTAACGAATTGTCAAATTTCGAGAACAAAATTTTCAACCGACCAAAAGTCACCAAAAGGTCCGTCGAGACTGGCGCCGGCGGTGAACCCTCAACCTGGTCACCGCCGGGAACCTCGTAGAGCTCCTTGAATCCGTGAGAAAGCTCAGCATCGAAGCGGAAGCTTCTGGGAGCTTTTCTACAGAAAAAATCAAGTTGATAATTTTCGGAGTCAACATGAAGTCAGTTGCTCCAAGTGAACTGGTACTGAAAATCACTCTAGAGAGCTAAGCTGCTCAGGGAACGAAGTTTATATCTCAATGCTCGGAGTAAAATTCTGCTTTCTCAAAATGAATTGTCAAATATCTTTCAAAAAGTTACAAAACCACCCAAAAGTTGCCACATTGTCCGCCTCGGCCGGGTGGGCCAACTAGCTCTACCCCGCGCCGGAATTCCTCTAGCTCATCGATAACGAAGAGCTCTACGAGGTATTTTTCTTGCCAACTGGGCGCCGGCGGTAAACCGTCAACCTTTGTTACCGCCGGGGACTCGTAGAGCTTCCTACCTTGATGTTAGTTGAGAAAACCGCGCATCCAACATTCCGACTTATAGTAAATATTTGTTGACCTCTGAATGCGTCAGGTGGACGCGTCTGATGTCTTCGAATCGACTTCTGTCACCAGCCCTGCCGCCCCCCTACAGGCCCGAGTTAGGTGCAGAAAACCGACAGCACTTTTGAGAATGACTCGAACAATATATAAGTTGTGCCGATCTAATTTGGACAGCAGACCGAGTTCCGAGCTCTGGATCCAACAGGCGGACGAACACCCCTGATGATTCTGAGTGCGATAGGCGTGCTTACCAGCACTGTAGCTGCCCTGCAGCTCGGAATAATTACAAAATACCCACCACGCGTATCAAGTTGAATCGGATAATACGAATAGGTTTGCGCACGTAGCTTGGCTAGCAGACCGAGTTCAAACCTATGTATTCGTCAGGCGAACGCGCCTGATGATTCTGAGTGCGATAGCTGTGCTAACCAGCACTGTAGCTGCCCTACAGCTCGAGTTAAGCAGAAAACACAGACAACACGTATCAGGTTGACTCGAATAATACGAATAGGTTTGCGGACCTAGCTCGACTAGCAGACCGAGTTCAGACCTATGGAGTCGACAGGCGAACGCGCCTGATAATTCTGAGTGCGATGGGTGTGCTTACCAGCACTGTAGCTGCCCTACAGCCGAGTTCAGTAGAAAATACCGACAACGCGTAGCAAGTTGACTCAGAGAATACGAATAGGTTTGCGGGCCTAGCTCGGCTGGCAGACCGATTTCAGACCTCTGGATTCAACAGGCGAACGCGCCTGATGATTCTGAGTGCGATAGCTGTGCTTACCAGCTCTGTAGCTGTCCTCAAGCTCGAGTTAAGACAAATATACCGACAGCGTATCAAGCATTGGACTCAGAACCGGCCGTTCCCGCATGCCCTTTTTGGCCTTCAAAGTTACGCCGATCGAGCTGAGATCAAAGAATGGCGAGCGGTAAATAGATCGAATATCACTGGAAAAATACTAGAGCTCTAACTAATGGTCAAATTTCGAGCAAAATAAATGTTCAACCAGAGCAAAATTAGGCCCGTCGGTAACCGTCAACCCTTGTTTACGCCGGGGGACTCGTAGAGCTCCTGACAACATATAATGTTCAAAAAAAAAATTGCAAGAACGAAATAATTTTTTCAGCCCAATCCAAGTATCAGACCGGTTGCAAGCTCTGAATGCGACAGACTAGACGCGTATTCATGTCTCCGATCGAATTCATGTGATTAACCCGCCCTGCGTCCCCCCTGCAGGAATAGCCGAGTTTAGGTGCAGAACGCCGACAGTAGCTCTTAAGCTGACTGGAAGAATACGAACAGTTTCGTGATTCTAGATCGCGCAGCAGACCGAGTTCAGAGCTCTGGATTCAACAGGCGAACGCGCCTGATTATTCTGAGTGTGATAGGTGTGCTCACCAGCACTGTAGCTGGCCTGCAGCTCGAGTTAATTAGAAAATACCGACAACGCGTATCAAGTTGACTCGAATAATACGAATAGGTTTGCGGACCTAGCTCGGCTTGCAGACCGAGTTCAGACCTATGGATTCAACAGGCGAGCGCGCCAGATAATTCTGCATGCGATGGGTGTGCCCACCAGCACTGTAGCTGCCCTACAGCTCGAGTTACGTTGAAAATACCGACAACGCGTTCAAGTTGACTCGAATAATACGAATAGGTTTGCGGACCTAGCTCGGCTTGCAGACCGAGTTCAGACCTATGGATTCAACAGGCGAGCGCGCCAGATCATTCTGCATGCATAAGCTGTGCTTACCAGCTCTGTAGCTGCCCTAGAGCTCGAGTTATGTTCGAAAAACCGACAGCGCGTATCAAGATGACTCGAAACGGCCGTTCCCGCCACCGTGCTTTTTGGCCTTCAAAGTTACCCTATCGAGCTGAGATCAAGATGGCGAGCGGGAATAAGATCGAATATCACGGGAAAAAATACTAGAGCTCTAACGAATGGTCAATTTTCGAGAACAAAATTTTCAACCGAGCAAAAGTCACCAAAAGTTCCGTCGAGATTTTTCTTGCCAACTAGCTCTCCAGCGCGCCGGAATTACTCTTCGCTTCCAGCTATAACTAGCTAAGGGAAGCTCTACGAGTTAAGTTTTCAGTTCTTTTTTCGAGCCAACTAGCTGTGGGGGCGCCGGACCCCGGAACTGGAGCCGGCGGTGAACCGTCAACCTGGTCACCGCCGGGAACCTCGTAGAGCTCCTTGAATCCGTGAGAAAGCTCAGCATCAAAGCGGGAGCTTCTGGGAGCTTTTCTACAGAAAAAATCAAGTTGATAATTTTCGGAGTCAACATGAAGTCGGTTGCTCCGAGTGAACTGGTACTAAAAATCACTCTAGAGAGCTGAGCTGCTCAGGGAACGAAGTTTATATCTCAATGCTCGGAGTAAAAATCTGCTTTCTCAAAATGAATTGTCAAATATTTTTCAAAAAATTACAAAACCACCCAAAAGTTATCACATTCTCCGCCTCGGCCGGGTGGGCCAACTAGCTCCACCCCGCGCCGGAATTCCTCTAGCTCATCGATAACGAAGAGCTCTACGAGGTATTTTTCTTGCCAACTAGCTCTCCAGCTCCCCGCAATTACTCTTAAGCTTCCAGCAATAACTCTTCCAGCAATGGCGCCGGCGGTGAACCGTCAACCTGGTCACCGCCGGGAACCTCGTAGAGCTCCTCTCACTAGTAAGATTGCAGAGAATCGACACAAAATCAGAAAAATGAAGATTTTTCGGAAATCTTGAAATTCGATTTTTTCGATGTTGATGTTCGCTCAGTTCCCGGAAGTCAGCTCATGCAAAAATGCATCAGGAGAGCTGAGCTGCTGTCAGAGTGAAGTTTATACGCCAATGCTCGGCGTAAAAATCTGCTTTCTCAAAATAAATGGTCAAATATCTTTGGAAAAATCGCAAAACCACCCAAAAGTTATCACTTTGTCCTTTCTGGCCGGGTCGGCCAACTAGCTCCACCCTGCGCCGGAATACCTCTAGCTCAGCGATGCCGAAGAGCTCTACGAGGTATTACTCTTAGCTTCCAGCTATAACTGGCGCCGGCGGTGAACCGTCAACCTAGTCACCGCCGGGAACCTCGTAGAGCTCCTCTCACTGGTAAGAGTGCAGAGAATCGACACAGAATCGAAAACTTGAGATTTTTCGACACACGTAGAGACGGTGTTCCGCCCATATCTCCTGAGGCAGCTATTTTTGAAGACCCTCGCGCTTCCACTGGAATGCGTCAGATCATTCAAGATCGCCTCGTGTGCGAGAGACATCCATAGCCTGCCTACAGCTCAAGTTAAGTTGACGAAACCACCGTCATCTGCAAAAGTGTTGGTACATGGTTTGTTCCTGGAAATTTTCCGATAGTAATACCTGGGCTACAGACTCCTTCTGCTCTCAGAATTCAATTTATATTGTTATTCACCGCTCAAAAATCTTTTTTCTAAAAATGAATTTCAAAACTCTTCAAAAAGTTCAGAAAACCGACTCAAAGTTATCACATTGTC